>LYUA01000167.1:1941532-1955653 GCA_002093875.1 Calopteryx splendens
TCCCTATGGTGTAAATAAAGAATTATTATTATTAATTATTATTATTACTTATTATTATTTAAAATAAGCAGAAAATATTAGTATGAGGTAAATGTAACCATGGAAAAGTATCCATAAAATGCTTTCTATTTTACTTCATACATTGCTGAAAATTTTTATTTTTCATTTTTTCTTCATGTTTCCTTAAAACAAGTAAATTATTGAACTTTTCCTAGCTATCCAACCACATTGAAGATGCATACTTTAAATTACATGTGAACTCAGTTAAACGAAAACCAAATAGTTTACACCACGGAGAAGTCTCAAGGTGTTACTTCATACTACATGTTTCCTGCTGCTTGAAAATCATGAAGGAAATGCGTTCCAACAGTGAAAAAATTATCTACGTGATGTAATTTTTCAGCTCCCACTTCATGGTCCAGGTTGATGGTTTATAATGTCTATGACTATGTTGCACATCTCTTGGAGGACAAGCTTAGACATAGACATTGATAAACTTTCCACCTTTTCTAATAAATGATGTATTTTTGATAACTATGGCCATTGTTCTTTCATATTTCAGTGTATACATTCTTGTAAAGACATTACTATAAAAAATTAGGAAAATAAATAAGTTTTATAAAATACTATGATGCAGAAGAATGCTAAATCAGTGAGCACTTATAATATTGCCTGTCCATCATCTATGCCCAAGTGCATAGATGATGCACTTGGGCCTGTACTTGCCATGGACTTGACATTGACCTGTAAGCATTATATGAGAAAAAAGAGATGCTTGTTCCTCAACTCATACCTATTCTATTAGCTTAACCATAACTTTAATCTCTTGTCTAACCTTACCTATTATTATTGATCACATTGAATCAAGCCATTAAAGACATTTTCCCACGTTAAGCAAAACATGAGCTGAGAAACCATTGCCTTTGTAAAGGCATTGCAAAGAAATTGCAAAGTCATGAATTACCTAATTTGGTCATGAAAATCCAGTACCAATTAAGATTGCACATTTTAGCATGCATCTTTGATGTAAATCAAGGAATTAATGTTTATATTTTGTATAAACATAACTCACATTTTGACATTTTTGAACGAAGCTCACATTTTGATTAATTTTGGACAAATGAAGAAGTTCACTTTTTTTAGAAGGAACATGAAATTAACAAAAGCTAAAAAAATTTCATCTGATTTTGCCAAAATGATGATCCAAAAATGTTCACATTCACTACAAGGCCGTGGGTACTTTCTCATGTGGGAGAAAAGAAATAGGAGTAAGGAAAAGAGCACTTTAGAAGGATATGAAACCATTAAAATCTTCAAGAAATGAATATAAAGTAACAATGGGTTCATCCAAATTAAAATGTTAGCCACCAAGGTCTACATGCAGGGAGATCTGGGAATGATCAGGTATTTCTCTCAGACTTGAAGAAATCAGGGAATTTTCAGGGACTTGACACATCATCTTGCACTTGAGGGGGTTAGGTGATTTGAAAAAAGCCTTGGAACCAATTCAATCAGGAAAATAGGGTATAGATAATGTATAATATTTACCAGTTCAAGGTTAGTGATAATAGGGGGAATCATTTACAGAAAATTTCAATTTGCAGAAGGTATTGTTGATTTAATTTGTAAACATGGCTAACATATTACATTGGTCTAAAGAAAAGGGTATTTTTATCGTCTTTTTGGAAACTCCCTCCTATGTATATTCCAATTTTCATATTGAGATTGTCAAGACCATAAAAATAACAATTTTATAATTCCTATACAATTTTTTTTCCCGCAGTAAAACCCAAATTGGTACTTTGCAGAGGCTACATCCATGCCCATTGCCTAAACCAGCGGTCAACAACCAGTGGTATGTAGACCACTGGCTGGCTACTGGCCACTGGCTGTAGATAATGTATAACTGGTTGGTGAGGCCAAATACAGGTAATATACCACTACTTTTGTGCCAACATCCAGTAAACTAGCCTTCCCTGAGAAAAATTGCAGTTCGCAATATAGGAGAATTTCCCTGGAAATACATCACTTGTGGTCCATGGACCATTGGTGGCCCATCAGGCCTGAATGGTAGGCAGCCACTGGCTTAGACCAAAGTGTCAACATAAATTACACCAGCTTAATATAATAATAGAGGTTTCCAAATTTATATTACATAGTTCAATTCTGTCTGTAGGTATTTTTCACCCGAATTTTGAGAGATTACAATTTCTATTAGGCATGGAAAAAGAATATGATGCCGATGAGGATTGCTTAGGTTGAACCTTATTTGATTTTTAAATTGAAAATGCATTAAAGAAAATTATATCGATCTATGCTGTGGGAATGGATAACATACCTACGGAAATGCTCGAGGGATTACAAAAAAATAAAAATAGTTTTATAAGCTTGTTTGTAGAATTTATTAGGGCTTATTTTATGAGGTCCTGATAGTGGATGGAGAATCAGGATGGGGAGTTATAGGCAGGGGTGTAAACTACAGTTGTCCATTATCACCTGTGCTCCTCAATAGAGGATATGGTAATAGAAGCATAGTAAGTGTTGGAGGTGGAAATGAATGCACAAGGAGAATCATCAAATCAATTTGATTTGATGATTCTCCATGTGCCAAACATTTGCAGAAGATCAAGCTGTAGTTAGCCAGTCAGCCATAGGATTGGAATCATTGATGAGTGCCCTACAGAATATGTGTGATGGTTATGGGATGAGAATAAATGTTAAGAAAACAAAGGCTATGAGTTTTCCTAAAAAAAGGATGGCTGAATCAAACATTAAAGTGGAGGGTATAAACTAGAGCAGGAAGAGTAGATCACCAATCTACTACCTAATGTGATGACTTTTCACATTGGCTTAACAAAGATAGATTTTTGATGAATGTTGAAGAACTCGGTTTTTACTTTTTCCATACTAAGTTAGGCTACTACTGACCATAAATATATTCTTTTTTTGAAAGAACTTTCTAGATCCTTATTTTCTAACCACAGTTATCACATTTATATTTAAAATTAAATTTTTTAATTGATCATTCACCAAAAAAACACTTTATATTCTCTATTTCGTAGTCAAAAAATTCAAGCCAGGTGGTAAATCAGGTGAACATGAATTAAAATTTCACCATTAATGAACTTGAACTACTAATTCAATTTTGGCTTCATGAACTTAAATGTGAACCACTTATTTAATTCTACATGGGCTTGTAAAAAATTGCTTACTGAAATGTGAATAATTTAGCTCATTACTTGAAGCTATCTATTAATAATGCCAATTAAGAGAGGTAATAGTGATATAGGTAAAATATTTCAACTATGAAAATTAAGATGAAATATAAAATTCATTATATCTCAAAATAAACTCCAAACACATTATTTGATTTTATTTATTCATGAGAGTCTTTCTTAAATCTCATAAATTCTGTATGCAATCACTTCAATCCCAAGCTATTGAAAGCTCAAACTCTACATGATGTCAGCACATCAGTATTCCCAAAATTAACTTACCCTGGTCTAATTGTGCTGGAGGAGATAGCTCTTCTTCAAGGCTCACAGGAGAGGTATCCTCATCATGATGCAATATTCCCTCATTGCTGTTACCAACGTCAGCTTCATGAATACTTTTCACAATGTTGCCTGAGAAAATCACAGACCCAAGTATTGAAGAAGCCACTGATACCCTCTGAGGATGTTGATCTTCTGATGTGCTAATGCCATGGCACCCACTACTACCACCTTCGGCTCCCTCCCTGGATTCTCCTTGGCTCCTGACCTGATGCCCTCCTTCTCCCTTGGACCTATGCTTGTCGCAGCCCTAGAAAGAGATGGAAACTTCCAAGGTCAGCTAAAAAATACTTCACTTTGAAAAATAAAAAAAATATTAAGGCATCTTAGCATGAACAGTGCGATTTATGACAGACTTAGTTGGAAAACCTCAGCTTTTGCAAAATATATGCAGATAAAAAATTAAATATGTAGTTCATTTAGTTTCTCTAAATAAGTCATAATGGTATTATAAATAATTTAAACTGAAATTGACCAAAACCCACTGATAAAAAATATACAAGTCTACAAAATTACAAATGCAAGAAAACATTTTGATTGACACATAATTTATCTATCTCTATGTTTACTATTACCATACATATAATATGTTGCAATAAAAGGGTAAATATTTTGCTTCAAACCAGCCCCATTCCTAAAGTTGGAAAATTATGCTGTAATGAGGAAGTCAGTCTTCCTATCACAAATGTCAAACTTGACCAACAAGACAGCTCACCTGCTTATCACCATCTCGATGATCCGAGACACACTCCCCGAAGACTTCATGTCCCCCTACTTCCAATCCTCCCCCACTACCCCCTGCTTTACGGCCTCCCTTTGCCTTCTGCATCTTCCGGTTAGCTGCAGAAATTATGGATGATACAATGTCTTTTGCACTGATCTCCTTGCTTGGACTATCAGCCTTCATGCCTGTGAGTTTGGGTGATTTCCCCCGATGCAAAGAGAGAAAGAAAGAGAAAGGGAGGGGAAAGGAAATAGGAGGGGGTCGGGGATGGGATGGACAGCAAAGGAAGCAGGAGAATAGGGAAAAAGAAACATGCATAAGCTTCAAAATAAAAACAAAGAAACTAAAATAATTACCCTCATTCCCTCATGCAGTTGATAATGCAGTGCAGCTCATGAGTTTGGAATAAGCAAAAAATAATGAAATAACAGCATAATTGAACGTAGAAGCCCATTCATTTCTATGCTAAATTCATGGGTGTAAAGTAAATGAAAGGTGCTCTGATTTAAATTTAGCCACTCATACTGCATATAATCATGCAAAATTGTAAAATGAAACCTAGCTTGGTTGACTACAGAATACTGAAAATGTTTCCAAACATTGCAATGCTAACAATGCACTGATCCAGAAGAAGCACACATATTTGTCAATAGAATCAAATTAATGGTTTACTGAAAGCTGGTTCCAAGAATGAAATTTAAATGGTATCCATTTATTTATAATCCAAGATTTAAATATATATTTAACCACCTCATTGAAGTACATAATAGAAAGCTAATCTTTAGAAAAATTTTTAATGAATAAATAACAAATATATGAATTGAATTTGAATTTTAAGGCTTCATTACCTTTATTATTCAATGACAGAATTAGCTTTAAAACTAAGTTGCCAATGATTGGACTTTTTAAAAATATATTTAGGTACAAATGTCTATGTGCATAATGTACTGCAGAGTTAAAACTTAATCAATTCTTAGGAACTTATGGACTGTTAGTCAAGAATTGAAAAATATCCTATACCTCAAAGCCTAAACTCTTTTTTGCAATAATATAAACACCTGTATGTTACCACTGATTGGATTAGAACCTAGTGATCAGAGCATTCAGCTGAGGATCTCAGGGGTCTGATTTGATGCTGAGTTTACTTTTGGTTACTTTTGAAAACTAGGGAAAGTGGCAACTCAGAGAAAGTAACTGAACTTATGTCCTGAATGCTAGATTTCATACTCCGTGGGAGCATAATATGATGTAAGGTTTGCATTAAACCCTTTTCCAAAAATGCCTCTTAACTAAGATTTTGGGTGCTGTTACATTACCTCCACCTATTTGATTATTAAATACCTAAAGAAAGTACCTAATAAAATATACCAACATAGGAAATAAAATTATGTACTATACTTCAATATGAAAGTCAACTTTCAATCAATAAAATATCTAAGGAATTTTGACATGAGGAAAAAGATTGTAGTTCATATTGATAATGATCACCTTCACTTATATGCATATTAACTTCAGATATCTAATAAAAAATTTGATGCAAATCTTGACATAACTCTTAACTTATGGGTTGTTTAGTCAGAAAATTTATAAATAAGGAAGTTGAAAATCAAGAAAGAGTGTGTAATAGAGTCAGCTCTGATGAGTCAATGACAATAAAGTATTAAGCATGTCATATGAATCTTAATTGCAAGATAAGTTCTGAACATGAATTACCTACAATAGCTTAAATACAAATAAGTGCAGCATTAAAGAGCAATGAGTATCTAGGTAGGTACCTACCCAACTTAATCTAATAAGCAATAAGCATTGTAAAAGTTGGAATAAAGATGACACTATTCTGTTAATTAAAAAAATATTTGTCTAAAACTAATTGAGGGAGTGACTTTACCATATCTAGTTTTCCTCAGTCACCTACTAAGAATGCATTCTCTGTGTGTATAATGTACAAATTCAATGTCTGCCAAAAAACATAGATCTGGCTTTAATATTCAAACCGAAATTTAAAAACAGAAGAATAGGTGATGGAGAGTAAAATATAAACATATACTGATTGTATCTTGACATAAGTGATAATTTCAAAATTATAAGTAAATTCTGCACAAGAACTTTAATCACATCAAGTAAACCTAAATATATACAGAGATTAACTCGGACAAAAGCACTAATAGAAGTCTCATTCCAGATCAGAGAGATGCATTACAAGCTGTGAAATGATACACATCTGTAAATGAAATATTGTAATTATAACTGCAGATTTAAAAAAAATCCATGCATATATCAAGTACATATCAATAAACACATATAGCTATGGAGAGTTGAGTTTGGTTAGCCTCATGAAAAACTGTTAAAAGAAAACTCACATTACATTTAGTTTTTTAATTGATGACACAATTTTCAGAGCTTAGACAACCAAGCTGAAGACATCTTATTATTAGTCCCAGAGCAAAATTAAAGAAAAAATTGATGCTAAACAACATATTATGATAAAAATTGTGAATGTTGAAAAAGGCAAACGTGTATGAATAAACAATATTTAACCGATAACACATTTAAAACTTTTGACACCAAGGAAAATCTTTATATAAATTCAAGTAATGGTCCCAAATCAGGGAATGCACTGAATTTTAGCACCATTTTGCATGTGTAAAATTTGTAATGCAAATGCAGTAAGTCTTGTCAAATTATACATTGCCTTTGTAAGGAAAATATGTGATATACAAAAAAATCATAGAGAACTCAAAAGATTAAAATAAGCCACCTACTCTAAAATGTACATGTCTATTAGTTTTTGCTGTCAGATATTAATGTTAACAATTAAAATATAAACGACCATGAAACAACATGATAAACACATTTTTCTCCTTTAAATAGTTAGCAAATCATGGCTGAAAATCTTAGCACCAATATATAGTTGGCCCCTGTTTTAAAATTTAAATCCATCCCTAAGGACTGATTGTATTGTAAAAATTTCATAAAGTGAACTCTGTAATAAACTATTTTCAGGTAATCTGTAATGGATGACTTGTTATGCTACAATTGGAATGTGATGCAAGACAGCATGCTCAATTTTTTACAAGAACGAAATGCATAAAAATAATGACCAGCACACTCTGTAAGGTGTGAAATTTCAAAGTAAGTATGCAATTGCAACATGAGTTTTCAACTGCCAATTAAACTATGAGGTTTTTAAAACCTGTGAAAACATTTTCTTTCCTAACCCATCATAATTCAGGGGCTAACTGTAAACTGGAAATTACTGGTCACATTAATTTTAGGTTTATTGCAAAATATTGTTGTACTCATCAATGAAAAAGTTTGTTTTACATGGGCAATATTCTTGTGAATTACCTCTTATTGTCAGCAAGAGGATAATCATAATTGGTACATTATCGCACCTAAATGTGTGTGAATGGTGAAAATCTGAAAAATTGGCACTCATATTCACAAAACATGTGAAGTACCCATATGGTAACTCACTTCATGAAACATATCAATAAACACTGGTTTAAAGAAGATTCTATTATATTTCTTTGATTTTTTAAAAATATCAACTTCTTAGAGAGTAAAAACAGGTTTACAGGTACATCTTATAGTCAGATGTGGCAATGAAAGACTTGCATAAATTAATAATCCTATGAACATTAATTTCAGTTGACATTTCATGCATTCACTGATGTGGGACTTTCCAAGACATTTTTGCCAAATAGACATTATCTATGTGACTGGCCGGAACTCAGTTAAACTTAAGGGATGCCATGCTAAGTCACTATATATTGATTCAATTTTTTTATTTGCATAAAATAACATAAGAATAAGTAACTAGAAACTACGAACTGTGTAAAATTAGGCTAACACAGCATTCAACTACATTCTATCTATATCCTAGTTATTTCACAAATCATGTTGACCATATTGTCCATATCTAATATGCATTAATTTGATTAGATGTTAGTTGGTAACGCATTTATGATTTTATCCTAAAAACATTTATCAATGACAGTGCCATGCATAAATCATGGGTTAGGCAAAATAGCTGTTAATGCAAATGGAAGGCAAGAATCCAAGGACTTCTATAAAAGTGTGATCACACTTTTACTAGTTAGCCCTTCAACAGTTACATCTGCTTTGCAAGGGGTAGAATTGATCACTGGAGTGATATACACCATGCATAAATAGTGTACATCCTTCTAATATGACCTGTGCACTAATCAATAGCAAATAACGATCCTGGCATCACGGGTAAAGTTTTCTCATATGCAGATGTTATTATAGATTAGGTTACAAAATCATTTTTGAAGATTTGGATGGCCTGGTCTGATCCTTGGTCTACAAAACCTGGTATTTCACCCAATAATTGACCAAAGAAGTTTAGTCAAGAACCCACAGTCCTGAAATCCTGGGACATTAGAAGTCCAGCACTATAGCAATAATTACTGTTGTAATAAATCAAAGTATTACCATAGGTAGTACCTATATGAGATAATGTGTACATAAATTAGTAAAGTATGCCATTCAATCTCGAATGTCCTGATACTGCACTCTTAAAGTGATATTCATTTTCCAACAAAAGGTCAAAGATAATGTCTGAATAATGTCATGTGAACAATTTTGAACATGTACTTAAGGAATAATAGTGGCAGAACTGACATAGTGACACTGATTAATAATAAATATCCTCTAAATGTAAAACTTTAAAAAATCATGGTATGCCTATTTAATGTCTTCCCATTGAAAAATGGTAAGTGACCTGGTAATGAGAAGGTGGGAAAGAGAAAGGTGGCAGCAGGGACAGTAAAGTGATAATAAGTGCCACGTAAGTAGAAAAATGACACTAAGAGTGGCACTATTATAAGCCATGTGGTTGGTTTTCAGACCTAATTAAGTGGTGCAGGCCAGGTGTTTGTAAAATTTGGTAAAAGATTTAAAATGATTTCCTTCAGGTCATTGATTATGTTTAAAACACTTGATGCTTAGCAGTAAGAGCTCTCTTTATTTACAAAAAGTAAATAGGTATAATGGTCTTTCCAAATAATCACCTTCAAGAGCATCACAGGATTTCCACTTTCATGATTACATTGGTGATTTGAATCAGGCAAAAATTCCTCAGGTCGAGTTTTAAGCATTTTCTAGCACTGACCATGACATTAAACAGGTATCATTTGACAGTACATATTGATGATTTATGTGACTTCAGGAAGAATTTAATTTTCAGAGCTGTTGATTGCCCAGATTGATTCAGATTTGATTTTCTATATAATTAAAAGATGCTTTAAATCATTACTAAATCATAAACTACTTTCAGGAGAGCTACAGAAAATCCTACAATCATATTTTTACATTTCAAAGGTTACGCAATGGAATGCTGAAGTGCATTTTATTTTACTTGCAATAATGTATGTGGTATTTCATCATAACATATTATCCTTTGAATATGAATTATAGCTGATGATGACATCTTAATATCGTAAGTGGTAAAGCCACTCTATTGAAAAAACAGGGCTCTGGGTTTGAATTATAGACAAACATAAATAATTTTTCTTCTCTTGGCACCTCTCACATTCAACATTTAATTGGTTGAAAATACATACCACAGAATGAAAAACATAATTTATTGTGCAACACTTATGGCTCTGTAAAAGTCATAATTCAGGTGGGTCTATTTCCTACTGGAGCTGTATTAAAGATTTTTCACTTTACTGAAATCTCTTTCTCACTTCCACTTTCATCATTAAGAAGGCTCCAATGCATTGCAAAACTAGTTCTCATAGGCATAGATATAAATATAAAATAATTATGTAATCTATGGCAACCAAACCAATGTATTCTGTTATTCCATAGACATGTAAACAAACACCCTGCCAATCATATCTTATACAGGCATACATAATTTCACTTTTAGATTTAAAGGATCGGATTGAAAATGATGCAAATATGAAACGACAAACTGTTAAAAATGTTTATTCATATGCTGCTGGATTCAAGTAACTGACTCATCATACTTGCAGATAAATGACAATTGTTTAAATACAATATCATTATTCTACTGTAGGCAAATTTCAGCAACTACATATGACAATTAGCAGAAATCTCCAGCACATCAAAATAAAATTATGATCAGAAATATGTTTATCCACATATGCTGTCAACAGAGATAACAAAATGAAATAACATACAATGCAAAACATTTTAAGATGGCTTTATTCAGTTGAACAAGCAATGGCAACCTCCTCAGTCTATTACTTTGGTTCCAACAGTCAGTCACAAGAGAGTGTCAACACCAGAGGGAGATGCAAGCATTGGCTAGAGCAAGACAGAGAAAGACAGTCTGGGCAGGGTGAGAGAGCTGACTGGGAGGTCACTTTAAGGTCAGGTGGTAGGTATGGTTGAAGGTGGGTGGGTTACAACCTTGGGCGAGTGTTCATGGGACAGTACATCTAAATTTCTATCTTCTAGTTGTTTTTCTTACCTTCAACTTTCTGAATGTTGTTAAGCAAGAGATTTTGGTTAGCTCCAGAGGCATCATTACTCTCGCCTGCCTCTGCACAAACATCAAAGGGAATGGTGCTCAGATCATCAATGTCCTCATCAGAGAAAAACCAATCAACCTGAAAGTGGAAAGAAGATCCATATGGAGAAAAAAACTTGATTTTAAATGAAAAGTTGACTAATTGACTCTTTAGTACAAATTATTTTAATACAAAGAGTAACCCTTATTTAACAGCCCTACACTATATGAAATTCCACATCAAGTGAATACTTTCATTCCTCACAGCAACACCAATGTTTGACTATATTTAGGGAAACCATAATGACTATTTAGCATAAAATATTTATTTGGAAATTTTTTTTAAAAGGTTGTGGATTACAGTGAATGACATTTTTTGTTACAGCATGTATTTTCTTGACTGTAGAAAATATGTTGAGGCACTGAGCCTGAATTACTATTTTTGAATTTGAATTAGTGATTATTGATTTGTTTACGTGCAAATATGCAATCATGGCTAATTCTTTGTTTTTATTGTTCACTTTTTTAACCACAACCAAAAATAAATGTTATTTATATTACTGAAGGTAGGTAATTGAGTAAGACCTAGTTTTCCCCTCACTCGTCTATCCCTCAGTTCTTCAACAGTCACATTAAGGTTCATCACTAAATTGCATACTTATGTGACTACATAAACTATGTGATTATAGTATAACTTGAATATCACATAAAGCATCAACAAAAAATGTTATAAATTTTACCACAATTTATTCCTCAAATAAGGGGCCATTTTCTCACAAAGCAGATATACCACACCAAAAAAACAATGGCTACTCTACACAGCACATATTTCAAAGACTTACCCTAGACTTTCTAAGAATCTCAAACTAAAGAGCATAATCATTATTTTATACAATAATACCACATTTACAACTCAGCTTTATTCATTGGGACAGTACCTTTATAAAATACTGTTAATTGCTGAGGACCTAATTATGCATTAAAAACATTTCTGTAGTTGCTTTTACTTCAAAAGCAACCAAAATAAAACACAAATATCTTTGAACAACTGCTGTTTAAACTTACGTGACTGATTAAGGTTTCCACAATTCTACACTGGTGGGACATATCAGTGACCATGGTCACCATGTTGTCATTTGCAGTTCTAACAAGAGTAGGACCAAATACAATGGCAAGGTTGCGGGCTTCCATCTTGTTGACATGACAATGAGATACAACCTTCTTCAGATGGAAAAGAAGGTACTTCAGAGTTTCAAAATGATGATCTGGAAGTTCATGGACCTGAAAAATATATTTGACTTCATGATAAAGCTAAAAAACTCATGGAAATATAACATTAAAATACTCAATTCTTTATAAAAAACTATATTTATAATACAATCTCAAGTAGGCGTAGTCAGTCTTTATGTGGCTTAGATCAATTTGGTAAAAGAAGCAATCTAGCTGAATAGGTCCAGATAGTGAGCTCACTCAGTTTGCTTGAAAAGTCAATCTAAGACCTCATAAAAAATCTAAGGAGTTTTGGGTAGATGGTAAGGTGAACTGAAGAGTCCAGGTTTAAGATTTGACGCTTTCATTTTAGCTGTACCACAGACCAAAAAATATTATCATTACAGAAAAAAGACATAACTAGGCAAACTATTACATAAGTTTAATTAAACTATGAGTGAACTAACATCAAAATGAAGTAGCTAAGGCCATTGTTCATCTCAAAGAGTATTTTCCAAAAATTTATAAACAACATGATACCTCAAAGCTTAAGCAAGATATGGAAGCTCTAGATGTAAACAAAGTTGAAAGATAACATCATAATGGGTTATGGGGTGATGAGGAGAAAGAAAAAATTAGATACATATATGAGTTGCGAGCAAAAAATTATAGGATAGATACTATCTCACCTCAATGGAGAATGCTACACTGCTAGATATTTACTATTGCCATGGAAAGCAATGTGTGTTTACATTGTGCACTTTTGTTGTCTTCAAGCTGTTTAACGATAGACTGAATCTTAACTTGAGAGAGCAAAGAAATTGCATAAAATTTTGTTTCAAATTGGAAAAGATGGCTGTGAAGACACACCAAATCCAAAGAAAACATTTGGGGATGAATATATGTGTAACACTTAAATTTATAATTGGATCGAAAGGTTTAAAAAAATGGTGAATATCAGCTGAAGATGATTTCCCAATGTCCTTCTACTGGGATCACTGGCGAAAATGTGGTCATGAAATGAAATGAGTTCATGAAAAAATCCTTGACGACCACCATTTAACACTTAAAAGCCTTTCTGAAGCCCCCGGCCGGGACAAACTTTTGTGGAGGGTGGCACCTTTGCTGGGGCACCTCCTTCCTTCCCCCAAAGATTTTCTTACAAATTGGGTAAAAAAAGTAAAAATTTGCGAGGGAATGGAGGGGGGCAAAAGTGTTGGGGACTGCTTTTGGTGGCACATACCTTAGCTGTGCCACTGGCCACAACTCAGTGAAAGTTTGTGCATCTCCTGATGACTGAACAAAAGGAGCATCAATTTTAGTGTGCATGGAGCACAAAGAATGATGTAACAACAACCCAAACTTCATTTCTCAAATCATTACCCGAGATGAAACATGGGTGTTATGGTTATGACCCTAAAACGAAACACCAAGCATCTCAGGGGAAGTCACCGAATTCATTACGTCACGGCAGATGATGAATGAGCTGTTTTACCATGATCTTGTGAAATATCATAGAAAACAGGTTAGATGGAAACATCCTGAGATGGATTGGGTCTTGGATCATGACAATGCATCACCCAACTCATCACTCAAGAGATTATTTTTTGTTCCCGAAAATTGAAATAAAGCTCAAGGGAAAAATATTTGATATGGTAGATGAGATTAAGAGGTAAATGCAGGATACACTGAAAGAAATGACTGAAAATCACTTGAATGGGTGGTTTCAAGCTTTAAAACTGTGCTGGGACAGGTGTATCAATGAAGCATGAGAGTACTTTGAAAGAGATGAAGACAGTTAATTTATTATGCAAGTGCACGATTTTTAATAAATAAATGCTGAGAAGTTTTGGCTTGAACCTTTTATGTGCGGGAAAATTCCATTTTGATGAGTACATTGAGTCAATTAAGTACGCCTCTCATTCTCAGCTGAAGGTCTAACTTAGATAGAGCATATAATATCGTTTAGTAAACATTGAAAACAATTAGGTATGAGAAACCATATGAATGAGTAATGCTGTGAAGAGTTTTACGAGAATCTATTGATGAAAAAGCTGCATGCTAGTATCATACCAGTGAGAAATGGGTCGTGGAATCAATGTGGAACCCACGTTGAATCAACGTGGGTT
>LYUA01000167.1:1964587-1978274 GCA_002093875.1 Calopteryx splendens
GATTTTTTCGTTGGCTCGTTCCAGTGAAGATAGCTGTTTTTCTAGGTTGTCTCGTTCTATCATATCTGAAAATTTTCGCCCTTGCCAGGAATCGAACCGGCGACCAAAGACATCATATACTTACTTTATTAAAATATTGGTGCATACACAGATGCAAAAACGGAAATCATCTTAATTTATCAATATAAAGTTATTTACACCTCATGGCCACTGTGGATTCACTATGCATTACATGAGGGTAGGGGATTTAGTTTTACAAGATGGGTAGTTATTCATCATCTAACGTCATTCTACTACCTACAAAACCAAATTCCCTACCCTTACGTCATGTGTGGTTCAGGGGTCAAATTTGACCCCCGGAAAATGCCAGAGTCATGAATAGCCATGGCCAACAATCCTTCTTTTACTTGATGACCAGTGCCCAGATGGGTAATTTAGACTATTAAGGACCCAAGAAAATGAAAGGGTGGAAAAAAATTCTAGAATGACATATTCTTCAGACAGATACCTTAGGAAGCATGGTTGAATGTTACATCAGGGGCCCATTTCTCAAAGCTAATAGTCAATTTACAAGTCCTTATAATTTTGTCAATAGTATATCTATAGACAAAAGAAGTTGTACCAGAATTTACACATCTTAGTTATGAATGATATGTCATTTAAAATGCTTCACATTATAAATATGGTAGTTTCCAGGTCTTGTAAATTGGCTCGTAGATTTGTGAAACAGACCCCAGGATGAACAGGAAATCGCACATGAAGCTTTCTTGTTTCATAATACATAACTCCATCGAAGGTTGATGCTATAGCCTAAAATTAAATTTCTGATTGATAATACACTTAATTGAAGATAGTTGAATTCCCAAGATTTAGACAGGGCTAACAAATAATCAACTAATCATATCTTATTTCTAATTCTCAGTTAACCACTACTTGCAGAGCATAAACGTGCAGTCATTGATACTGCTACATATTCTCTAAAGGAAAATGAAGATATCTTTCTCACCTCCTTCTCAGAGGTGCCTAGCTGAGGAGATCCTTCAGGTCGACACCCACTTTCTTGAAGAGCCCGAATCCATTGCAGCATGTCCATCGAGTCCTCTGCCTGGAGGAGGAGCTCTGAGGAATGTGTCCCAGGCCCACCAGGACCAGCACTTAATCGGAAAACATGTTTTCTTTTTGTGTAGTCTCCCGCCACATCCACCACGCCATTGCGCACATCTACTACTTCCTCTGAAGATGAGGAACTCGATGATGTTATGGTGCCAGCTGTAGTTGATGCTGATGTCAAGGTAGCAACACTTCCAGTTGTAGATGACGATGACTGCCCAAGCATCATTCCAGGTGTCTAGAAAGTGATAGGCAACGAGTGATGAAAATGGAATAAACAATTTTGGGAAATACAAATCAGTAAAATTTTTCCATTCCCTGCTATGGAATAAAATTAGGAAAGAAATACTCCCTTATCCAATCAATGTTTTTCTCAATTAACAGCAGCTTAAAATTCAGAAAATACCACCCCATCCAATATAAAATGCCTATCATCTTCTTCCCTCTTACACCAATTCCCTAAAATTCTCCCACATATTTTTTAAAAAGAAATGAAATTCTGGCAGAGATCTTATGGGAACAAGAGGACATCTGCTTTCTAATTTATTAAAATTTCACTAGTTACATAGGCATAATTACGTGGAAATTTGATTTAATAACCTTCATTAAATTACTTTATGAAAAATTCAGAAAATAAAAAAATAGTTCAATTGCAAGTGCAGGAAAAATACCAAACAAGATGATATATAAAAGTGTGACCATTTATTTTCTTCCTAAATGATTTCCTTAAGCCAATGTAAAACTATATACAAAACAAAGAAACTAGAGGAAACTAAAAATTACATCCATTGAAAGGCATTTATTGCAGGATTTCTGGGTAACAGCCTTAATGTGATATAAAATCTGTAAAATTTAAAATTATTTAACCCTAAGTAATTAGACTATATCCATTTCCTACTGAGTGATAAGAATCTATACATGTAATAAGAAGAATTATTAATGAAAAACCCTTAAATATAATTAGATATGACACAATGTTTTACTTCACCTTTCACCTTAAACCTCGCTAACAACCCTAATTGATGAAGTGTAAATCTCAATTCTCTGTCAAACTAGACTACTCCATAGTGGTCTCACCTAGACTTAGGTGACACTCAAATTTGAACATCCCGGTTTGTTTCCCGCATTAGTGACGATCCTGACGATACTCTAAGTAGCATCCATCAAGGGTTGGGAGGGATTACGGAATATCGCAAGCCCAGAATTTACATCACCACATCCAAAATATATTGTAAGGCGATGTTTCACAATACTTGGCGGATCAGAAACGAGTGGGATATCGCATGCACATCGCAGTTGATACACCACGATAGAGAACGGTCCTAGGGAGGACGAGCAAGGATTTGGTCATGGGAGGGTAGTCCATGAGCGGGGAAGAGAGCATGGGTAAAGCAATGGGTTAAATCGTATTCTCGGAGATTTGTGGAAAAATAATCGCGGTTCTTTTATTGATGAGAGAGTGTTCCAGAGAATCCCAAAAAGCGCATGTAACACAAAGTACTGCCGATTTTTTTTCGGGTACCCGAATTATAATTGCATAATAATTATATTATACTTAATCATAGTAGGGTTCAAGTTACATTCATAAACCGACCCGGAGGATTGGACGTAAAAAATAGCGTACCAAGAAAATATCAAGAGATCACACCATTGTCGGGCCTAATATGGGGTAAGAAAGTTTCATTGAAGAAAATTGAGTTCATCAAACATAAACGGGAAAATATTCGATCGAAAAAGATAAGAGAGATGCTATTTCACGCTGGTTAAACCTCATCTTAAAAACGCTTCGTGCATTGGGGATCCTGCACAGAAGGACCTAATTTATGAATTCGAAAAGGATTCATAGAAAAGATGTCGGTTTCATGAAAAATCGCTATGAATGAATAGAAAGCATCACAATGTTAGAACGGAAAGGCTAGGTTGAGGACCACTGAATGCATGAACTAACCTTATCGATAAACACAAATCGTATGAGTTCAATGTTGACAAAGAGGCAATAACTTTTGCCCCGTAAAACAATAGTAGGCGTGACCTCGACGAAAAGCAAGGGAAACTGACGACCGGATGGACCGAAATAAGGAATCCCTTTCCTTTACAAAATTTTTTATCACAACAGTAGAACGAAATTTGAATTAGCCGAAAATAAAATGTTGCCTAATGCTAAAAAATACTAATTACCCTCTTGGATAATGAAATAACCACCCCTGCCGTACGCCCTCGTCGCAAATTGCAGGGTAAGATGTACATAGTTCTACATAAGTTCAATAAATTAAAAAAAAAACGAAAATCGCTTGTTAATTTATTTCTCGACGATTGCATGAAGCACCGGGAAACTTACAAATAGAGCGCATTAGGTATACCTCTGTCATGTACATGCAATCCATCTCTTATGCCGAAAAATTGGCAACCATGCGCATAACTTCAGGGATCTTAAGTTATGCACCTCTGTTGTTATGCAACTCGCACTTTCTAATTTTACGCTACGCGGTGCACGAATGCATACACATTTTCCCGAAAATGTGTAAGAAAAGAAGCCGGCCTTGAACCACTTCCAAATAAAATTTTCTACAATTAGTGTGATAAGAGTGAATTTTAACAAATTAGCACATCCATTGCGTGGGGAAAATGTAAATGAAGGAGGCGATATTTCCAAAAATATTATCTTGAAAAAATCAACAAATGGAACGAAATATAATCGCACCTAATAAATCGTAATAGTCATCTGTAATGCAGAATTAGCACCTTCCTACCTTCAACAAGAGTGACTGATTGTTTGATAACATTTGAACTAATAGTGGAAGACCAAATAAAGACACCAATAGTAATACACATGGTTTTAATTCCTCACATAATGAGGAATAACGAAATACGTAAAGGTACTCATACAAGCACAAATATTTCCATAAAGTTGGAGACTGAGTAAACTCAGGACCTCAAAAAAATGTTTCGCGTTCATAAAAAAAAGATGGAATTAGTAGATGCGATATAAAAAGCAGATATAAATTAACAATAAGAGAAAAACCAACGGGAGTTTTAGCAATCATGCCGCCATGGCTAGAAAGCGTGGCTGATACACGGACGAAATTACAGAAAGTAAAGGTGAGAAAAGAGATTTTCTCTGACCAGATGAATCCGTTGGGAAGTCCTTAAGCAGCGTGTCTCGACTAAGTAGTTCTTTAACAGTCAAAATTATGATTTAGCACAATAACCGTCGACACAATAAAGTGAAACAAGAAATAAAAACTTCGGTATGTTCAGGTACATATGAGCGCAAGAGAGTGCGTTAGATGCACATGAATTTTCCTATGAAAACAATACGAAAACAGCAAACTAATACGAATTACCTCATTAATAGTTGTCCAGTCGAAATTGAAAATTACCGATAGGAAGATACTAATCGTGGAGTCGAGTGGAAACGCGAAAGTATCTGACGTCTGACTGTGCAGAGAAATACTGAATCGGTAATTGGATTGCTTATTTGGTTTTGGGAAATGGTAAGAGTCCGTACCTCCGCTGGGTTGAAAGGTTATCTTCGTTAACTTGGGGGGTAACCCTGAGAGAGTCACCCCCAAAAAATACGGAAGGCGAGGGCATTGGGGCAAAGGGATTCGCATCGTGAGAGAAACGAATTTCGGATGTAGGTGAGCCAAAGGAAGCGCATCAGCCGCCAGCCCTTGTTCTACCGCTGGAACGTAACTCATCGGCAGGGAACCGTGACACTTAACACGCTGAGAAGAAAGAATAACTTTCCAACCTCAAGATACAAGGTGATTAAAAAGTGGGGGGGTGAAGGGGCGCTGGAGAAATATTTCGACAGCCAAAATATTTTCGAACCCCATTACTTTTCTCAGAAGAGAAGCGCACGTTGGGTAAGCTTACCAACAGATTTCTTTTCCACCCACTGGAATGCGATTGTTGGAAAGGATATGGACATTGGAAAAAAATGCTCTTTTCGACGAGTCATAAAACCCCGATCCACGGTAACTGAATTAAAAATTCAAGAAAATAAAAGGTTAAACACTATCACTATTTAACACTCATTTGATTCATCTTAACTTTTCATATTTAAAAAAATCAACGTAAGGGGGACGGGTAAGCTCTATGGCTAGGTCTTCGTTCGAAAAGAGACTTCAACGAAAGCAGACATTGCGAGACATTCCCTATGAGACTAACCACCGATGAAAATTATTGCGAGTGTTTCACGTTTCTTTCATTGTTAATTTAACTTCGCATTCTTATTTCGCAACTTAAAAAACTCATAAATTGGAGGATATGAAATGCCTAAATAAAGTTAGAATAGAAAATTGATTTTAACCTAGAATTAATTGAATAGTGAACAATTAAAATACCGCTGCGAATTATGTGATTTTTACAAACTTTAGGAAAGCGTCATTAGCGGTTTGGAGAGGACAAAATTTTTCAATTCAACTTTCGTGGCCACATCGGATTGTAGGCATGGCAATTTATTCTCCTTTGTCAGGTAAGAAATAAGCACGAGAAAGTATATTCGCCTGCAATTAGAACATTCAGACGGAGATACCCAAGTCTCCCGCAACTGTACCTTCGATAGTGAAGGCATTAAAAGGAAAGGAAAAAAATCCTTGATTCGGTCTAATTATTTCTGTGTTCACGTGGCTAAATACAAATTACTGATGCAAACGCAAAACAAAGAAAGTCATGAAAGGAAAGGTAGCCGGCAGATGAAAACGCAAAAGCTGAAACATGTTCTTGCACTAAATTGCACTGGGAAATACGACGAGAGAGATTACTTTATGCGACGAGAAAGGAAAAGGCTTTTACGCGCTAATTCCGTATTATAAGCGATAAGTCGAGTCGAAGAAACTCACGAATGAGGTTTCCGGACTCTCTTAATCGGCAGTCGACCATCAAGCTTTCAGATTGGTGATTGTAGAAAAACGTGGTGTTATAATTGGGGGTAGTTATGAACGATATTCTTAACTTTAGCATGGGCACATCAGCACGAACGTAAAAATAGGACACATCGTTACACATTACAATAGCACGCCGACTCACTTCACAGTCATGCCATCCCAAGGAGAGGGCAGCATTAGAAGAGATTGTGAAATGAGTTTTCAGACTTTTAGCTGGAGATAACAATAGTCATACCGAACACTTTTACGCCTAAGAATAGGGAATGTGCGACTCAGGGCCAGCGAGGAAGACAATTTACTACCTATTTCCATTGCATATTACCGACTAAAATAATGGAGAACGTGGAAAATGGAAAAACATTTTGACTCCAATAAAGTTAAACAATTTTTACTTTATATTTTGCGCAATTAATGGTATTCAATTTATTTGATATTCTTCTGGAATTTATACTACATGCCTACGATTCTGACAATACTTTTGTTTGTGGCAGCGACTTAATTGAGAGAAAAAAAAGTCGTGTGGCTTTCGTCAATTCCCAATTCAATCCCCTATTATTCACAAAAAATGGCTTCCGATGAATGGTCGTTCATATATTTTACATACTTTGGATGATCTGGTGCAGTTCCAAAGGCCGATTGCGGTAATCACACTGGACCGCCTTGAGGCGAATATCTGTTACGAAATTGGCACCTAAGCTGCATGTTTATAATACATTCATGCTCCTCCGATCCCAATCCCTGAATATAGATCCTAGTAGGCTAGTTATATTTTGATAAAAGGTCGTTACGAGTTGAGGAAAAAAGGAGTATGCGAGGACTAACCCCGGTATAAGTACCGGGTTATATTAACATCACCGATAGAAGTGGGGGACCGTCACGGCCATTACCACCATCTGGATTACTGGGAAATTGGTGCCAAGTGTCTGGAAGTAGAAAGAAGGCACGTTCCTCGAATGAGTGGCTCACTGTAGGTGAAGTGATCACCACGAGTTCAAAGAAGGGCTAGGAATGCTAAATAAAACCTAAACCCCGGAAAAATAGTCTAGGTGCCAAGTAGGCATGGGAAGGCTTTCCGTAAAAAAATACCATTATGGCGGGGGTACCGTATTCGAAATCTTGGAATTTGGGTCTAGGAACGTCATGCCAAGCAAACCTCCACGAGGGGCATGTTACGATACAAGCCTTTATTATGACACTATATTATGGTTGCTTAGTCAAAGGAATAACTAAGGTTTTTCACAAAAATGTAACGTTGCCGCCTAATCTTACGAAAAACACAACATCCACGCCTAAAGGGGATTTGTACTCGAGAATTTTGAGTTGTCAGGACGGCATTCGCCTACATTTTACTCTGCGAACCACCACTGGAATGTTTGTGCATGTGAGAGATAATTTTTGAAGTTGGCGTGCATAATCCATTTTACATATTACTAAAAGTTCATGGCGAGCTATCCAAAGGGTAGAGATCGGCTACCAACCGAAAGTTTCTCGGTAGTGCCTTTGCGACAGAGCCATCTAAAATCCAAGTGGTGTGATTTTATAGACACAAAAACTTCGGGGAAAACAGGTGGTAACATAGGAAAGTAAAAAAACTTCCCTGAATTTCACGCATCGTGGTATTTTAGTTCGCAGTGAGCTCCATCCTGTATCAAAAACCAAAACTCGGATTAATTGCTGGGGCTACTGGTTGCTGATGTTGTTGCTTAAAATATTAGGAAATAATTAAGAGGCTATGCAATTCTAAAGATTAATTCTTTATAAGGATTTACGAAGTTATTTTTTTTCGCATTATCGCAAATTTCATCCGCAGAGCAGTTTTCCATCACATCTCGTGACTCGACGATAATAATTCGTGGTAGAACCAGGAATCGAGTTATTCTGGGTTCCGTAGCTAGAAAAGAAGGGCTATAAAGTTTCCGTCATCCATCGCCTTAATAACGATAACAAGCGCGCACTGTGAAGATCCGTGATCACACCCTTGTCCCCAAACCTTCCGGTGAAAAAAATGACATTCTAAATCCGACTACTCAACAACCTATCGCTCTGAAATTCACGGTGCGGGGGAATCTTTAACACGTTCTTAGCATATAAAGATGTTCTAGGCAAGTAGCAGAAAGATGGCTCATTCAATTACGCAACAGTGAGACGAATAATATACCCGACCTAAAAAGAATAAACCATCTAAATGCGCAGCACAAGTCCCAAAATATTAACATTTTTTAAGATCGTTACCATGAGTGACAAATAGAGAAACGACTCCTTCGGGAAGCTCCGCCACCCTATTCCGGGCATGAATAAAAAAAAGACTTTCAACAGATATTGAGAAATAAACAATTACGATCCCAGAGAGAAAAAGATTGAAATGGCCATTAACCTCGAGGCGGATTCATTTCACTGACCGTAGCTCCTCTTTATTCATAAAAAGACCAGCGAAAAGTGGAGCACAGAGAAAACAACACAGGATCACGAGTGCCTTTGAATCATGAAATCTTTGTTACTCCAAGCGTAAAATACGACTTATTCTTACTCACTCAATGATGAAGCAATGGGAAACATTTCAACAGCGAATCTAACACGAAAAGGAACCCTGCAATTTAATTTTAGGATATGTTTCTCTTTACATGATAAAGCTGAAAAAAATAGCAGAATATCCGCCTACGGGATTCAATAAACCATATCTATACGTTTAAGTCTACGCAGGTGTAAAAAAATATCGGGAAAAAACTAATTCCTTCTGAAGAACAGAGGCAGTCCCTAAAAAGAGTTTACTGCATCTCCACATCTAAATCTATGCTTTTAAATGAAAATCGGACTCAATCGACTCCGAAAAAAGCAGAAAAAGCCGAAAAATGGGAATAAATACAAAACTATCCCGTGTCAAATGTTTATAATTATCACATTTTGGTGCTCATCAATTGAAGTATTGGTACACTAAAGTCTGTGAAGAAGTAAAGGTACATGAAGTGTCAGCTACACAGAAAGGCTGAAGCCAGCTGAACCGATGGTATTCACGCGGAAATGAAGCGCGCAAATGTAGAATGAAATGGAATAGAGCTATAATACAGGATACGAGCGACTAAAGTAGTAGTAATACGCTATAAAAAACGGCAAAAGATCAGCGTTAGTAGTATATAGAACATGAAACATTTATTACTCAGAAAAATCGCCTTTCAGCGCATTATCTGGAGTTGAATATTTCTTGTAGAAATTATATTTGTCAAATGTGAGAACCTAATTTATATTGCCTTAAAAAGTAGTTATTAAACTGTACTTTATGATATATCAACGTTTTTAAAATATTTGATGAAAATAATATCGGGGAAATGTGGCGAGTCACTTCAAAATTATCAGAAAGCGGTGTTATCTGTGATTAGTCAGACCTCAATTAGAATATGCTGCCAAAATATGGGATCCTTTTGAGGTCAGTTTGATTTCAGAACTAGATCAAATTCAACGAAGAGGAGCTAGGTTTGTTAAACGATGCCATGATAAACTCAGCAGCGTGGCTGGATTATTAAAAAAAACTAGGTTGGGAGTCACAGAACGAAGGCATAATTAGAGAGTAAATCTATTAGGTACATAATTTAGAAGGTAAGAGGTATCTTTAGTGATGATGTTAAAAATGTATTAGCACATTGTAAATAACATGGTAGGAAATATGAAAATAAGACAGGAGAGAATAACTGTAGAACCGGTTGGTTTAAAATGCCCTTTTTACACGAGCGATAAGGGGTCAGAATGATTGTCATTGAATTCGCCCTGAGAAATATCTCTTTTAATACAGGGTGCCTAGTCCTTAACTATTATTCTATCAAAGTCTTACTGTATCTTAACCATTACTAGCATCTCGTATAGCATGCGCGGAGTTATAGTGGAAACAGATACTGTAGTGCATGTAAATTGGTTTGTAAAACACACCTTATGAATGACATAACTCAGATAGCAGGGCATCGTGCAGATGAGATTAAAACAAATACTGATTAGATGCAACACTTGAATAAATGCCTTAAACATTTAGAATATATTGTTGACTTCCTATTAACATTATATTAAAAATATTAACGCGTTTCTCGTCCATTGACATGACGTGATGGGTCAATAATCTCTCCAGGAATGAAATAGTGAGGTCTCACTCCCCTACTCTCGCCGACGGATCTATTTCCCCCTTATCTTTGTTCCCTGAATATAGCAATGGAAAAAATAATTTCCTGTGGTTTCGTGGAATAATATATCTCTCTCTGATTTCCAGGTAATCCCTTAATCCTCTGGTTTCTCCTATTGGCTGATAGCAACAAGCATTAATACGAAGCGAGCATGTCAATCCGAATGACAACACAGAAATTCGACTGCAACGTTAGGGAAAACTAGCTCAAATACATTTTCGCTTATGTGACTATGTTGCACACGGAAAATTATTAATGTCACAAGTAATGAAGCATCCTTTCAATTGCATCTAGACGTTAAACCAGTATTACGAATGAGGATATAAGGAGGGCACCCAGAATAATAAATTAAAAAAAAACAACGGGAGCGAATTAAAAAATAATCTAAACGCCAACATCATTAATTAATTAGATATTTTTTTTAATTCCCACTGACCAGATCCCTCCAGCCTTTCCTTGAGACAAGGAGGCCCACGTGAGAAGAATTACGCACGCAAAGGCAATTAATTATAATTATTATATGTCATCAAAAGGTTATACATATGTGTCAGACATGTCAAAATATCAATCCAATAGAACATTAACATATTATACACAGAATCTCTTAGAT
The DNA here is from genome assembly GCA_002093875.1 of Calopteryx splendens. NCBI lineage: Eukaryota > Metazoa > Arthropoda > Insecta > Odonata > Calopterygidae > Calopteryx > Calopteryx splendens. The sequence goes on from LYUA01000167.1 coordinate 1,975,363, forward strand.
ACCACTAGCTTAATCACTACATAAATCATGGAAGGTTTCTCTAAAAATTCTTGAACAAAATAGAAACTCTCCCTTAATTAAAAAACCTCGAACAGATTTCTTGAAAGTTAAATTGTTATTATGATTTCTCTGGGGAGATTGTTACATGACTAAATACCCACAATTCTGGGGATTTTTTTTAAATTAACGCACAGGATCACAAGGAGAGCTCAGGAATATTTACAGCCCGAGGGAAGTGTTTCCGAAATCCATGAGAAGTTTACAGAAATCGAACCATGTCCACACTAATACGAATAATGTGAATGAAATAAGAGAAGGCGTAAGAGCAATCCACAAATTGAAGTAGGATTTCGCCTTGATACTTGAGGAAAGGAAGTCAGCGTAGTTGGAAAATTTCTCAGATTAGGATAAGGATGTAAAGATAAGCTGGATAGGGAGGAGGAAATGCGAAGTTGGGTTAAATGATAAATTCGAAGGAGCCAGAGAAAACATGTACATATAGACATAAGAGAATATTGAAAGGTTCTGATTAAAGGGAGGACGTTCAGAAAGCACGGAAAGGGAGCGATAGAACATTTTTGAACATCTTATCTGGAGGGGAAAATAAACTATGAAGATCTGAAGAAGGCAGCAATGAAGGCTAAAGGGGGGTATTGCGCTCAAGTGTTTCAAAAGTTCACACGGATGTGTAATAGATTTCGGACTCGGTCAACAGCCTACCTCCACTCACGATCCTTTACTGCGAACAATTACTGCAATGTACGATGAACAACAAGCATTACTCTCATTTACAGTGATCATTAGGCGAATACGCGAGGCCACCATGAAGAAATACGGGTTCGTTAGACGGGTTAAGTGCAATGAAAAAGTAAAAGAGAGATTCTATATATCGCATTAGTAAGTCCACATTTTCAATATGCATCGAGAATGTGGCATTCATCGGAGAAAGAATTAATTCAGGAATTACATAAAGTTCAAAGGAAATCCGCTAGGTTAGCCAAAGAATCTTATGGTATGCGAAAAATTCACAACGCAATAGTCATTCGTTTGAACCAGGAGTAGGACCCGGATTCCTCTATATCCGGTCGAGTGCTTTAGCCAGTTAAGCTACCCAGTCGTCCTCTTATCCGTACAGTAAATTTTTGAGAGCTTTAAATGGAACATGATGTTCTTACAAATTGCCGTACATATAATGTCACGAAGGAATCGTCGCCGTGCTCAAAGCGCCCACACGCCCTCGAGGCTAAAGCAGCATTTATGGTGTTTAACCCTTTTCAAAGATACTATGAGTAACTTTCAGCAGATCACCCGCTGTTGCATATACATTCGAGGGAACCGGGTTCGAGTCCCGATTCAGGCGAATGATTTTTGCATTGCGAATTTTTCGCATACGTATATGCAACTTCGTTGAATGTTATGAGAAAAGAGTAAACGTGATGATTGTTACCGAGAAATAAGGATGGAAGTCATTACAAGATAGTAGAAGACAAGCGAGGCTAAAAATTTTCCAAAGGTACAGGACAGTCAAGTTTACTTGTGACGTCGAGGGAATTATTAATGCACTCCACTACATCGCCAGATCAGACCACCCGGATAAAATAAGAGAAATAGACTTCACCACCGATAGATACCGCTACGTTAGTGTGTTTTCCTCTTCCTATTTTTAGAGCTGTGAATGACCTTTCTTGGCATATGGTCGTGTCTGGGCCGTAATGGATAATATTAACGCTCATTCAAACTAAAATTTGTGCCAACTCGTAGATATTTGTGCTTCTAGGTTGTGATCCTCCCTCTGAAACGCATCTTAAACGCGATTCTCAGGGACTTCAAAAGGATATTTTTGTAGTTTTTGTCACCCCTTAAACACCCTCTCCACCAGCCCTCAACCCTTCCAACCGGTGTTTGCACCCCCTGCCACATGCTTTTTGGTGGCTTGCGGGGTAATATGTAGATAAAGACATTCTAAATTTAACTTTAATGTCTATACGAGATGATGGCCGGTATCATAATACCCAATTCGCCCCCACAAGCGGCTGAACATTGCAGACTACTTCAAAATGAAACGTCCTAAGTAATAATAGCAAGTGTCCAGAAGCGAATGCGGTGAGTGTAGAATGCGAATGATCGTTCGATATTGGACAATGCGACAGGGTGAACGGTCGAACGATCACCAGGATAAACGGTCCTCCCCGACGACCGGGAAGAGACAGTAAAAAAACGACGGAATGTATTAAGAGCGAAATTCTCCCAACTCTCATGGAGGATTCGTGTCCTCTTTCCCAGTTTTTGCGTTATTAATCTGCGCTGTTACGACGCGGAGATATTTTTCGCGCGCTCTCCACTGCGCGGTTTGGCCGCGATAAGAGACCAACAACCCCATCCCCTCTTCAGGAAGCATTTCGCTTAACCGCCATGGGATATCTCTGAATTATGGCTTTCGTAGAAAAAGTAAAATATGTTAGACAAGTTGAAACTATTAACTACTTATTTCAATGCCAATGCTTAGTGGAATTTCATTTATGGCAAAATATTTCACACAAATATTTTAACGTTCGCCACACCCATAAACTAATTAATCTCCAATAGCTACACTAGCATAGTATCCTGCAGTCATTTCCAAAGTATGAATAATATAACTTCTCAGCTGGTAGCTAACCTTTTAGCGGTATGTACGTAATGTGGATACTGCATTCCAGGCGTGTAATCGCCCTCTTTCATATACTCTAACACTGTTTTTTCTCAGAGCACAACGTAGATGTAGTTCAACGCAAATAGCCTAAATAAAGTCGTTATACTTCTGCGGTAAACGCTAAAAAGGAGAAGAGTGGACGAGCTACTAATGACCATAGTGAAGAAATATATTGACATGAAGACGTCCTTTAGAGAGTAACTGATGATGACGAGATGACGTA
>LYUA01000167.1:1988613-2000299 GCA_002093875.1 Calopteryx splendens
GCATTTCTTCCCCTGCACTCGGTGACAATAGGGGAGGAGGCTCCGAGGGGAAAAATGGGCTGAATCCTAGGGCAGCCAACTGCACGTAGAAGAAATTTTGAGTGTCATATTTTAAAAGGCTCAACTTGTGACTCACGGAAGTGAAATGGAATTTTTATAATTTGTTTCTCGAAGGTTGTCAACAAAGGCAAGAGGTCTCAATGAAGTCCCAAATATGAATGGTGAGAATGGTCATTTCATCCTCAGCTTTCACTCACACCCCCTTGCCTATGCAGTTCTTCCAAATGGATTTGCCTGGGCCAAAAACTCATTTCTGCGAAAATGCCAGGAACTTTTAGACGGTGTATAGAACTTAAACAAATGTTTTGACTAATTTTAATAGATAACTGATTAGAAGAGGTGAGAAGAAATAAATCAATGAATTCAAATACAAGCTAGGAAACAAATAACCCTTTCCTAAGACCAACAATAGTAACATGACTCATTTTTTAATACAATGAGTACTTTCTGTTGCCTATTATAGTCTGGTTAAATGAGGAAAGGGGCATTAAAGCACTTTAAACAGAACAGGTTAATGCGAAAGTTCTATCGAACTGACTGAAGATTGGGAGAGTAGAGGTGAAATTTAGGTAAAAACCACTATTAAAAATTCTTTACCTGTTGTTGAATTGTGGCTGTCTCTTTCCTGTCCTTCATAAGATGCAAGAATGACCCACGCAAGATTGCCCTCACTTGTTTCCATGACCTATCAGTTGATCGCTGAAAAGAATACCAATGACCATCAATTTGCCTGTGGTAGAAATAGTAAGTAATCACTTTTATGATTGCATTTATAGTTAAAATATTAAGCCAAATACAGAGATGTTTTAACTGTATCAATATTAATGCAAAATCTATAATATTTGTACAAATGAGAGGAGCCAGCCCATTATGTACCATTCAGAGAAGCATACATTTATTTTTTAATTTTCTGAGTTCAAGGATATTTTTGTTGTGCTCTACTTACTATCAACCCTTGTGATGAAAAATCACACACCCCACAAAAAATCCACAACAATAGAGTTCCTTTAAATGAAATTGACATCAATTTATGCAAAAGTCTAAGTCAAAACAGCTGTGAAATGGCAGGTTATAATTAAAAAATGAATGCTTCACTCGAATAAGAATATAATCAACTCTTTATGGTTACCCCAAAAACCTAAATTACAAAACAGGAATTTTGAATAATGCACTATGATTGGGAACCTGAGTTCCCCTTGATTTTAAAACTAAAAACACATGACAACCAGATGTTTACCATATGCCTATCATAACCCAAAATCTAAAAATCTGCCTCGAGCAATGACTTAACTCTAAAATATATCATGTTTTAGATATACAAGTATGCATACCAATTTTATAGTTCATTGGACACCTACTCTGGCATGACAACTTCATTCAAAATATTTTGGCAGGAAAAATTCTTGGAAAAAAACTGAGAGGGGAACCAAGAACTTCCTAATTAAAAGTTATGGCAACGGAAATGGGATGCAGGTTATATGATGAAATGAAGAGGATGGCTGAAGACAGAGATGGTTGTAGGTCATGACTGCATTGACAAGGCTCTAAACCTTTAAAAAAAAGCAGTCAGAAAAAAAACGTTGAGAGAAAAACAGCTGGATTTCAATTTACAAGGACTTTCTAATCTAATGTACATAAGGTACATATAAAAATAATGAATTAAAATTTCACTTTCATGATATTTTAAAGATACCTACATATATGAATTCCAGAAGGAAGAGCTTTCTAATAAGTGTATTTCATGAGAGAACACTCACCTTTCCTTCAACAACAGTGAATTTACACTGTAGCCATCCTTCTTTTACAACGTGATGGTTCTCCTTGTTGCTTCCTGAATGGAGGCTGGGGATGGCAGTATGGCTAGCTCCACTGTCTTGATGATGATGCTGTCTGTCTGTAAATAATGATCTAAGCCTTAGGATGCCATGAGATTGACGAGTTGCTGATGTCGATCCTCCTGTACTTGATTGGGATATCCCAGGGACTAGAGCTGCATCGGTGGCACTGCCACTGAAAAGCCAAGGGGTAACAAATTAAAAGAGATGAAGGCTAAGCCTAGGCATAGGAATATGCTAATCGGGCACTTACTCAACAACTTTAATCACAGTTGTTTGTGGTAGCATAAATATAAACAAATTAGGGATGTCGGTGCAATTATATTGCTACTAGCTTTCTAACATCAATTTTGTAGTTTTTTTCTCCATTTATATGTACATATTTTATTTAAGCCTACACAATCTACTCCCATGATATTCTATAATCACTGAATAATATTTATTTATTCATTCTTACTAAGGAATAACTCCTTCACTTCTGGGAAAAAATACATTTTATTTTATTATTTTACCATTTATTTTAAGAAGAAAGGCATGTGACATGGGAGGAAGGAAGAAACATCATAAGAAAGCCAAAGTAATGAAATTCTCAAGAAGAATAAGAACTATGCTGAAAATAATAATAGGAGTGCATAAATTAGACTGGTCGAGGAATTCATGTTTTGAGAAGTATTTTAGATGAAAATGGTTACAAAAAGAAAGACAGATTTGCATTAGCACTGAAGGCACTTATGAAGAGTATGTAATTAATGATCAAAATAAAGAAAATTAAATTTTTTACATGGAGCATGGCATTATTTGGTTCATAATTCCCTTTTTATGAAACTCCACAATGATAAGTAGGCACCCATATGCAAGAACCATCCTAAATAAACCTATAATTAGTACATCAATTCTATTTCAGATTTCTGTGTCATAGCAAACATCATTTAGATACATTAGTACACAACCTGAAAAATAATTAGCAATTACGCTTCATGCTGCTTGGTAGCATGAGCCCAAATCAAAGAAAGTGAAAGCACAAATGGGTATTAAATGGGATTCAGCTTCCTCATAAATATATGCAATGTATTAACAACATATTTAAAGAATTAAGCCATATAAAGCCATATAAAATCTATGGCGATAAGAAAATACATTTAAATGACAATGTGTTTCAAACATATGGCTCCTACACAGGAAGATTAATATTTTTCAAAAATTGAAAATATAATGATATCATTTTTATTATAAATGGCCAAAAAGAATTCATAAAAATATTTTTTCCAAAAAACCTATTTAGCCATTAATCCATGAATTAAAAAAATTGATCACTCTACAATCATAGAAATTATAACTTAATATCAACAAACACTTCCGTAAAACAACATAATATGTGCTCATTTGCACAAGAGATATTGAATTTAGGAAATATTACACTAAAATTATGAGAATCTTCATTCTGATAAAAAGTGACTAATTTGAGCTTAAGATTGTAAGTCACACAGCTAAAACTATTTCACTAATGTTAAGAATGACTAAATTCCATTCATGATAAGCTTTTCTGTGTAGGATATGAGCTTGAATTCACACAATGCATACATAGTTAGTTTCAGTGTTATTTTTGCCAACTAGGTAGATGCAAAAATTTCAATAAGTTTTGTCACATAAGCTACCAGGATTAAAATTCTTCTTGAAATGTGTTCCACACATGCTAAAAACCACAATTTTAAACCAGTAAGTTCTTGGTAAATATGATTTTGCTTTAAAAGTGTAAAACAGACTCAAAATTTAGTTATTTCCCAAGCAGCAATGGGGTAGGTACTTTTTTTATTATTTATGCAGCTAATTTATAAACATTGCACAATAAATCCTACTCTCTCGTGCTTGAAATATTCTATAAAAATTCCCTAAAAACAAGTTAAAATTTAATACATTATTTACATTTTACTTTGAATATTGTAGCACCATATGAATCATTATTGACTGAATGTGTATAGGAGACTGTAGGAATTACATCTAAGACTCCATAAAACTGTGATAAACAGATATTGCTAGGTTTCCTAAACATCAGGAATCCATAGAGAAACCTTTGATAAGGCAAAACATGAAGGTCTCTTATTAGCATGTAATCTTTATTTTAATAACAAAAGAATGACTGAAGAATATTTAACTTGGTATATATTGATATACTGCAATTCCCATCCACCAGGAATGCATCCTCAATCCTTCAAGAATTTACTGGAATATGAAAATATTTTAAAATATTTAACAAATAACGAAACAATAAAAATATGTATTAGATGTAAGTGCAATAATTTTTAAGCATGTTAATTCATAAACAGTTCTGAAGGTGTTACAAGTTATTGACAATTTAAAATTACAATTCATCAATTTTAGACATCTAACATTGCATTAAATTGAACTACACATTAACATATTCCTCTGAGCACATAGATAATAAACATAAGAGACTAAAGAACATAAATGAACACCTTTTCATGGACGAGACTAATTATTATTCCGAGTACACAGAGAATTAAAAACATGAGATGAGAGTACACAGTTACAATTTTTAAAAAGTTACCATGCTTTTTTCAACAATATGTGTGTCTCAAATTAAGAGGCTACAGTCACAACACATGTACTTACTTATTTACATTTATTCAGATTAAAGTAAACATCATATGCATATGTACTGCACATGACTTTCATCATCCATTTAATTTCTAAAAATCAAGAAATATTAGCCAAACTGAAGAATATTACATAGCTACCACAAAGAACAATGTTTGCCTAACACCACCTGAACACTTTGGTACAAATGTGGTTAATTTTTCATAACATTTGATGCACATTCTCAAGACAAAATTGCAGTTCTTATTATTCATAAATACACGTAGCAATTATCTTTTGACAAAAATTGGACATATAAAAATGCATTTTATCAATTCTTGCTACATTGTTGAACATGAACCATGCATGCATTTATGCTGCATCGCAGTTTCCTGCTCACCCCACAGTGGAAGTTGTCCTCTGTGATGGAGACTTTGAGACTGAGGAAAATGCTCCAACTCTTTCCTCAAACAGAGACTTCAGTCGACGTGTGTGCCCACGGAGAGGTGGTGAGGGTAAAGGCATTGAAGGGTTCTTGCAGAATGGCAGCTGAGGTAACATTCCAGCTGAAGGGCTGCAACATTACTCCCAACTTTGAACTTTACATACCCTACATCTATATTAACTCTCTCCTCATCATTTCCAGCAATGAAACACCTAACTATCAGCACACGAAATTTTGGTAGGTTCAACCACTCTCTCTATCCTTGCATTCAATTTTTAACTCTATTTTTCAGAATTGTTAGTAAAAAGAAGTAATAAATTAAGTTGAAAATATCTTTTAACCAATTACATACACATTGGTATACCTGGTATCCAATATATCATTTTTCAGCATAATTTGGTCACCTCGCTATTATATCAATAGGCATACATTAATTGAGAACTATTCTATACTTCCCATGCAAATTTTCATCAATAGCAATCCAGGCTGATTACCCCAGCTGACAATGAACGCTGCACCTACATAATAATACCTTCACTTTTTCATCAATAGTTTACTTCAATACTGTAAACAGGAAATATTAACACAGATTAGCTTAAACAAAACAGTAGTTGTTTCTATCCTATGGGTCCAATTCTGTGCAGACTATTGTCACCTAGTAGGTAACATTTTACCAACTTATTAGTACAAAATGGTTTTTCTACCTAAATTCATCCATATGTATTTTCAAATGTTTAATACTGAAAAATCAGATGACATAAATATATGTATAGCATTTTTATAAGCAGGAATATTTAGCAATTACAGAACCTCAGACTAGTACATCCTAATGCAAAATAAGGCAGAACCAATACCAATGATTTAGTTTCTCAAGTTTTATTTCACTCCATTAATTATTTATTTAATATAATCATTTTCCCTTTTTTCCATTTTAATGCACATGTACAGTTACAATGGAGGGAACTATATACTTGTTGTTATTTTTGGGCATGGATTTCTAGGAAAGACCCTGATAACTGAAAATTACTGATAGCTTAATCTAAAAACATTATTATACTTTAACACTAAAATCATAAAGCATTGACAGTACAGTCCCCAACTTGCACAGTTAATTCATTCCAAAAATTTCCGTGCAGGTCAAAAACCGTGTATGTCGAAAAATCCTCAAGTGTCAAAACAGTAACAAAAGTACTTCTGTTTTCTACCAGTTCATATATATGATATATACTACGTGAAGAATGCCTTCTATTGACCAGATATTCAACTAACTGAATATGCTTGACTTCCCTGGAGTTTTTTCTTTCCTATGTATTTCAATAGGTGATGTCATATTTTTGTCCAACCGTGTGTCTGCGGAATCATGTAATTTGAAATCGTGCAAGCTAGGGACTTACTGTACTGGCAGTCAAGAAAATCAGGTAAATTCTAGCTAGAATATTAATTAGAACATAAATTTTATTCCATATACAGCACCTTCAGACAAGAAACACCAAATGAAATAATTACATTTCGAGCATAGAGAAAAAAACAAATTAACATGTTCCTTCACTTATGTATGGCATGGAAATACTTTTTATATGAATTTTTTATAAAATTTAAACAAAGTCATCTTGATTTAAGAATACAAAAATAAGTTGTTTCAATTTCATTTCATTTTTCTCCAGAACATTCCTAAACATATGGACTAACTAACCCCATTTAAGAATTTAATCAAGCTTACATCCAGATACTTTACTCCCAAGAAATCTTAAAGCAATAATTTTATACCAACAAATTTTAATCTAATACATTAATAAAATTATCTGAATACCAGGATGCAACCAATGTATCATAATTCATTACAAGTAAGGGTATGACAAAAATATCATCTGAACTTATACTAAAACAATTATTTACAATAATTGTTAACCAACAATTAATTCATCAGATAAAATGCCTGTGAAATACATTGGAGAAGCTGAGAATTGCATTAAAATAACCGAAGCTCCTAAAAACCCATAGCAATCCAGATTAAAACTAAAAAATAGTAGAACCTATAGATGAAGACTGCAACCTCTCTCAAATTTGTTCTCTCCAATTTAACCTTTATATCAGAATATGCCTAAAACCCAATATTATTAACTAATAAGTACTTCAAAAGCACTCCAAAACACAATAATAAGCAACAACAATATTAATGTGGTGATGAGCAAAAAATTGAACTTCATGAAAATTTTAATTAGCTGGTGTTAGTTCAAGCCAACCGCAACCTAAAACGTCACATATAGAGCAATATTTAACGCAGGGAAAATAATATAATCCAGCAAAGTGAATTCAGTCTGTATAAAAATGAAATTGAAAAATTATGCAAAAAGATCCTCCAAAAAAAATCAATATCATCCAGAATGGAAATTAGGGCTATCAAATAGTCTTACCTTCTTGATGAATTTTCTAACTCATGAGGACGCAACAATCCTGAAGCCTGTTCACTATCACTCAAATCCAAATCGCTATCCACATGCATTCGATCACCCCATGTGGCTTTAAGATATGAAACTCGGCGCACAGCTCTCTCAGCTTCATCTTCTGAAAATGAAAAAAAGGGGGAAAAATGATTTGTATAAGTATTAAAATGTAGGTATTCATAAACATGCTGGAGAGTGGCAATGATGTAAAAAAAGGCAAAATTGATCAAACAAAGAGAACACACAAAAAGAACACTCGCATGAATATATATATAAATTTTTAAGCAGGCTCACCACCTTTTCCAGTGGCTGAATAATCAAAGAATTAAATATGCAAGGTCAATAATCCCATTTTTAAGTTTATATTGGATTTATCAGCAAAATCATTCATAATTAAATATTTATTTGCATGAAAATTTATAGTTTAAATTTAATAATCGCCAGGTATTTCACTTACATCTCAATAAGGTACTGATTTAAAAAAAAATCATTGGTTTGAACTTAAGGGTTTATATCTATGTGAAGGAAACACTAGATAAATGAAGTATTTGTTTTTTTCTGGATTTTAATATTTATTAACTATTGCCAATTTTCTAGCTTCCATGCCATTTGTTAATGCATGATTACTGGATTACTTGGTTTATTCATCCAAATTTCAATTACATCCTCAAATTGGGTGAATCAAGAAAAAAATGGTAGATTCTATATTATTGGATTAAAAAAAGCATTTCAACAAGTACCTCATAAAAAGTTAAGTGTACTAACTGCGATTAAGTGGCATTAATGAAAATAGTAGTGAATTGGGTTCTTTATTTTTCTGCAGGGTAGTATAATCAGCACCCTCCTTTTTCTCATCATGAAAGACATTAACTATAAAATTTCCAGCAATGCCAGATCATTCGCTGATGATACCCTCTTCTACCAATATATAAGTAAGAAATCCAACTATGAGGCTATTTCTAATGATCTGAAAAGCATTAATGCCTTGTGTGAGGAGTGGGATCTAAAAATAAATTTGAAATATTGTGTGGCAATGAATTTTTGGGAAAAGTAAATCCATACACCCTTACACCCACAGATTTGCAGGTGGATATAAGCATAATGGACCAAGTAAAATACCCAGGAGTCACTCTAACATCAGATCTAACACGGGATAAGCACGTTAAGAACATATTCAGAGCTAAATTGATGAAAATTGGGTTCATAAAATGCATAGTGTAGCCAAATATTCTAACGAAAAAGTTAAGGGAAGCATTATTTTGTGCTAGTTAGACCTTATCTGCGATAAGCTTTGAACTTTTGGGACCCTGCTCAAAAGGGCTAATGATGGAAATGAACAGGTTTTTAGTGGAAAGCTGCCCATTTCATGAAGAATGGTTATGGACGAACATACAGTACAGATTTTTATTAGATAGCCTTAAATGGAAGCAAGAAGATTAAATACATACCTTAGACCGTCAGAGAGATATATAATCATTAGATTCTAACACTGAAACAGAAGGAATCATTTTACCTCATCATCACATTGGTAAACAGGACTATGAAAGGAATTTGAGAGAAATATATATGAGAAATTCTTTTTCCCTCATGCAATTCATGGCTACAACACGTGGAAACACGTCTGGAAACTTGCATGAATTTCCCGAAATTGAAAAGATGCGGATTGCCAATAATACTCAATTTCATTAATGGCTGGAAAGCTAACAGTCCCTGCCATACGCCCTCGCGGCGACTTGCACGGCTAGATGTGGACTAGATCCATCTTGTGAAAATCATAAAACGACGTTTATGCTCACGAAAATCACTGATACTAGGACATGTCATCCGCCTGAGAACATCGCATAAGTCTTTTCTTCGTTCGTGGCGTAAGGTGCAAGAACGTGGATATTGGGCGGTGCTTACGTCGTCGGGAGGGGCTGGGTAGGACAACAGAAGGCCGTCGCATCTGTCACCCGCCGGGATTTTTACCCTTTCATATCGCGAGTGGAGGATTAGGGGAGCAATGAAGGAAAAGGGGGAACTGCTCGAAAGAATGGATGCAGATGAGGGGTGAGTGGTGGCCAGGCTGCTCTCTCCATGACGGAGAGAGAGAGGGCAAAAATGCCCGTCGAAAGAATCTCGTTGAATCCTTAAGTGGCCGAGGTAAAGGAGAGTCGAGTGGTCCTCCAGAGTCCTCCGTGACATGTAAGCACGTAACAATGGGAGGAAGGCTGGCTCTGCTCATTCTGCCGTCGAACGAAGCCGCATCGCGAGACTGAGGAAACGAAACACACGCGAAGAGCTTTTGTTCCTCTACGCGAATGAACCCAAAACACGCCTTCAGGGATCCGATAATTCTAAATTTGTGACATTTCCTCACTTTTCCAGGGTTTCCCGGGCCAAGATTTCTCCTTTTTCCAGGAGAAAACTTCAGCGAAGGGAACAATTTAAAAATGACACTCCGGCAATAATCTAATTAATGAATTGCCAGCCCCAGTACCTACTATGGTTCAGTCACAACATTGAGATTTCAATATGTTGCAACACGCACTGTTAGATAGTTCTTTTTCATTACGTACCGAACAATTCAACCAACCAGGTTCCATGAAATATTGTACAATGATGATGAAGTTTTGGAGGATTCAAAAAACACAACATAATCGACCCAAAATAAAGAAAAACTTTACACGTATTTCGATAAATTTTCCTTAATATCTACGCATCCCAGGGCTCATGTTTAATTCCTTTTACTTTTCTAGATATTCCAGGCTTGTAGCAACTGTGATATATGACGTCTTCTGATGATGAATGACGACGGATAAACTGGGAACCGGGTGAAAAAACTCGCGGAAAACTCGGAGTATTTATGACCTCGCAGGTGGGAGTAGCTATTCACGCGAAGCTGGAAATTTTGGAGGGACGACCAGCATAACATATTTACGGAGCGACGCGAAAATATTTAAATCCAAAATAGTCAACACCATGGGTTCTTCAATTGTGAATAAGCATTTCGCAAAATTATGAAATCCGCTTGAAAAAAATTACGTGATGAAATGCTTTTTTTGCATGTAGTGCACAAATCAAGACGCAAAAGAATCAACTATTCATTAGATAAAATAAATAAATAAATTAGATAAATTGAAGAATGAAAAGTGAAGCAAATGAGATTAATGATAATGATAGCCCCTGTTCCCTTTTAAAAACATCTTTTAAATAAAGTCGAGGTTTCCAAGGTTTTGCTGCGTGTGGAGTATTTCGCGACAACAATTTTTAAATTAAACCCTGTAAAATTTGACTTGATCTTTCTCTTAGAAATAGACATTGGAAGGCGAAAATGCACGTCAAATTTGTCAAGCCAGATCAGTGGCGTCGCCACAGGTGAGGAGCTAAAAAACAAACAAAATGCATATTTTTTTACATTTCGATTCCATTGCCTATTCACACATGCATCATTTTTACTATAGCATTTAAATTATTCAGCATCTACATCATAAACGAATAATAAACAATATCTTAAATCTCAATATAAGGTAAATACGTAAAAGCCAAAGTATCAATGGCGACGAGCGCATTAGAGCTTGTGGGTTGGGAAGAAAATTGTGACGGTTTCCAGTTCCCAAATGGTTTCAACTACGTATTAAATGAATCATAAAACTAACAAACCTGCCCGTTCTGCTTCAAACATCGAGGTCGGAAATATTGTAGTCATCCTCAACATCTTGACTGAGGCTAAAAATCTAACTCCCCGCTCCCCAATAAATTAATGTTGAAAGTCAGGAGTGGTGTACGTGGGGTCGGACTTTGGAGGTAGGAGGATAAGTGCCCCCATGCCTGCGCCAACCGAGCCAGATAGCCTACTTAGTTCGCTACCCACTAGAGGAGAGCACACCCGTCGCTATTACATGACGAAGGAGACGTAAGCGGTGCAGCCTAATAATGATCGCATATCTGCACAAGACGCAGAATATTTAGAGATTTGATGGCACAACATTTATGGAATTCACCGTTACGCGGATGTCACACGCTCTGTTCGTCACTGTTCTTCAACGCCGGAAAATATATACATACATATTAAAGTATTTTTCCCTTCTGCCGATAGGATTCGAAGCACGAATGCGTCTCCACGACGCAAGAATGAATCTCCACGAAAATGAAGCGAAAGTCAATGTTTAAATGGCAAGGCATCTCAGCCGTTTTCTCAACTAAAGATTATCTGTCACTATAAGAGAAACACAGACACTTTGCAATTTTCCACTTAATAATTAAGTGGAAATTAAGTTATTAAGTGGAAAATTGCAAAGTGTCTGTGTTTATCTTATAATGGAACG
>LYUA01000167.1:2025914-2037942 GCA_002093875.1 Calopteryx splendens
CCCTCGGATACCACCTCGATGTACTGAATGCGATTGCATTGTTAGTATAAGACACCTTCTGACGGAATGTGGTAAATACGAGACCTTACGTAACACCTTGGGCATGCATGGCGAAATTAAAGATATACTGGGAGACAATAAACCGAATATTGACTCCGTTTTACTCTTTTTAAAAGAATCTAGCCTTTTTCATCTAATTTAAACTTGGACATATTACGCTTTTATTTTAACTATTTGTTATTAATAACCAATCACATTTAAACAGTTGTAATAATTAGGCATTCAAATTTGCACTTTAGATATCAATTTGCTTTTGCATAATTAATCAAGCTTCAGAATTTGTAAAACTTATTACTTTTGAATTAGGTCTAACCTTGGTGGTAATTGCATTATAATCAAAACTTAAACTCATTAACCCGATAAATTATCATTTCACTCCTCATTTGAACGAAGAAGACGAAATTAAATGAGGGAAATTTCCAATTCATCATATTTATTATATCTGAGCGCATTTGGTACACTAATTAATTGATTCAATGATGAACTTTACATCCAAAGAAAATCAACTCATGTTTATCACAGGTCATAGAGGAGATATTTATATCTCGGATACACGCATTACAAGGTACCTACTGGGCAAACACGCCCATTAATTATTATCTCGGGACGTTCAATTTACAATCCCTAACCAAATGAGGATAATCCCAAGAACTCGACCCCTGGTGTATGCTCGCGGGTCGCCGCGTTAATTAAGCTCAATCAGCCGCGGTCATGCCGCAACATCACGTAAGTAACTCCGCGAGACTGGTGCTTTCACCTACCGAATACGACTCCGGAGGGTAGACGATGAAGTGCCGGAGGGTGAAGCCGAAGCCATTTTCTCGCCGACGAAGGCAGAGTCCTCGGGGCGCCCGGGGCCACCCCCAAGGCCCACGTGCTCCCTCTACTGGCTGGAGTTGTAACTGCGGCTGACCCTGAGGAAGGAACAGAGAGCTGTTAAAAAAAATGAATCCGACATACATGAGTTATTAAGGTTAAATTTGAATATTTAATCCGATCACATTTGTGCTGAGAGGGATTAGAAAAGAGTGATTTCATGTGATCCTGACCTCGAGCAGTTGGAAATTTCACCCAAGGGACATGAAGTCTTTTTTTTTAATTTCTCACTCTCTACACTCCCAATTTTTAGTCTCCCTTTGGAAACCTTTCACGACGGCAAAACAAAACTGGCCTGGTTAGAGTAATATGCACATCATGCATTTCTTTCCGAGGTTATACGTAGTTATAACTGATTTTAAACCATTAGCATTGTGAATCTATGGTTAGTGGAAAAGTGAGCCGATGATATTTGCGGTCACACCGATAGGGGTGCGTTAAAAAACCATTAATGCAAGTCAAGAATGCAGCATCTGAAAATTATTAATCAAAAAAATATATTTTTCAAATGTAATGAAACATTTCATTTAAAAATTATTGTAATGAACACTTGGAAATAGAGTTGCTCTCCCCCCTTTATTGTATCAAACAAACCAAAACACCATGTGTAATATCCATTAAGTATTTTGGCATTATATATATCAACTTCTACGCAACAACTCTAAAGGGGGAAATATGTGGGAAATTTGGGGACAAGCTAACAGAAAATTAGGTTTTATTAAAATTGTCCTGAACAAGTGCGACACAAAAGTAAAAGAGGAATGTAGAATATTTTGCTAGAGTTTGAGACCCTTAACATTGATTCAAAGTTAGATTTTACTTACGAACGAAATCGAGTTGATTGAAGGGAAAGTAGATTAGTAAAAGGATGTTTTAATGGTAAACTGATCGGAGTAACTAAATTCCTAGATAACATTTAGTGGGAATGAAGCGAGGACCAAATGTTAAAAAATATTCTGAATCCTCTGCGTAAAGTTTAAGCAAATCTCTTTCCTGAAGGTGTTAAAAACGCATTAAAAAACCCCATCGCATTATGGTAAGAAGGATCATAGCTAAAAATCAGATATTTTGACCGTATAACGGGTAGGTTTAAAACGTATTTTTCCCTAACGACCAGAATGTAACTACCGTTGGGGATTAATTCGTCAGATCCGATAGCCTATTTTGATGCCGTATTTCTATATAATTTTGGTTATATCATGAGAATTACGAGCAGTTCGTCTCGCATGTGTGGGATAATAGTAAAGTAATAGTTGTACTTAAATGGAGATATGCATGTGAAGTTACGGGTAACCTCTGTAACTATTGTTTCAATTAGGTACATAACTTCTCGATTTGTGATTAGGACTTTGGTAATATGCAATATGATTCGTGTTCGAAATTAGGTTTCAACTTCTGCTACTCAGTCAACATCTACATCTTACCCTGTAATCCACCACGAGGGCATTCAGTTACTCTTTACTTCACGTTGTGGTCTGGCCTATAAATGTAATGCGGAACTAACATTATTCCCTCATTCCGTCAATTCATTATGCACGTTTTCATAAATAACTAGAGACCACACTCTTGGCAACAAGCACTAAAATTGTGGAGATAGCCAGAAGAAGCCTTGCAGTCCATTTAATTTCTTTTATCTCGGCAGATGACCGTATCATCGTCAAATCTACTCCAGCGTCGGCTTTCTGTGCATGACGGAGATGGATTCACATATCTTGTAGATTAAAAGTGATTAATGTCAGACATAAAGAACCACTTAACATTTCGATGAATAAACTAAAGCTATAAGTAGGTAATGAATGTAGATTGTTTAGCCAAAAAAAATAGTTTCCTGAAGGCTTAATCTAAAAACAGATGTATTTATTAATATCATATCATATTAATATCAACTACGTGGAATATCGTCGCATTAATAAAAAATGTCACACTAGAAGGCTATTCTAAAAATAACCGTGAAGCATAAATTGATGTACATTATTAACAACAAATCATAACTTATTTTTATTAAAATTTGACGAATTGACAAATAGTCAGCAAGCGAAATATTCAAAACATGACAGGTATGTGCGCATGAGCCACAGCCGACGGAACAAATTAATGGAAATATGCTGAAAACCTGTATTAACCAACGCGCGGCCACGTATCCGGCGAAAAAAATCACACTCCTGTGAAATTACCGATCCCACTGATCATTGCGATACAAACCGCTAAAGTGATTCGAACACTGATTTATTTTTTTTTATTTTGCGAAATACCATCGATCAAGTCTCGGAAGCGACCGCCTCATCCGCGTTGAATGAAATATTAATGCCGCGAATTAGCCGAGCTAAAAGCCGACAGTACGGACGGATGAATGAGACTGAGAAAAAGTAAATGGCTTTCATGACCCGGGGTTCCCTAACACTAAATCCATAGTCGCGCTGAAGAAGAATTCAGCATCTCGGAACGAATAACGAGGATAGGCGATGCCAAATAACCTTCACTCTCAGAAAGGTCACGCATTTAAATACCGTTCATTCGCGAAGTTCTCATAAAGGTTCTCATCTCATCAATCATGCCCCGTTATGGTCGCCCTCGCATATTCCGCTGGACCCATGCGCGAGCGGAGCCGTGAGGAGGAGTGCCAGCCTCACGTCGAGAGGCGGCTCGCTGTATCTATCAACCACCACACTGAATAAACCTTAACACGCAACGGAGTGAGCCTCGCGTTCGATCTCTCCGGCCCTAATTGCCATCAACATCGTACCGCCCGCATTCCTGATTAAGTATCCATTTTAATAATCTCAGCGTACCGGACCAAATCCATATACAGGGGAATTACCTACGGAGTGTACGAAGGCAATCGTCTAGACCAGGATTCGAACTCGGATCTCTCGTTTTCAGGCCGAGCGCATCAGCCAGTCAAGCTAAACAGGTAAGCTAACCCGGCGGGATCCAGGTTCGAATCCCGGCCGAGGCGAAGGATTGGTTAACAACATGAAACTCTCGCATTTGTATGCAACACCAGCCATAGGTATGACTTCGTTAATGATAGGGTCGCGGCATTTCCCGCGGTTTTTCAAATTCACACCTACGACTCCAAAAATTAAACAAGAAAATATTTAGGATTCGCATCTATTATGTCCTCAATATCATTTAAATTAACATTAGAAACACCTATTTTACTATGAAATATTATCATCTGCATGCATGCAAAGCAATGTTCATAGAAACGGCAGGGAATTACTTGGTGTCTCCTTTCATAGAATTTTGCGAAGTGAAGCAGATGGTACTCTACGATGGTACACTACGACACATGATACCTACTATATCCAATTTAAGCCATCAAAATCATTTCCGAGAAAAATACTTTGGAAAAATATTTTTTATATCAGTGCATATGAGAAACCTCCAAAGGCTAAATAAATAATTTTTTTTGCTGAGGAATATGCGAATCTTATTTATTTTATAAACGGGAAGATGGGTGGAAAATATATGCCCATTAATCTCTCTCTCTCAAGCAGAATTCTGCGGGGGAAAAATTATTTCCCCTGCTTACGCGCGCTTATGCACACAGCAGTCTCTTCAATTCAAGACATTTGCATGAAAGCCGTTGGATCAGCTGAAACGGTGGCGATGTCAGTTTCTATTTTTTTTACGGCGCGCTCGCAGCAAAATACCGGATTATTCTACGAATGGTATTTCATTTTAAACACGTAGAATATTCAAAATAAGAGGATTTTTTGGTCGGTATGTACAACATACATGAAACGGTAATTTAGGATTTCCATTGATAATTAAATAAATTGACTACTATTACCTTACTTACTTACCCATACTTGCCACTGTTGCCTTCGTCCTAATACTCGATTTTAATTATCCTTTCTGAAATTAAATACCTATTAGGTTTCCAGAATCCTTTTTATAGTAGATATATTGAAAAAAACAATATCCAGGGAATAAAGCTGAGGATCGTTTTTCATGAACAGGATTAATGCACGAGTTGTAAAATAAAGACTACAGAGAAAACGATTTACATTGAAATTTCCGTTTCGGTAGCTTGTTCTAACACTTGACAGATGTTCTAACTAAAGGATTAACCATTCAAATTTCTTGATAAAATTACCGCATCAAAAAATAGAGAGGTCTTAGCGTCAAATAAAATATATTTAATTCTAGTAAATCTAGATCAGTGCTGTCGCATTGCATTACAATTGATCACTCTGCAACTCTACACTTGCACTGGGAGCAAGACCAAAAGTAACAGAAGTTTAATTAACTATCAATAAATTGAAGTTTTCTTACAATAAAACGAACTCCTATAAAATCCTAGTACACGCATATAAGAAAATATTCCAGATGGAGTTTAATCTATAAAACTTCCTATCGGTGGTTCTCAAACTGAGTCGCGACTCCTCGAGGAGTAAAAAAAATGAGAAAGGTAAATCGAAGGAAGCTACTGAGAAATTCTAATTTTTTACTACTAAATTCCAAAACCTAGGACACTCTTATGATTAATTGTTGACTCGCATTTTTCATTCACTAAATTCTGCGAAGGTGAATATCTCATAAATATATTAATGTTAAAGATTTAGACAGTGCTTCATTGATTAAGCTGATGTTTCAATGTAATTGAAATTGCTAATCAGCTTGACGCCGGAGAAATCTGATATTATTTTCCAAATTCGGGTAATGGTTTTCGAATTCGCTGGGCATGGATCAACGACGCGACAAGTTTGATGCCCGAATAAGTCCAAGGTTCGAAACTTCATTTGAAGTACTTCACGTGAAATCCACCCCACAACACATCGCGTATAAAAGTAATCCCGAACCCCTTCTTCGTCAGGTTGCCTGCGGCTACCTCGGATAATAATGGACTCGGAAGAGTATGGAATATGGACAGGAGGGCATATCAGAATAATTTTATCGGAAATGATTTGGATGGAATAGATTTGAGATATCGTGTGTCGTAGTGTACCATCGAGGCATGAATCTGCTCCACTTCGCCAAATTTCTATGAACTTCCGTTATTTATAGTTAGTTATTCCTCGTTAAAACCCAAGTGTTAAAGTACAATTGTTTACATATTATTAAGGGAGGACCTCCTAAAGGCGAGGCTAGATGAGATAACGAGTTTGATAGAGTGAGATTACGTCGCGAGTCTTACGCGAAGGAGAATTCCTTAAAGGTGGAGATGGAACGAATTTTTTGACATGGAAGATGATAAATCATCGCATCTAAAGTACTATTCACGGGTGGGGACGATTCCACGCATACTGTTCCACCGCGAGCATTCAATGTGTGAGCAAAAAGGAGATTAATTCAAGAGATCACATCATTAGCATATCGTTTAATAGCCAAAGGTTACTTACTGCATTTATGGGGTTGCTCAGAAAGATTTTTGTCCGAACATATGGAGGCTTTGACGACACTCCTCGCTCGATGATGTTACTACATGCATCAACGATCAACGAAAGTAGTTATAAAGCATTCAATCACACCGAGCTAATTCAGAAAAAATGCAGAATAATATAACAGAATCAACTTTTTTATAAGTTAAAAAACCATGAAAATTTTGAAATAGAAAAACGAAATAACATAGTGGATTTCAGGATGATCACATTTCAACAACGGATGATTGGTTATGGGACGGAGAAGAGAGAAAACGGTCCTATGGGAGAATTCGCGAAGGCAAGGGTTCATTAGGGAACCCATATCTGAGAGATTCCAAAAGGTGAAAAAGAAAGACGCATGTATTCACAGACTCGTAGGGAGTCGCGGTTGAGTGGCATGTGGATTTATTCGCTACGCCCTTTTAAAAGCCACTCGACAGGTTTGCTGCGTGAAGAAGTGTTTCGCGCCCGCCCATTTTTTTTTCTCAGGACCATAGGTGGTGGATGCTAAAAGGATGAGGACATCCGAATGATTCAGAGGCTTACAGTCACACAGAGTATAAAGAGTAAGTTGAGGTTTTAATGAAGCTATAAAGGTTACTAAGAAGAGCAAAGAGAAATGATTCACACGACGAAACTGACTCTGGAGAGTTCTTAAGTATAATTGTCAGGCAGTCCTAGGATTACGTACACTTTGAAGACGAGAAATTCACTCGATTTCTACAGCTAATAGGAGGAGAGTGGCTCTACGAAAACTTTTCCCGCCATTTTTTTTACCAACACGGATATATCAGGCGAAGGCATTAATCGTTATGTTTAAAACAATTTAATTGCCATTGCTCCAAAAACAACCTTTTATGCGAAAAACCGTCAATATTTGAACTATAAACAAAAGTAACAGAAAGGTAAAATCAATGTATTCATCATGAGGAGTTTTAATTTTCACTTCGACTTTAAAAAAATGCATTTTTAAAGCAAATGCTGAACACAAGGGAACAGTATTTCAGCACGAGTTAGAGTACGCATTCCATTCTTTGCGTTCAAAATCTCCATTAACTTACATTATGTCCCAATCGATATTTTACTTTCACCATCCAGAATATCTGAAATGTTCAAGAACGAGTTTTATAGCTTTAGTTTAATAAAAACACTATAACCTACTTCTTCGGTTCCGTTAGTTTTTACAAGAGATTTTCTCCTAATTAAATTATGTAACGAGTAAGTTCCTTTTAAGTGACTCACACTTTGCAGAATTTGAAGAAATTAAATCTTCCGACCTCATTTGTATATCACTTAAAAAACTTTTGAATTTTACTATTACCCGCAAAGGTACTAACTATCCACTAAGCGTGCTTCATTCACGTGAAATCATAATCATACTTATGACAGAGAGTAGCCTTCAGCCCCAAACATTCGTATTTCCAGGACCATTGTTTCACAAGCCGGCAAAAATACGATAACAAATCCAATGAAGCAACAAATGAAGAAATCAAAATATTTACACGTAAATTACTTTGAAAGTACGAGCAAATCGGTGCGACGCCCATAGTTATCCGATGAAGTCGTGATCAAAGGCTCAAATAGTATTGACTTCCCGCATCTTCTCGCATACGATGGTGATGTTGAAAGAGTCACTTCACCGAGATATAAAAGAGAAGATGATAACAGGTTAAAATGTGGATGAAGAGGAAGAATGAGTGGGAGGAGTCAAGAGATTGAACGATCTATAGGATCGTGAGGTTGAGCAAGAGAGTCACACCCTAACGCCATCGTTCAAGCCTTTCCTCGGGAGGATGGCGAGCCCGCAGTGGGACTAGTGTCCCAGAGGAAGTCTACAGTGAAGGAATGATAAAGGAACTAAGCGCCCTGAAGAGAGAGAGAGAGAGAGAGAGAGAGAGAGAGAGAGGACGGAGAAAATGAGAGAGGGGGGGAAAGAGAGGAAGAGAGAGATGGGGAAAACATAGTGGATCCTGACAACGGTTATGTAGTAGATAGCACGTCGAAGATGCAGAGAGTGCCGGTTGTTCGCGTACAAAGGTTTAACTGAGGTTTTCACGAGTTAAACCCGACAATAAAGCTCGCCGCACGAGAATAGGGTGGGTAACAACGAGTTTACTGTTCCATCACTACACCGGGGTAAATGAAGACACCGGTTCACGGCGACTAACCGGTACTCATACACAGCAGGCGTGGGGAACGCACGGTGCATAATAACTACTCGGATATAGAGGCAATTTTCCCAACCGATGATGTTATTAGAAAAAGAAGAACTGGAAAAAAAAATACTCGCGTGAATAAGCGCAGTGCGCGGACGATTAATCCTTTCTCTCTTCTGTTACGCACGCGCTCCCTTTGTGGTTATTCCCTGCTACGGAATTCTTGTTCGCAGCACAAAAACTCGACACCAGGAAACTAAAATATTCATAAGTAAGACCACAATACCTAAGTAGAAGAAAAAAGAATAAAACAAAACCAGGCCGACTCCTCCTGAGGAAACATCAAAATTATTAAAAATGAAGATAATTTAAAAAATGGAACCCAGATACAAGTAAATTAGAATTACTATTGGACATTTCACTACGATTATTATATTTCCACAATTAAAAATTATAATTACCAATTCCTAAAAAAATATCTCCGAAAAAAAGTCTTACAATCCTACTCTGCTCTTAGTTATTCGTTTAATTACAAGGGATTATACCCTATTTTTGCTAGAAGGACGGAAGGCTTAAAGGACTGCTTAAGGAACGATCGTAAAAAAAACTCGTTTCAGAAATATCGCAACTTCCGAGTTATATCTTCTTTTGGCCCTCGTCTTCTTCTCAGATGGTTTTCCAGTTTAACACCAAACAGTTTCCCAATTTTTGACAGAAACGCACACCCTTGAAAAAAAGAGTTTTTTCTTTCACAATATTAGTGGTTGGGAACACCCTTTTCCTGGCACATTTTTCAATTCGCCTTACGAAGATTTTCACAAGCTTTAAAATCATTAAATTAATTGCAAAACCTGTATATCAATGATATCATGGAATAAGATGAGTGTAGAAATTAGGAAACTATTACGCTGCTCTGATAAAAATTAAAATTTCAAAATAAAATAAATTAACCGCAAAATTAACTGCCGATAAAATTTTTACCTCTCCCACCGTTTACGGATACGAAATAATTCTTAACGATGGCATCACAAGAACATTAACTACGCGCAATTGAGCACACACAAAGAAAGTGGTGCTCCAAAAATGTCCCAGTATCCTCGGTATAAGCTATTTAAACTTTTGTAAATTAGGCTTGAAATAATGTAAAATTGCAATGTGAGATATGCACCTCCTGCATTAAGAGTCAGATTATCACTCGAAGATTGTCTCGCGATATGAGAATACCAACTCTGAAGATCAGAAATACCAAACCTAGACTCTCGGTTGTTAAGTGAATTGCTCACCCATTATTTTTTTTTAAGTTGCCCAAACCAACTAACTCATCTACGCTTTCATGTTTATTTGCTTCACTTAAGTTAAAATTAAGGTATCACTAAAAAATCAAGTTTCATTAGAAATGGATCTCACTGCATTGCATAATTCACTTCAGCGCATACTCCCCACACTTGTAATCAGGCTTCTTATTTTACACGTGAATGAGACCTAATAACGAGAAGTTAAAAGGAGAAATGTTAAAGAAAAAAACAGAGAAGAGCACTAACCATTTTTCTAAAGTTATTTTTACTACTACGACGGGTCATACCAAATAACACAGAGAAAAAAAGGAAGAATTTCGGCGCCAAATACGGTGCCTCGTTATCGATTTACGACTGCATAGTAAGCATGAGTGACTCGTGCGAAAGGAGAGGAAGGAGGGAAATGAAAAGAGGCGAGTAAGGAATTAAAGAGTGCACGAGAGGGCATGAGGGGAACAAAGGGTAGCGATGGCCCCGGCGCTGGACAAAGGACTGCGCTTAGAGGGGACGCGTCAGGATGAGGCCTTTCTTATTATGGGTGGCGGGATGACTGGATCTCTGAAAAACAAAAGGCCTTGAAATATGAGAGAGAGAGAGACAAAGGGCTGAAGAGAGCCCACGAGGGAACGAACGTTTAATCGAAAGTGAGAGAATGAAGCGAGGACTGTCAATTGTGATGGAATATGCGTACCTACATCCACCTCATCGCGAAGTACTGTTCATCTTACAAAAGCCTAGAAATCTTATGATCTTTAATTCAGTTTAGAAATTTCTCCATTCACTTCATTCGCCTTAGAGTATTACGGGCATGTCTCAGTTGCATTTAGACCTATAATGATTAATAAAAATGGGAGAACACGGTTCAAATACCTAATTGTTTTTGGAATTATGTCATAGAATAATTATTATTTGGCGAGACTAATTTTAATTAGACTCCGAACCACTGAAAACATTTTCCCAGACCATATAAAAATCACTTACACCTTATAAGTTTACAGGAAGAATAAAGACCATTTCTCGTCCTCTAGCACAATTTTTCATAAAAAAACATGTGATTTATCATCGGATTTTTCTTTCACCCTCTTTCTAAAACTGAGGACTTCTAAAAAGTGACTTCGCAATTTTCACAGAGGTTTATCGAAAGTCTGAACAGTAAAAGTTTACCATAATTTTAACTCATTCCCATGAATGGCTACATACATCAAGTAGCCAGCACAAAATAAGAAAAAATGCCTTGGCCCACAGCGAGAGAAACCGAAAGATGTATTGTGCTTAAATAACTCTTGTGAAGTTTGAGCCTGAAAGGAATTCAAAAGCACATACTCATGATATTAGTATGAATTAGAGTCAGCTATTTTATCCTGTGTTGAATTCGCGATCAATGATCTAACGACGTGGGGCATAAAAGCGACGCACCAGGAGAAGTAATATTTCATCGTTTAAGTGGAGGGAAGGCTAGAGAATATAGAAGAGGTAGAGGCAGCCTCCTATGTTGTGCTGACAATACCGTATGACAAACGAGAAAGTATTAACTTATGAAAAAATGAAAGCATAAACAACCGTAGGATATTTTCTTCGTGAAGGAACTCTTTAGGTTTAAAGCCGTTCGTCCACGATAAAGGAAAAAGGTGCTCTTTCTTAATGGTATGATGGATACAGACTTCGAAAATGTAGGCACCTCCAACATAGTGGAAGAGATAGAGGCGACCCATTTATTTCATAAAACTAAACGGTCATACTATTAGTACGAAAGGTTCAGATCCGTTTTGGGTAAAAACTAACATTACGTTTAGTTTTATAAAACAAGAATTTCGTAGTCTCGCCGATAGCTTAATCGCTTCTTTTTTTGCACATAAAATCAAAGAGGTGTTAGCTGATAGCTAGTGAGGCGTAGGCAGAGAGATAGTAGCGAGAAAAACTAAATGATGTCAGTAAAACCAAAGGTTGCCAATTGGGATTAAGTGTGCAAACTAACCATTATTTTATACATGGAGTGTCTCGTTGCATTATTAAATTTCAAGAAATTAGTTTGATTGATTACACTATCAGATATTCTTGTCTAGTGAGCAAACATTCTAAGGCACACGCCACACGACGTACTCAATAGATGGCCAACATCCGAAGGAGAACGAGGGAATCTTAAGCTGTCCATTTGCTTCGCAGAATTCCAGCTAAAATATTTTCCGGGAGCCTTGCGTTGGTGCAGCGAGCACACAATGCATGTAAGTAGGCAATGAAGGAGAGGGCGGAGCACGGCTTGGAGAGTATGGGG
>LYUA01000168.1:45259-57408 GCA_002093875.1 Calopteryx splendens
TATATATAGATATATATACATATAGATATATATATTAATTATTAATTAATATATATATCTATATGAGAAAAATATTTGAGAATTGGCACCACATACCACCTCACGTAATCTTTTTTTATAATCATTATTATAATTCTCCTACGTTTTTAGTGACAGCTAATAAAAAATTTGGAAAGGAATAGAGTTGAATAAACAGAAATGAAGATTACTCCATTGGGTAGTTAGTCCGAACTTTGTGTGGCAAACATTTCTCCTCTGACTCAACAAAATTTATTACATTTTCATGATGTGTCACCAGTTACGAAATGGGGAATACTCTATTTTCCCTTTGAGTCACGGTTGACCTAAATAACTATAGAGGTTTTATGAAAAAATCGAATTACTTTTACGGTTTTAAGTCTTTGTCACCTCGTCTTCAATAAGATAAAGATGATTCTCGGGGCCAGGAATTTAAACCAATTCCACTGATAAGGAATAATCAATGCTTGATCACTTTTCATGTACATTAACGTAATGTAAATTTAGTTTAAAATATTTTTATAGCTCCTCGGTTGAATGACATTGGTCATTTGGGGTGATCATCACTTCTGGATGCATACCTATATTAACAGAGAACTGAAAAGCGTACACGTCGACGCTAGCATTACTTTATTGAACTTTCCTTAATCCATAACAGTTTCAAAGTACCAATAGTTCAAAACGTTTGTCTGTGATTGCTTCAATTTAAGCTATTTTCCCACAGGATTCGTCTGCATTTGTATGGTGTTTACATCGTTATCAAATTTGTTTGTTCTGTCCAAACTCCATCATATAAGAGCACATTCTTATATTTTTCAAGTTGTTTTAGTTCAAATGCATAACGATATATTGTGCATAAAATCCTTTTCGATATTCCTTGCTCTTGTTTCTTATGCGAATTTCATTTCTTAAATTTATATTATTAGTAGTATTTTACCTACTTAGGCTAATATTGCTTTTAATAAGCATATAATTCATTAATTAATATGAATTATGGTTTTATTTATTGCTCAACGTATTTTTTATTTGTTTTATATTACCACTGCTACACATTCATCTGTTTTGCTTTAAATTATTATTCTATTGAACCTCAGCCCCTAGCTGCATTTTATTGAGTTATGTATGCTTTGGAATATTAACTGTACAATCTTTTCAGACTATAATTTAAATTGAAATTTCTGGATATTAAATTCTTGGTCCAGAAATTCATGCATTATAACATACTTTGGTTGTAGTTTTGCGTGACTTAGTTGCTTCCCAAATTTCTTCTCTTCCAGACTGATTAATTTTACGTTACTGATTATCTGTAATAAATGCGTGAACGTGCTGGCTTTGAAATATTTTGAGGTTCACCTAAATATCGTCCTTCGTGGTGTTATATCGATTTGAATGACCAAATTATATGACTGATTAGTGATTATGGTATGGCATGTAGTGCACAAAAATTTCTGAAAAGTATCCAAGAAGAAAAAAAATTTTGTCTAATCTTTAACCATTGCCCTGTGGCGCATTAGGGCGACGTAAAAATGCTTGATAGTCTTTTTGGAACCATTCAACGTAAAGTCGTGATAATTGTGAAGGAAGATCAAATTTATCGAAACAGCGAGAATCGCTACGGCAGTAACTCTAACGGAATCACCCACTGGTTTATTCACAAATGCGAGAATTTGACCAGGTTTTGGGATTTCGGTCCATGGGAATGATTTTAAAGGTAAATTCTCGAAGTGGTGTGGAACGAAGTTCAAATTGTTTGATAACGTAGATTTTTTTAGTTTTACCAGCTTAATGGGTAAAGAGCTTTGTACGAAGGGTCTCGTATTTGGCTCCAGGCACGTCTGTGCAACATCATTTAATTCCTGTATGATTTGATTTTCTGCGTACCAGAACTTTCAACATAGCCTCGGGAGGCACATCGAAAGGAACTGGTCCCCTGCTAGCAACCTTTAGATGGCACATTCGGTGAAAGAATAACGTCCTAATATAAGAGTTATATAGCTTGGAGAAACAACATTTTTCTTTCAAGTCAATGGGGCGAAAATTAGCATTTCATACTTCAACGCATTCTATCAAGTAACACTAAAAATGAACTTAAGCCTTTTGGAATATGAGCACTGGTGTTGATTTTTCACAAGCCATTAGGAAATCAAGCTTTTCATAGCATATAATTAGAACAATGTTTTTATTCATCACAATTTTTCGATACCTGTAAAAGTGGGAATTCCCATTAAAAGTGAAACTCTTCAAAATTATTAGCGGTATTCTGCTATATTTTCCTATGCTACATACATTTTATTGGGCACTACTTCATTGAACGTTAAATTGTCTGTGAAAAGAGATTCGTACCTAGATCCTTTCCCATACATTACGTGGTCCAGATTTAGGAACTGCCCCCCCCCCCCGCATTTCTCAAATTGTGTGACTTTAACACACCTTAGGGTTTAGTAACAGGGTGAACGCTACCCTACCTATTCAACAAATTAGGCTGAAGACTATGGTTACTTTTCAGAATGAAGGAGATCATACCATTAGTATTTTCCACATATTTTCCATAATGGACTGAAGCACAACTCGTTCCACCACACTATAGATTATTTATGGGTGAAGATGCGTGCACGCTGAGGTTTATATACTAGAGGCTATAGACTTACATATTAATGCTGTAAAAAATACGAACTTCGTCTTCACTGTTGATATAAAATATTTCCACAAATTCAGGCCACTCAAAAATCTCCTTAGAACCATTAAATAGTTGCTAAATACCACGTAGGAAAAACCATGATTTTATACTGTGCTCTTAAGTCTCTTTAACGTTCCTCACCTAAGTCGTAACTATAATTTAAATTTTATTCTCTAAGTGGAAGGAGTGGTATATATATTTTTTTCTACATGTTCCCAAATAATTTCGTATTCCGAAAAATTTTAAACCTGGGTAGGCAAGGCTTTTATAGTTGTTATTACACCTTTTCGGGTAAATTGCGTTCATTGGTAGCTTAATAAAATAAGCATGTAAAGGATTTCTGCCATGTTTGACATAACAATAGAAATTGCGATAAAATGATAAATATACCCTTAGGTATAACACTAAGAGGAACAAAGGAAGCATTCACTTAGCAGTAGTATTATAACTTGGGGGGCGTTAATAAATGAGGGGGCTTCTTGCCATGGCAAAGTCGCGTTGCTCTCTTAGAGAGCTTCTTAAGTTCAACAAATTAGGCTGAAGACTATGGTTACTTTTCAGAATTAAGGAGATCATACCATTAGTATTTTCCCCCCCCCCCCCCAGTCATTTTTATTGACAACCTGGTAAATTGTTCCCTATCGCGTGCGGCTGTGTAATACTGCGCTGTTTCGTCTAAGGCGTAAAATATTCACACGATGCCACACAAGGTTCTAGTCACCGACCAATTGCGACCGACATTGCATTGGTTAGTTTGGGCTGAGCTATATAACATTTCCAATTTCAACCCTAGTCTTAACAACTATTAAGGCCTGAAGGATACAGTGCTGGTACATGCACACACACGTATATATGTGTGTGTGTTTGCATGAATTGATGTCGTCAAATCGTGCGGCCCTGACTAAAACACTATATATATACCATCCATGTACATCGAAATTGCGATAAATCAACTCTGCTGCAACATTCGACCTACATCGTACGCCTCGATACGATATTTACATTCTAGCAGCTCATGGGTCGATGCGCGACCGTTTCCTTCCCTATCACCCCATTCACCTATCCACCCGATTAAACCGCGCCCCTCTCAGTGTGATGAATATGTGGGAATGACGTTGACTAGTGATTGCAGTCAACAGGTGACAGACTCCACAAGTCGGCGGGCAACCACGGCTCCGCGATTGGACGACGGAGCGAACCCCCATCTATTTTGAGTGAGGGAATCGACGTGAAGTCTCGTGCCAACGTGCATGGAGTCAGAGCGAATATGTCCTTCAAGAGATGCAGTGAGAATCCATTCCAGGCCTCCGTGAAACCGGAAAGAAATCAACTTAATACATTTCACTTAAAAGAATATTAGGTAAATGATAAAAGTCTTAAAATTTACATTAACAATTGATGTCGTGGTTTTCTTAAATATTGGGGCATAAACTTGTTTGATAATGATCGACTTTTTATTTGCGGCATAGCACTGGTTTTATTAGGTTCTAATTATTTCAGCATTTGAAAAATATGTATTTGCTAATGAGCACCATTTATTCAGCGTTTCGAAGAAAAGGTTTTTATTTTTTTACCGCTGGTTTCAGGTTCTTAATTTACGTCGTGGCTCTATGCATGAATGACGTTGCAACCGTCAGTATTTGCCTTACTACATAACAGAATTGTTAAAAATTAATGTTTATTCATTAAAAAGTTCCCATAAATTTTTGTTTGTCATTAAAATATGTCAGTGGTTATTATGCCAGCTGTCAATCATGTCAGATTTTACTGTAAGTACTTTTCAAGTTCAATATTTACAAATTCATTTTCCCCCGTCCACATAAAAAATACACATTATTATTTTTGTATCACGATCCTCACTTTTGAGTATTATATCTCATCGCTTAATATCACAGAAAGGGACAAATGCAATAATAATACACAATACCATAAACGTCACATGCAAACACTATGCATCAAGGATATCACGCAACTACGATTTATGCATGCTGCAAGGAGGAACGCATGCAAAACCAATATTACAAACTATTCCTTCATATTATTACAGGCAACGTGCAAATAAAACAGATTAAGAATAAATGCAATCCAAATAAACCACCGTTAGCACACAAACCCTACCTATCCTGTCATCCGTGTACGCTTTCGTTAAGATAATAGTTGTTCCTAATTCTTTTCTTGTTGTGGTCCCGGATTGTAAGAGAAAAGAAGGAGTTTTTATATCTATCGGTGGTGAAGTCTATTTCTCTTATCCCGGTGGTCTATTCAGCCGATGTAGAGGGGTACCTTTGTAAAAGTCTTAGACTCGCTTGTTCTCTTCTACCTTGTAGTGACTCTCATCCTAATTTAACTAACGATCTCCGTCACGCTTACTTTTTTCTCGTAATTTTTTTTTACAAACTTAGCTGATCTCTTTAGAACTTTATCTAACTACTTAATTAATTCATTCTCCGATGGGCCCCATTTACTCAATGCATATTCTAAATGTGGCCTAACTATTGCGATATAGCATTTTTCCTTTACTTTTTTATTGCACTTACCCACGACCCGTCCAATGAGCCCTATTCTCCTAATGTCTGATCCCCTAGGAAAGTTTGATGTAAGTGTGCCCCTAAGTATTTAACTTTCTCTGTATTCCTGAGATCAGTTCCATCGATTTTATACTTAAATTCGCGTGTCGAGTTCCTTCTACCCCAAAAGCTAATCGCTGTACATTTCTTAAGAATTAATTATATTACGCCCCATTCCTTAGAGCAAACTGAGATATTGGCTCACTGTGGTTTGATTTCTTTTATTTCTCTGTAAATCAATGTGTCATCGGCAAATAATCTGATATTGCTGTGCTTATAGGAACCTATGTTATTAATGTAGGTATATGAGGAAAAACAGGGGCCGAATACACTTCTCTTTGGGACAGCTGATGTTACGTGTACCTCACCTGAGCTCGTCCCATCGATAACTACCTTCCATTTTCTGTGGGACAAGAATTCCCTAATCCAACAAATTAATTACGTTTGTAATGAGAACTCGTCAAGTCAAGAGATGTAAAGTAAAATTTTCTCTGCGTCTCCCTATTATTTCTTTGGTTGAATTATTCATCTCATCTTTTCTATGGGTTAAATGGGAGACTGCGAAAAGGAAATAATTGGTGGTCGTCGTACTCCTACTCTTACACGTTTATCCGGGGGATCGATCACGCTCCTAGCAGGGCGGATTTAGAAGTTCAGATTGCGCGTCCTCTTTTGTATTCCGCCTATTTGTTAAACCTCGCAATAACCTCCAGTTAACTGGTGAGAGAGGTGTTATTGGCTAACAGCGAACAGAAGTCTGCGGCCGTGAATGGAGTGGAGTTGAATTCTACAACGTGGTGCTTCCCCCTCGACTTGAAAAAAAATCAGAGACGACGTGACCTAAATAAATGAAAAATGATCATGGCGTTTGCGTGCCACGGGGGAGGGGAGGGTAAATATGATGGGTAAAAGTTCAGGACTTATGGTGACCTTTAGGGTAAAAATTAAGAAAAAGGATACAATGGGAGTGTTTACTTACAATTTAAAAAAATTAATTCAGTTTCTCACAGACAACTATTTCTTTAAGAAACTGAAATAAGTTTGGAATAAAATGAATAACGAAATTTCAATATAATTTTATTGCCGGGTTAATTGCTCAACATCCACCGACATGGAGTCACTTCATAATGCTAATGTGAAAAAAACTGTTATTGCGCATTACTAATTAAAGATATGTGCTCTAACTTCCATAATAAGTCTTCAGAGATGTTTTTGCGTCCCGCCTCTCGTGAGAATGTCAACTTTCATGGGGGTAACTGTTGAGAGTCCATTAGTGTTTCCTTTGCTTTTAATTAATACTTATCACTTTGTATTATATATTATATTAGTAGGTACAGATTGTTATTACATAATTTTGTATTTTATTCTTGTCGTAAACTTTATCGAATGCTAAAATCGATTGAGAAACTAATTTGACTCATCTCAGTAATTTATTATTATTTATTATAATGGTAGGCATCATGCGTAGTCATCGTTGACATCCATTATTTTTCCTTGTGTCGCTTCGTCTTAATCTAGGTTAAGCTATTATGCCTGCTATGAAAATTTTCAAATTTGATTAAATATTACAGACTATGTAAGCGCAAGTTAAATACAGCTGAGCATAAGGAGTTGATGACGAAGTGAGTAGGATGGTATTGTGGATCGTATTATCTCGTCCTTGGAGTGGGAGTCATGCCCTACGAAAAGTATCGTCCTTATCTGGTGGTAAGCCTTGAGAAGTGTCAGCCACATTGACTTGGCCCATTACAATGTTTTACTTTATTTTTATATCAAGCATATACAATGACCATATCCGTGATGACCTACCATATCCACTTTTATCGTTGACAACTCAATTCAAGCACAAGAGCTTTGTGAGCCAGAGCTTGTGACACAAGAGCTTTGCTACAGCTTTGTGACTGAAGGAACACATTGAGTTTCTTGGAAATATTACTTCTAGGAAGGTGTAATATCCAAAATTGCCCAAATTTAAGTTCATTTTGGTTTTTGAATATCACACCTCCCTAGAAACATTTGCGATTGGCCAGATAAAGAAAGAGGAACCCCAACGGTATTACATAAAGATGGATAAAATTACGTTACATCAAATAGCTCGAAGAATTGATAACAATACTTTTATTCTAGTAAAAAATCTTTTAAGGAAAAATAAAAAAATATACAAAATATGGTATTCAGGTTTTGATTGCTGAACGTACCTCATCAAATGACAAATTAGTAATTCTAACCAATATTTCCGATAGTTTTGTTAGTTGCGCTTTGGCCTTAATCTCTTACTTACTCGAATTTAAAATTGAAACATTAGGTATAAAGAGAGCAGTTCAATAAAATATTTACAACAACCTAAAAAATATAGCTGTTCTGCAGTCGTGGAAGTAAGTACACTTAAAAAAATTGGATTTACCGCAAGCATTCACTAGATGACGAAATCCTCGATAAATGGATTTCGGAAGAGCTGGTATAAATACTTGGTTATAAATGTCCAACACTAATTTTCCAAAATTTGATTCATTGAAGGAAAATACGATATCGAGGTTCGGGTTTTCAAGAATTGTTCAGTTAAATATGTAAACGCCTTTAAACGTATCGACACTCCGCACTGGTACTTATTTCCCACCCTTTATAACATATACTTTGGCTCCATATGTTCGTGGTGCTTTCCTAAGCATTATTTTAATAAATATACGGTGTATACTTATTTTGAAAAATTGACTACACATATCAGGTTTTTACTTACTTATATTAGCCGCATAAACTACTGATTAATACTGGAAAAACTCACGAACATGAATTTTCCTACCTTTCCTACCCTCCGCCATAATGAGGGTTGTTAATGTTAATACTAAATGAAGCCGTTTTTAAAATCCCATAACTCCTCCTGTCAGGGCGGATAATTCGCGCGGTGCTAGAGGGGGGGCTACATTTTAATGGCAGCGTTAACTGTTGGGCGGTGCATTTGGAAATTAATCACTGCAGAATTATTGACACTATTGTATGTAAGTAACTAGCTCCAGTGACAAATTAGTAATTTGAATAACGCTATTTTGTTGCTGCTACTTAATACTTATTAATGGTGAGAGAGTAAACCCTTTTTAAAGAGTGTTTTGTGCATGTCATGAATCAAGAATCGGATTTTTTAACTGGTTTTTCAATCAATTAAAATAGGAATTTTTGCCTACTCTAGCAAACATACGCTCTATCCGTTTCCATTTTTTATGTCATCGAAATTACTCTTGAGTCGCATTCCGTTCTTCATAATGAATCAACATCTTATCTCAACTCCCAATGTTTTAATAAAGAGCTTCAACCTTCGTTCAGCTGAAAATTCACGCTAATTTCATTTCCTATGTACGTAGTTGAACTAAAAACGCCGAAAGAAGAGCATTATAAAACGATCTTTTTATTACATTCTTAGATTTTTAATTTTATGGAATAATAAATTACATAAGTGTATGAAAATGTTACAGTTTTTACATAGATTCCTAGTGATGAAGTAGCTGGAAATTAACACCCCGCTTTTAGCGACGAGAGTTGCTATATTTGGCATCCTATCGACAGTTTTTCTACCTATATACCTATAATGGCGATGCTAATGAACATTATTTTGTTCCAGCTGCTGCTCTCAATCATGCAAGGCATAGAGTTTACATTACCGAGTACCGGAAGGTACAATTGAAACTGCACTACGTAATTAATCAATTATATTACTAGGAATCAGTAGAGTTTTAGAATCAGTCGAGAGTTAACTGTGCCTTGTGTGTTAAACAATTGAAGAACACTCGGGATCGTGTACGGGCTGAAAGTGTGGTCGTCGAAATTTCTGGTGACATTGGAAACCGAACATTAATCAACATTTTATAGAATTTCAACTATCCCCTTCCGGAAATGGGTGAGCAATTTATTTGGGAAATATATTTAATTAGCTCGTAATGATGTACTGATGCTAATCAAGCATTCCCATGAATATCCATTAATTCACTGTTTGTTGAATATATATAGCAGCACACGATTTACTGGAATTTAGCAAGAATTGCGAAATGGCTATATCTCACTTCTCTTCACATCGCTGATTTTACGTTGCGTAAATTGTTGTCTATATGTCGTCAACAAGTGTCGCTTGCATATACGCTCCTATACATATGGATCTTCTTTGGGGGCGGGTATTAATTTTTCCCATCTAACTTAAGTACTCGTTTCGAGAATTCTTTATCGCGCTCCCGTCCTTTTTATAAATATTACCCGATCATCCATATTTCCTTATGTGTTCACATCCGTTAAGAGATAAATGCAATCAAGCTCCACTCCAAACTAGCCAATGGGCAACTATCACTCTTCATCATCTGACGACGGGAAGGTCAAAAGCTGAGATTTATCGCAATCCTATTTCCAATCGTCGACCTGCAGTGGGGAGGTAAGAGGCGTTCAGAAGGAGTAGCTTGAAGAGATGACCGCAGCGGTGACTTTGACGATGCTCTTGAGAGTCTTGCTAAAAGTTAATGGTTTTAAATGTATAGCAGACCGTATTTGATGTACGATCCTGTTCTCCATGACATTCTTGCTCTTGAAGGGTTAGATGTCGAGCCATTCTTTTAATACACGAACCCTTTTATTAATTATGTGAATTATCTAAAATCTCCGAGGCATACTGCTCGGAGATTTTAGATAATTCACAGAAATATGATAGTCATTACTACTTGTCCTTAAAATTCCATTTTTAACAATGAGCAACACCTCGTACGTAGTTTTATAATTATTTCCCTTACGCATGGATGATATTGGAGAATATAATGCTGTAGGTTTCCCTAAGCCCCAGTGCAAGGCGCATGAGCTATATTAATATTTTTATTGACATTAATGGTACGGTAAACTCAAAATGTTCTTGAGTCCTCGTGCGTTATAATTGCACATATATTTCATGTTTCGGGAACAGCGTGCCCCCCACTGCGCGGTTCATTGTTATTAATTATATTAATTAAAAGCGATGAAGTGAAGCGATCACGCGTTAGAGAGACGGATTATTTTTTTGCAACGGGAAGGAATTTTCAATTTAATTATTTTAATAATGGACGTCACTCAAAAATTAGCCTGCTAATTAGAATTAACTTAATTTTTATCCATAACATTTCGTATGATAGTTAAACGGATTCCGGAAAATGTATTGATTTGAACAAAGAGAATATTTATTTTAATTCTTTCAGTTTACCGAATAAAAAAATTGGCTTTCAGCATGATATAAACCTTCGGATCACGGGAATGATATTAGAATGGTACATGGAATGGTACCGTATAACGAGCCGATAGTGATCATGTGTTTGAGTTATTCCTGTTAGAAGAGGTATTTCAGCAACATAAATGTATTTACCTGTAATATTATTTACCAGCATAATCATCAAGAGGGAAGGGGGAGGAAAAGGCGGAATTTTGGACAGAATATAGGGGGGCAGGAGGTATGCGGAGATGAAGAATGGTTTATTTTTTAACATGATGTTGCGGTTTTTATTGTCGTTTAGGGTGGAACTTATGAGTGTAGCAGTGGTTAGTCTCAGTGTCCATAAAAAACCTACCTTAACGGGTAGACTGGCATTAATAATAATCATCGGGACTGAGACATTTTTGGTGGCGTAGCGCATGCTACTGGGAACATTTTCTTTCAATACAGCGTTGTCCCCGAGGGGCGAGCAGTGCGTGCGACGGGCCTTTGCGTGGGCGCTTGCGGGTAGTCTTGAAGTTGAAGGGAGGGGAATATGAGTGAGCGAGGGCGTGTATGCCCCAATTCCACTCATGCGTAATTTTCTTAGAGAGTAGATCAAGGGAATGAAGGACATTTCGAGAGCCTCTAGTCATATTCGGACCCTTAGTCTTGCCTGGAAGTAATAAGTGTGGCAATAACGGCACGGAACATTATTAAATAGCACCGTGCCCGAGTGCATGGGCACCTGTGTCGTCTGATGAAGCTTAAGAAACCGAAAACCCCAAATCTATGCAGATTGATGGAATGTTTGAGAGTGGTAGAACTACAGCTGTGGCAGCACTCCACCAACCAAAGCTGTCGAGGTGAAGAAAATGTCGTACACTGAGATACTCGCATTTCTTCTTCTATTTTCGAGGAT
Source organism: Calopteryx splendens (assembly GCA_002093875.1). NCBI lineage: Eukaryota > Metazoa > Arthropoda > Insecta > Odonata > Calopterygidae > Calopteryx > Calopteryx splendens. The sequence continues at coordinate 56,632 of LYUA01000168.1, forward strand.
AGATATCGCTACTGCATTCAAACATTTGTTAATTTGGACTCATCGATAATGTCATAAGAGTGCAGCATCATTCCTGTTGCAGTGAGACGTGATTATATCTTTAGTTATGCCTACACGCTGGTAGTGAGCAACTAAAAGGTTGATGTCTCGTTGGCGAATATATTTATCAAAATAAAGTCCGCAAATCAAGAGATCAAATTCCTGGGACAAATATTTAAAAGATATGCACAAACATCATCAATTCTGATCATAGCGAGGATTATGTAAGACTTTTTTCACTGGAAAATATGGCTTTACCTAATTACAGAAAACAAAGAATTAGGACTCAGCTAAGCATATTACCTATTCCAGGTAGAGAACGTTGATCAAGGGAAGGAGTTTAAAATCACAACAAAACGTTTTTTCGAGGTTAGTTAAATTATCCAACCTGCAAACTATTATTATTAGTGGTAATCTAATCGGTTATGGTAGGTTTCTGATGGACGTATCCCTACAGTAATCCTTTCTTTATTTCCCCATACTTTCTGCCTCCCCTCATTCCACTCAACATGCCTAATCTTTTCCTTCCTCTCTCTCGCTTACCAATCCTTCTACCCTCTATCACATTATCCATTACCACGCACGCACTGCATCCACTTTTCCTGCTTCCTTTGAATTTGTCCCAATAGCCTTCTCTCCTCTCCTACCATTCCCAAAACTTCTTCGATTGTTTTACTTTCCGTCCATTTCACCTTTTCCATCCTTCTCCACACTCACATCTCAAAAACCTCCAACCTA
>LYUA01000168.1:98794-110194 GCA_002093875.1 Calopteryx splendens
TATATATATATATATATATATATATATATATGCATATATATATACATACATATATATTATGTATATTTCCTTTTTAGTCCCAGTTAAAACGATCTATAGGAAGCCTGGAACACTCTAGCTTAACCTGTTGAGTTTCTGAGCAAAAGAACTTTCTGAGAATCCGAAGGCGAAGAAATGAAAGAAACAGCCGCCCCCGACCAGGAATGTGTAATCATCTCATCGCCTGTCACATCAACCTTTGGGTCGAAGCCTGCTGTTCTTTAGTAATAATAATAGTTCACTTATGTTAGCCAGCCATTAGCCAGTATGGAGGCAGCCTCCCATTCTGAAAGCACTACATACGCCATATTAGAACTTAATTACGAAAATAAAACAAGGCCTTTGGGACAAGGAACTCACCAAATATGTAATATCCGTACTTAAAATAGATACCGCATTAGCAAAGCACTATTGATTGCACAAGCAGAACATCAATTACTATTACAGTACGGGGAATAGTAAAACTTCTATATCAATTAATACAGGACAATGCTTAGCTAATGAAGTTAAAACCATACGAGCTTTGTCATGCAACTAGTGAAATACCTGTGAAGAAGTCAATATGACTACTGTCGGTGGTCAAAATGATTTGCCGCTGGACATTGACGATTTATACACGTGTCCATAAGCGCGCATATGTAATGTAATATATATTGTTTTAAAGTTAATTCTATTGTTATTACAGAAATTTTTTTAAATATGCTGCAAGTATAAAAATAGAAACTGTGTGATGTAATTGTGAACTCCGCGTACCCTAAAATCTGCATTTTTTCACAATTTTCTCAATATCATGGAGTTTGAAACTCATTCTAGGAACAACTAGGAACTCAGCAGCATTATGCTTACACCATACGTTGAATGGATATATCAAGCTACTCATAAATGCAAATATATATGTAAGTTGAATTATTTGTTGTTAATTAACGTAAATGTGTAAACACTATCTAGTCCTACAGTTTTTCCGGAATCGAAAAATAAATATCAAAGTAACACTTCCTCATTAAAAAAATTCTATGATCCAAAATATACATAAATCACATTAATTGCATTTGTTGGTCATTTTCATTAATACCGTGTTGCCAACTGGGCGTCGTCGGACGGCTTTCGCTCCCTTGCAAACGAAAGGCGTTTTCTGTTTCACGCGCAAGGCGTGGCAACTCAGTGCGCAGTCATCCTTGCGAATTTTCAAAATACTAGCATATCATTTTTCCTAATTATAAATTATGCATTTTCGAATCATAGAAAAATTAATTTAAAAAATCGAGACATGACTTTGACGCTATTCAAAATTTACCCTAAAATACGAGCTTTGTCACCAACCATACGAGAAACGGGTGAGAAACCACCAGAAACGGGTGAGAAACAGCCACCATAGGTGAGGGTAAAGCTCACCCAGTACTGAGCTCAACGGTGTGTGAAATCCACACATCAGGGTAGGGGGGCATATCCTTTCTCTGTGCTGCCTGTGATTTCCCAAGATGACATGGTACTCGAAAGATCACACAGGGTGTGTGGAGTTGAGGGTAGCCAGAGGGGTCAACCGAAATCGAACCCAGGCCCTCCGGTTAGCAGAACAGTGCCCTAACCCACTGGACAAACACATCCCTGAGCAAAAGCGTCGAACGATAATTTCTTTCGTAACTAGCGATAAATGTGAATCGGCGTGAAAGTTTTTTTTTTCGCCTTCCGCAACCACAGATGGAAATACATATTTTGTTTTGACGAGGCCTGAGATTGTGCGTCTTCGTTATTCAATTCAAAATCTATCGCAGCCTATGACACGGAATCTGACATTCTACGATACGCGGAATCAATAGCCACTATCTCTTAATGTGGCGAAATGAGAGATTTCGAGAAAAAAGATGAGTGTCGCATCCAACGCAGTGGGGTTCGCTCACGTCGTCCCTGTTTCTCTTCAGAAATGTTTAACTTTAGGTCACAGCGGGGAGGAGGCGGGGTCAGAAGGCATGAGATAGACGCTAAAGGTCCCCACTAAGCAATTAGCTCAGAGAAAACTGCGTCACAAGCACTTTCTAAACAGTGCTGCGCAAGGAGTGATTAGGGTCCAATGGGCATGATGATGATAGTATAACATATTAATTGGGTCACAATAAGTGATAAAACTCGATGTGGTGTTACATTTGTGCGTTGGGCCAAATAGCCATACTGTGCGCTTTAAATTAGATAAATTCGATGTCGTCTTTCGATTCAATGATTCGCAACTTCCGCTCCGGTGGCAGGTGTACTTTCTGGTAAGTTCGATTAATTTAGGTGTTCACTTTATATTGTCTTTTTTAATGATTAAAACGGTAAATTATTTTAATTTTAATGATTAGAACGGCCTTTGATGAAGTGAAATACCCTCAGATAAATGAGTACTCATAACGCACTGAGACTGCAAAGGTTTTGGTTTCAATTGGATACAAGTGGGAGGGTGAATACTTATTTCTTCCCTGAGAATTGTCAGTAAAATAAGCTTTACCTACTAATGAGCTAGGCAACTAAAAATAAGCAATTAGGGAGGATGAATTTCCAGTCCTGAAGCTAAAATTCCTGAAGATGTGATGACATAGAGCCATGGGATAATAATTCTTGGTTTTTAAGAGTTTGTTTATGAAATTATTTAGGATTTAGCGCATTACTTGGGATCGTTACTGCTTATCACAACAATTTTTATCATTAACGCTTCAAAATAGTATGTAATTTCAGCATATTGTATTTCACTTAATTTTTAACGAAAATACTGTTTTACATGACACTGTCATTTTCTCTGCATAATGTAGACCAAGAATCGGATTTGTCAACGTATTATTTGCAAGACAATTCTAGTATTTCAGTCTGAAGCTGTCGGATGCTGGTGTAAATTTAAAAAACCTCGCCGTCCACTTGCATAGCACGTTAAGGAAAACCAATCCGTTCACATTTGATTCTACCTACACAGTGGAATTCCGCATGATTAAGTTTCTAAGAAGAGTGTAAGACCAACGCAAGCGGTTTTCATCTTAATCCATACCACCCTCTAGAATGGCGGAGAACCTACCTTGTCTCAATGGACAAAAACAGAGAACTCGTCTCTCAAATGGACGGCTCGTAAAGAAAGTTAAGTTGATATTTTTCGTCGGGGAAACTTTGGGAAAAAAATTTGAGGAACCATCAATGCGAGCGCTCATTCTGTGTTTGGGAATATCGCAGACAAAAAGGAATGCTGCCTCATGATCTGTAGTAACATTTCCGGGCGGAGGCGATGCTATAGAGGTACTCGGTGGGAGTATTCCTAACAATGTCAAACTAGAAAGAACTGAGACATAATCCACAGGAAAGAAAGTGTTGCGAATGTAAATTCACAGGTGATAAAAGTAAGTATAGTTTAATTAAAGGATACGTGCTAGCATGCTAAATAAAATTGACGTTCCGTTTAGCGTAACTCCGAATCCTCAGCTAAAGCAGACATATTTGGTTATTCATTAATTACGTACATGTATTTTGTTCTCATTTTCGAAGTGGGTCACTAATGCTAATTAGCATCAATTGCTTTGCTCTTACTTAGACTCTAGTCTACTTAATATAGCTTTCTATTGGTGACCCTTGCTCAGATTCAAGAGAGTGGCATCGAATTAATCATTGTTATTCTCCACGATACATGAGAAAAACCTCCTCTAGACGATATTTCTGTAGTAAAGTAGCAAGTAAATGACGTAGCTCATCGGTCAGCTTGGGCTATGTGCTTCATTTAATATAGAAAACCTCTCGGTGTTGCAAAAACATAACAAGTAGCACTATTTTTTCACCTTTTCATCGAAATTCGGGTCATCTATAATAATATACCGGATCTATACAAAATGTATTATAAGATTGCATATTCGTTCTTCGCAGAAGTTTTTCAGAAGGTAGAGAAAGCAAGGAAGCCTCGCAGAAGAATCAATATTTTCCAAGGGTATTTATTGCTGGGGATGTATAGTTTGTTTCCCCAAGTGATAAAACTCACATCTTTGCCTTTATTATACGAAATTTGTTCCCATTCAAATATTGTTCCGTAGCTTATGAAACGATGGCGCTTTACTTCCTAAGACGCACATCATGTTTGAGACGCATCATAGAAGTTTTTCTAAATGTTATCTACCCGAAGAAGAACTCATATTATGCAAGGTTCTTCATTGCTTTAGAGACTGAATTAGAAGAGAACACAATATTTTTGCGTTGTCATTCCCCTGATATCCATAAAAACATCAATGTGCTTATCGTACGGCACCAACTTCGAGAAATAAGCATGGATAGCCATTTCCATTGAGGAATTGTTACCAAAAATAGGGTTTAAGGGACGGACAATTTTTTTGCGCCGAGGTGACTGCTGCCGACCAAAGGAAAAACAACTGTGTTGATGAAAGACTCTCTTAAGATCAAACGGATGTATTCTCACACTGTCCAAAGTTGAAAATTACTATCATTGCTCTTTGAGTCCCCAGACCAATACGGTAACTTGACAAGGGTAGCAGCCTGCTGACGTAATGAAAGAGAAGACGCAAATCTATTTCGATTTCTGCAAAGGTTTTGAGCAGAAATGCACAGTTAAAATGATAGGATATATTTTTGTTGAAGTTAAATCATATACAGATTGCGTTAAAATACAGTTTAAAGATAATCTAAAAATGAAAAAGATGGCTCTGTAATATAATAAGCATTTATACTTATTATTACATAATTCAGGAATCTGAAATCCTCCAGACTAAATTCATGTTCAAGGGAATGGTTAATTAGCATATTACTACCACCACTATAACTAGTCCGAAGATATGTAAGATCAGACTCAGCTTTGTCACGTGTCAGCGTAATATTTTTCAGGGAGGGGGGAATGGTGCTATTTGTCTTTTCCCGGCAACCTATAATGCCAGGCAAATTGCACCACTTTATTAGCAAGGGGTGTTTAGAGGAACCATCTAGATTTGAATCGGGGACCCTTCGGTTATTATCGGAGCGCTACACCAAATAGACTTCCACGGCACTGCTGTAAAAATAGCGCACTCGAAGAAATTTCCCAAGCATAGAAATTAATATCTCATCAAATGTATGTAACTGCAGCTTTTCCGGAAATAAATGAGCAATTTCGGCCGCGAAATTACTCCAAAATTTCAGATGACGTTGGAATCGGGGTGGTACTGGCTTACCTCGCCGGGTCGGTGGGATCCTTTATTGGGCAGAGCCCTTCGACTGTGCACTTCCGCCCGTTTGATGGGACTCAAACTGAGGCCTTTTTGGCACCTTTCGTACACAGAAGGTTACTGTCGAACTCGAGTTTCTCTACACATTTCCTAGCCTCCTTAAATGCTCCTCTCCATAAAATACTAACATTACCAAATTAACCGTAAACTTATTGAATCGAAAATGACCTTCGCTGGCCGGCTCTCTCGATAAAAGCCACATATGTATTAAGGTCATTCTAGAGGGCGTCCCATGCACCCAAGGCGTCTCTTACGGTGCTTTTCCTTCGACAAGTATCAGATGAAATGGCGTCTGATGTCACATCACCCTTGAACGTTGCCAGAGGGCTGCTCGAGCCAGAGGAATGTGTGTGATGAGGTGAGGTGATGAAAATGAGGTACGAAATTTTGCAACGATGGACGCCTGCTTATACGATACGCATGAATCGAAAAATTCTGCTAAAGTCTGCCGTAGCAGAATTCTGCTTTTCTTCTAAAACAATCCTGTTGTAGATCTGAGAACAGAAGCGTTATCTCCACGTGGGTATCATTGTCCTTTGGGGAGGGGACAATCGAGAAAAGAATATTTGGCTATTGGCCGATAGTTTGGCCATGTGATGCTAACATTAATAATTATTTGGCTCAAAAATTTATCTCGCTTGCGAATCTCATGGTTTTTTAAAACTTCTTCATGGCAATAATTAAATGGGGAATCCTGCGATATTTAGGGGCCTTTGACACCGAAATTCATTCGGTCGAGATGGGTAAGCCTAAAACACCATAGGGTTTCCATAAGGGTGAGTAAATAATTCAGGACTGTATAATTCATAGTCTTTTTTAAATGCTATATATTCATAGCACTTACACTGTGTCATACAACCACATAGGCATTAATATTGGTACAAATGCAAATAATTTACATTCTGTGTGCTATTTCCACGGATTCAAACTTACGCAGGTATCAATAACCATCATAAGGCTGCTTGAAGTAAGGTCGGAGCGACAGGAACGGGAAGCTATAATATCGCTCTCTATCGATAATGACTGACATTAACAGAGAAATGGCATTGAGATACAAAATTGATGATATACTAGTGAATAAGAACAAAATTTATTGATATTTTGGCTGACAATAACATTAAAAGTTAGAATAATTTTTAAATTCGGTATGTATTCATGTTTTTAAAACGAAAGAAAGTTTTATTGATGCTGAGATTCAGAACAGTCCAGAATTTTCAGGACGTAAAGCAACCCTAGGTTGGGAGCTTCACCCAGGGCTATGGTGACCACCATAAGATTTCAAGGGGAAAGATTGGGAAAGGTCCTGATCCACGGCGTCCGTCCCAAAAGAGTCCCCGAACGGGTGTACTAGATTCTCTCCGGAGGACGAGTTATCTGTTTTCAAATTTCCCTTTGTAAACAAAATCAGGGACGACTCGTTTGCAAAACCCATAGTGCCGAAAAACTCTTCTATCTCAGCTTCCCAATCCGACCGTGACCTCTCCGCCTCATAAAATGTGCTCGTCTAGCCCTTGCCTTCCCATCCCAACCGCCCCCCTTCTACCCGCCACCCGCGGGAAGCAAAAAGGTTCAAAGTCGCATCACTCCGAGGGAATAACTGCGTACATCAACCAGGAAGCGTGAGGCGTGGTGCGAATCAATGGGAAGGGAGCTGCGCGCACCTCTCCTCAAGCCCTCCGCACCCCGTGCGTGTGGGCCAACGCATTTTTTGTGTCGTGAAATCCATTAGGGATTGTGTAATCGGGTGTGATCTCGTGTGGCAGAGAGACATCACATATCTAATCCCCATGGTGGGGCTGAGTACCCTTCAAGTCGTTACATCCATTTCCTGCTGCTCCTAAAAACACTCATTGCAGCCAATAAAAAAATTATATTTGGCCTGATTAGTAATTTTATGAGATCCTGTGTCATATGTTGTTAATGGTGTGCATGCAGGCCTCCCCCCATATTTACTATGCTGTTACTCTTACTCTGGCTATGGGGTAGTTAAAAATACCCCTGGGACAGAACGGAATATTTGGAATACTCTTATGATACATTTTCTGTTGGTGATTACATTAATGTATATTTCGTCATGTTAATCTAGTTTCACTTTCAAATTTATTTTTCACTTGTTAACTGTCATCGAAGGAATTAATAAGGAGTATTTCATGGTTTTATGCGATTTATATTTTTTTTAATTTTGAAGGAGCCTGATTCATTAAATTAATCAGTGAAATTCAATACATTTTCATTCATTGAGAAAGCACAGTGCATAATGTTTGATTATCTCACGATCTCTTTTTCATCATTCGCCACCACCACACTCGATTACAATGCTTTTTAGGGACATTAGGGTGATGTAAGCGCAGTGCGAGGCTATTCTGGGTCCTCAAAAGTTTTTCCACTGCCACAAATCAGCGATGTTATTGTCTGCTTGATCCATCCCTCCACGTTTTGAAGTATCGATAAGTGTTCCGCAACCTATCACGTCCGGGAGGCAATAAATTTCAAAGCGGGTGGCGTATCGACACTCTTTCTCTCTCTTTCCCGAGGATCCCTCATCCGCCCCCCCTCCCTTCCTCCCCCCACCCCATTTGCCTTGTCCAGTTGCAGCCTCGGTTCCTCGCGATCGGCGTCCACAAAAAAACCCTCCAGCCACTCGTCCGATTGCCTCTGACCCACAGTCACTCAACCCACCTTTGCCCCATGCCCACAGCGGCAGACGCGGCGCCTTCCAGTGTAAACAAAAAGGTTTATTCGCCATGGAGTAATTGTTTTGAAGACGGTTTGAGTCCGATCCTTGTCTAAGGCGTCTGCCGCCTGGGGTTAGAGACTCGGTCACGTTTCCTCTCCTTTCCTTCGCGCGAAACCAGCAAAGTCCAGATATTCGTAATTTGAGCACTTACAACAAGTATCTTCCTAGAGCAATGGATTTCGAGATTTGACGGCTAGAAACACCTTCTCTGCTATTTGCCCGAGAAAGATAAGATGGTAAAAATATTAGCATCATTAATTGCCTATTAATATCACGAAAATATTAGCGGCCAGTTGTCCCCGGGCGTACCGCAGGTCGTGACCCCACTTGATGAAGTCGCGCGCGGAGTGGCGCCCGGCTGAGGAGCTTCATCTCCATGGTGCACGTTGGGTGCCGTCCGGTGCCGTCCGGTGCTTGGACTCCTGGGCCCTGTCGGGAGGAGGAAGGGGGGGGGGGCGCTTTTTTTTGACGGGTGACGGGGTTTACTGGCGGTGGGTGGTAAAGGGCGTGAGAAGAGTTGTCAACGATTATGAGCTTTGGGTCATTTGGAAGAAGGTGGTACCCTCGCAGCACACGCGAAGTACTTCGCTCACTGAATAATTTCAAATTCTCCGGGAGCGTTCAATTTCTTCCCTTTTCTTACACGAATTGGAGCCTTGCATTTCAAATCATTTCCGTCGTTGGTTTCGATTACTTGTATCGCTACCATTCATTGGAGTTGGTCTTCTCTGAACTGACATATTATCTATGTTCCTTAACTGTGGTAGAACTGTCCAGTCCGATCTGATACTCAAAGGCATAGCTGTTAAGTTAACTCGCAAAAAACACTCTTTTTAACAATGGTGACTTTGAGATAGCACAACTCTTTTTAACAATGGTGACTTTGAGATAGCACAGGAGTTTTAACAAATGTATATAATAGTAAAATGATACCTTAGATTTATCTTTGGCCTTTCAATAAGAAAGTCACTTTACTAAATGAGTTCTGTACCATTTGTGTGCGGCATTGGCTGGATCCAATGGGAGAGAAGTGTATAGAAGATGAATTCAAAATGTCTAGCGCAGTACAGAGTTGATGGGCTCTTACTATTTTTACTTAATGGTCATTTAATACAAGTCATTTAAATCTAGGTTGCAGATTATTATTTTGTTTCGGGGAAAATTGCATTTTTTGGCCACTTAATAGGTTTCAATTGCAACAAATCCGACATGATTCGACCCATTTTACTAAAACAAGTTCATCTATCCACGATTATGTCTTATCAAGGAGTAAACTTTATATAGTCTAGCTTGAATCCGTGAAAATTATGGATATCCATAATGAAGAAACAGCTTTGTAGTTTCCACAATTTATATACGAAAATGAAACCGTTACAAAGTGCACTATTTGTCTTTTTCGTGGAAGGCAATTTCCATCTATTCAAGCGCGTCCATTTTTCCACCTTCCTTCTCCAAGTACAGTATCTACGGTGTAAAATTACCGCTGTGGTCGCTCTCGGACGTATGCTTAGCGAGGTTGACTTTTAGTCGTAATTCCTGAAGCACCTATTGTACTCCTTCATCCTTGTTTTGAAGGATCTACCGGTTTGGTCAACGTACACTGGGTCACACTCAGCTGTTTGTCACGTCAATTTCTAACTCCTGATTGGGAGAATAAGTTCCATATATCCTTGCCGTTACTAATGCACCTATGTGGGTTCAACGGAGTGTAGTGGGCTGCTCTCAGATGTGTGGTTAGCAGATTGTTTAATTTTTATGAAATGAATTACCTTTTACCTCCTCGTTATCCCGCACCGCTAGGAAACCTTCTCCCCTTCCCCACGCCCTCCCCTCCTATCCCCTCCCATTCATCCCCTCCCATCCATCCCCTCCCATCCATCCCCTGCCCACTTTATCTACATAATGCCCTGCAAGCCACCACTGGGGTGTGGCACTTTGCTGTGTAATGTGCGAACCCAACGCGCCCTTACCCCTACCATCCAACCCCTATCTCTCGCCTTTTTCGCTCACGAGTTGTTTTTTCGTTATGGATAGTCAAGGAGAGTGAAACAGTGATATAATAAACCTCCCCTTGTGATTTCCAAGTTAAAAAAGAAAATTTAACATCAACTACATTTCGTTTGACCGAGTGCACGGGTAAGCTCCCTGAGATATATTTTGTTGTCGATCAAGACCCATGCATCACTCTCTAGTGGGGAGACACTCATTCTTCCTGCGTGGCTTGCCTCCATTTGTCTTTACTATTACTTCAAAGCTTGAAGTCTATAATTCTCAACCTTATCATCAGAAAAGATAACAATGATCTCAATATATTCCCACAAAAATTATAACCACACCCTTATCTTAACTTAAATATCAACTAAAGAAACTTTACTAATAAATTGATTTTTCGACAAACGCACTATATTTGTCCAACCCTTTTTCACAAAATCCTCGGGATCTTCCATGTAGATTAGTTCCTCTTAGTTCTCATTTAAAAATGCAGTCATTGCCTCAGTATGATTAATGTCAAAATACAATCAGCAGTAAAGCCTTATTTCTTTGGATGCGTTACCCCCTGGGGGTATCTGCGTCCAACCACATCTGCATGGTTTTTTGATAATTTCTGAACTGTTCACTCACTGATTCTTTCTCGTGAAGAAATCCTGACTAATCCTATCGCTTGTTCATGATGGATTTCTGAAGCTGAAACCAAGAGGTAGATTAACTATTTCTCAGCAGCCACCTTTATTTCAGTGTCAGAAGGAGCCCAAAGACTAGGCATTCCATGTGGATAGGAAGGAGAGTCCCCGGACTAATTTTTTAAACCCTCTGTCATATCAATTCCTCCCTAAATCTCGTATTATTCAAGCACCCAAATGGGTCGAATAAAAATAAATTTACGGAAAGAAAGAGGGGGAGAAAAGAATGAATTTATTCTCATTTGTCTCTGAACTCTCCTGAATGCTCACATACATGTAAGCGAGTGGTGTACGTAATGATTTTCCCGGAAGAATATCCTTAAATATTTAGTGGAAATAAAAGCTAATGGAAGTTTTAATTGGGTACATAGAGTGAAGATTGTGATTCGTTTCTGCAATGCTTACGCAGCACATTCAGCAAATGAGATGGATCTATAGTAGAATGAATGGTACGCAAAGTGGGTAAGACGGTAATAATTACGAAAATTGCGACAGCCATTGAATTTAGTGATCGTTTCAAGTAGCTGGAAACAAAATCCCTGCCAACTAAAGTGGCCGAGGGAAGAGGAGGAGGAGGAGGGGGGGGGGCGTGCGCCTCGCGGCTCACGACTGCGCTCGGCACTTGCGTTGGTGACTCACGCTTTCCCTGCCCGCGCCACGGGGGAGGCGACCGTCGTGGGGGAGGGGAGGTCGGCGTAGAGGTTCATTCATCCACCGCTCCTTCGGG
>LYUA01000168.1:118096-129790 GCA_002093875.1 Calopteryx splendens
CGCCTTTGCTGGGGATTGAACCCGCGACCTTTAGATCCACAGGAGAGCGTGCTACCCCTGGTCCACCTCACCCCCTAATGTTTCACGCATATAGACCAGCTGGAAGTTCCGTTGAAATTTTTAATACCTTTTCCTTTCATCTTTGTTTCTGCGGAATTGAGTCCACTTTGTGGACTCAATTCCGCAGAAACAACGCAATCCACTGAACATACACTAATCAATGCACAATTACCCGGAATTCCATTGAATCGAAGATTCTGTAAGCATAATATTTCCGAGATTATGTATTTATTAAATATTCAATATTTATCTGTCCCTCCACGCCTCGGCTTCGCGAAAAGAAGAGGCTTCATACCGAGATACGTAACGTTTTCCTTACATGGTCTAATACTTCGATGCATTTGAAGCATCATGCGGATTCAATCTCGGTGAACAGGATTTTTAATTTTTACTCTTTCGTTCTTCACTCACCAATGGGCTGAAGTGGGAGGAGAATTAAAAAGCTAAAATTTGCTCATTCACAATAAGTTCATTATAATGATAAGCAGAGATGCGTCATATTTGTGTCCAAGTAATTCCACATCCTTGAAATGAACAGTAATTACATTACATGTTATTTGAATTTCTAAATGGTACTCATATAGATGAGAAATGTTACTTGCCATTTAATTTTTTTGTTTAAGATTGATTACCGTGTGAGGTAGAGATATGCGATCTCCCATCGCTACCCCAACAATCAATCAACTTCCATTCACGCGCCGTATCGAATAACTAATATCGATCAATCGTCGTCGATCGTCCCCTGCAGGAATCCGCTTCTCCATCCGCAGGTGGCGGCCACCCCCACCTTCATACCCTCGCCACGCCCCTTCCCTCTCGGATTTCCTCCCCGCGGGTGCGAGGCACCGCGCCTCAGGGCGCTCGGTGACGGCATTGAAGGAGGCATTCCTTGCTCTTGGAAGGACTGCAAAAGATATGGGACGGTTATTAAAAACATAGAGCGGAATTCATTATTGAAGGGAGGAGGTGGCCACTAATCAGTTCCGATATCGCAACCAAACTTTGAAAGAGATTAGAAGATTTAAATATCTTGGAGCTATCGCAAAGGCTAACAATGATATAAAACAGGAAGTGCATCAAATTCATGCATCTTCCAAAGGATGTTACGACTAATTATGGAAAGACATGGGAAATCGAACATGAGATATATTATAAACACTCCGCCGTCAGGACGTGACCGTCAAATTTTGGTCGTCGTTGTCGCTGCTTGTGAAGGCTATCGACGAGGTTTGAGGCCGTTCGCGCGTGCCATTTGGTTGAAGACAAGGAGGCGTGATAATTTTCTAAGTACCCCAGCTGAATGAAACATAGAGGGGAAGAATTACAGAGGAAGGCCAAGGTTTGAGACGGCGATGGTGGTAGGTGTCAGCCCAAGAAGTATGAGGGAATGAGAAAATAGGGAGGTATTTGGATAGCCTGTAGGGCTGTTGCAAACAAATCCCAGAGCCCGTGAGTTTGAAGATTTTTCGGAGAGGAGGGAGAGTATATACGAGCTCGACGTCGACATTATCCTGCTCTTAATGGAGGCCCTCATTAGTGAGTGGAATCTCTCTTCCGACAGACTAACGATTAATCTCTCAGTTGAAATGTTCCGACGCACTAATAGACTTCATAATTTCAGAGCTTGAATGCCAGGATTCGAACTGAACCGGCATTTAAATATTAATTTAATTTAAAATTCACTATTCACATCCCCGTAAAATGTCACGTAGCTCCAAGGCAAACGCTTTCTTTCTCTCCGTGCCAATCCGATTCCGGTGAAACATTCCTCATGAAGAGTTCCTTAAATTGATGAGCGCATGTTGCAATAAACTATTTGCAGCAAAGTGCCTGAGAAGCTTAGAGAATTATATGTACAATGCAAACTCAGTATAATCTCACAGTAAACTCCTGCTGGTGATAGGTATGAAGGAATTGTCGAAACAAAAAGTGTCTTACTTTTAGATTCATTCAGGAGAGTTTTTCTTTGTTTTCCTCGAGCAATGACTTTCATTTAAAGGAAAAAACCGGTCTATTCGACTGTGACCCAGCAAGGCGAAGAGTCATCTTTTCTGTAATTACTGGGAATATGTTTTCCTAAAAACGAACACGTTAGGCGGTGGATAAGAGTGAACGCCGGTCGAAGTCCTTCGCAACGTAAGCGCATGCTTCACCCATGGAACTCACCACCAGGCAATGCGCTGAAGCAATCTCTCGAAATTCGGTTTCCTAGGTATTCATGCTCTCCGCAAGACATGACTCCGCTGACCGCATTCAGCTGCTTACTCGTCCACCTAACATTTTATGGGAATTAACATACGCGTGGCGTCCTTAAAGATGATTCGATTCCTTCAATGGGGATTCGGTATGTGATTGAAATGTGAAATGGGAGCTCCATTTGGTAAATAAAAAGCAAGCTGGTTGGACCACAAATCGATTTCATTGTTAACATCCGAGAGTGATAATTAAAGAAATTTAAAAAATATCACGGAGATTGAAAGAATGAAACCCTATACGTTAATTATAAAAATTAGGAAGGGAAGCCGTATGGTCTCATCCGGTAGTGTAAGTCAGGTTAAATAGCCATCCCGGTAACCTATTGGAAGAGGGTTCGTAATTCCTCCTCGGGCATGGCTATTGCGCTAGTCCTCGGTGCTCTTATTCAGGTTAGATGGGCCGGTGAGATGGTGCTTTCTCATGATGGTGAGTGATGGAGAGGGGGTGGTCAGTGGGTGGGAGAGGGGCCGTTGGGGGAGGAAAGGCCGAATCAGCGGAACTCGCGTGAGGCCTGGTGACCTCGTATTGGTCACGGTGAGAAAATGTCATGCTTCATCATTCCTTGTCCGCACTCTCGTCCAAGAGAAAAAGACTGCCCATCTTCTCTGCCCCGCTCGCCGTCGCACCCGAATCTGTGGCTCGACCTCCAATCGATGTCACCATCGCCGTACGATTAAATTTACTAATCGTGCCATCAACTGGCCCATTGGATACAAGAAAGTGGAATTATCCATCCAAAGAGATTGCAGAGCAATTAACGTTCAGCATGTGAGTTATGATCGTCTTGTACATTTGCTGAATGAGAAGCATTGGCTTTAGTATATGTAGCATGCTGTTTGCTATTTTTATATTTCTGGCAGTAATAATCTTGGTAATACTGAGTTGCATTGTATACTTTGCAGCATTTAACACACATGTAAAATATTTTTAAATTTGATGGAAATTGTAATTTCTTTTCATTTTTCTCTTTTAATCACTTGGATGAGTCGGTAACCCCACAGCAGTAAATTTCCTCTGGAAGGTCTCTTTTCCTCATACGGAGGAAACTTTAAAGCGCTTTTAATACAGCCCGACTTAATAATGAAGAAATTGACTCAAATCTTGTATTCTTGCAAATTACGATGCTTTTCTCCTGAATCATATCTTATTCTTACAATTACCCCCATTATTAATTTCATCGTTGCAGCTCAGTGCGCTAATATTTCCACCATCTTATCGGGAGAACATACACCTTTACACTTATAAGTGAATATAAATAAGAACGCGATACAAAAATTGTTAACACCACGTTTCATGAACCATTGTCAATTAGCTGTTATGTTTCAAGGGAACCTCGTAGGATTAAATTTTGAGTCAGGAATTAAGCAAGGCACCGTTTCATATGCCATCGTGTACGTTCGTAAGTCATTGTTTTCCTCTCATTAGTGGGGCTCTGTCAGAGTGCAGGGTATCCCGTTTTTTGGGAAAAATCCGCTCGAAGATGAGAGGGAATACTCCCCCCGTTTGAGAAATAAAAGGCGAAGCATGCGTTGCTAGTATTCTCATCTTGACTACTACTAGGCAACTAGGAAAATTATCTCACAAAAATCATGCTGCTCCCGGCTTTTAATGTGAAGTATAGGGTACACACACACTCATATGCATAATTATATATCAAACTCATGATGAGTGGCTAAATTGTGGATTTAGGAGAATTGACGCTGCAATCGCCCCCAATGTTGTGCTACTTGGTGTGTTCATCTGAGGGTTAGCGATGAAGGAGGATCTGGCATGAATCACTAGTGCATACGCTGAAATTTGATTTTTTTAATGCAGTCAAGCATTGTTATTCGACTTCAGTTGTAAGGGTTAAAACTATACATATCGGATGGTCATAAGAGGTTGGAATCTTGAAATTAAGTTTTTTATAACATCATAGTACTGGCAATTACTAAGATCCTATAAAAAAATCTAAGGTTTAAAACAAAATTCTTGCCCGTGAAAATCCGTAGGCATTACATTGTTGCCATTCGGGAAATTTTGGCTCACATGGACATTTTGATAAATGCGCAACTAAAACCTTCGTGTAATATTGCAAATTACGATGCTTTTCTTCTGAATCATATTTTCTTCTTGCAATTAACTTCTTTGTTGATTTCATCTTTGCGATTCAGAACACTAATGTACCCATCCCCTTTTCCCAGATCACATTAAAAAATAATTCTAATGACTCATTTTTAGTCACTCATATGCCTCCTTAAAATAATGGAAATAAACTAAAGTGAGTTTTAAAATATTATTTAATATATTGCATTGCTTTACATCGTCATTGTTGCTGTTTCAGATGAAGGAACATGCACTTTAAACAATGGATAGTTTTTTCGCGAATTCGAGCTTTAATACCATTATCAAGCCCCTTTAAAAAATCCTAAAATTACTAAAATTCACAGAAAATAAACATTTTCAAGTGTAATAAAATTTAATAAACATTTTCAATATATTAAGTTAAAAAACTGTTTGAAATAATGGATTAAAACCTAAATACATGTTTTCTCTATAATTAGCTGAATGAAAATGAGACTCAAAGTGAGGAATTATTGATTTTAACTAATTACCTTATCCTCCCTCCAGTGATCATTTTTTTCATCATTGTTCATCGTACTATAGCCATTGATGCATGCCATTATTAAGTTCAATTTGCACACTGTTCGTTGATTTTGCTCGTTATTTTCATGTGTTGAATGCGGCCCATTTTGGCGTGCATTAAAGCTTGCTGGTCGTTCCGTCAATACAAAAGAATCCGCAAAATTATTTCATTTTCAAAATAATGAGGGGCGCGGTAGCCCAGCAGGAAGGGTGCTGAGCTACTAACCGGAGGGTCTGGGTTCCATTCCGGGTGACGCCTCTGGACACCCTCAGTTTCACTCAATCTGTGTACCATTTTTCGGGTACCAGGTCATCTTTGGAATCCACAGGCGGTACAGGGAAAGGAACGGGTCCCCCCTTACCGTGATGTGTGTGAATTCCACACGGCGATGGGTTTATTATTGGGTACCCTCGCCTACAAAACTGGGTTGATTACTGTGATTTTCAAAATAATTCCGCGTCAACAGGCATTAATAACCTTGTTCTATAAAGAAGTACCAGTTGTGTCCACTTCCTTTGAAAAAAATTGATGATAAAGCATTAAATTAAATGAAAGTCTACTATCAGTCGCAAAACTTCTTTCAGTAATTAATTCTTCTTTAGCGATCAATCCGGGACTCTCCACTCCTTCTGTTTTACCGCCTCCCTTTTCATTTCCAGGTAGCTCCCTCGTAACTATCAAATTACCTTAACTGTGTACCGCCATCCTTGTCTCCCCTTACACCTTGTCCCACTTGCACTAACTATATTATCATTTTCGGGACCCCATCAGGCCTCAGTAGGCGTCCAAACAAGTTGCACTCGTCTTTGTACTTTGGGCTTTCAAAACGGTGTTCCTCGCCCACACTTTGGGGAACTTCTTCGTTTGTGGTTCCGTCAGTTCAGCTAATTTCCCGCATGGGCATGCAGCACCACCATAGTTCAACATGATTCAACATTCCCCTCTCCTCTTATGCTCCCATGGTCCAAATTTCAACGCCATGTCAAGCTACTCCAAGCGTAAGCTTTAAGAAGACGTTTCCTGATTTTAAAATGTTTCCTGATTTTAAAAATATTGCCTTGGGACATAAAGAGATATATATTCTCTCTGTTGATTTTGGCTAATTCTGCTCCTTCTTCAAGCTTTATTTCTCCCAGCCCTTTAGCCATTACACCCCACAAATTAATAAATGGGCCCACCTCTTCTAGGCGATGGGCAATACATTTTCATATGTCCGTCCTGTTCGTACACCTTTCTTTTTGATTAATTTATGAATACTCATGATTATATTATACCTTATGGCCATAACTTGATTCATTTTTTCCAACATGAACAAAGGCATTTGAGGTTTTCTTCAATTTATTGCTAGATAGCATCCTCCCCAAATCTGAGGGTATCTATATTTTCACCCTGCACGATCACTCCCGCTTTTTCTCTCTCCTTTCCTCTTTTAACTCCTTTCAAAGCTTTTTCTGGATACCTGCTGAGTAATTTTGTCTTTGTCATTTTTGAAATTGTCTCGCACCTTTGCGGAATCAATGCCTTTTTTTGTCACGGCACTCATCACTTTCCGATCACCCCTCACAGTTGTCAAATGTAAGGTCCTAAAATCAATTACCCCTGGGTGCTTCCCTTCAACTCCCGTCTACCACACGGTCCACTCCAGTCAACCGGAAGAAAGGAAAGAAAGCCCGATCACATGTGCCTTCTTTACTCACGGCTCCGATTCCGTGAGGACGTGTGCGTGGGCGGATGTTCGGGGGGTGGGGGGGTGGCGATTTATGGCTCCACTTCCACTCTCTCTCCACGAGCAACGGTGGCGGTATCTGGCGGCCGAGATCCGTACTCCACGAGGACCGCCAATTCCTCCCCTCCACCTCCTCGCCTCGCAGACGGCGAAATTTTTTTTATTTCTTCCCTTTCGCGTCATTTCTGACGTTTTTCAGTCGTTCATTGCCGTTAAAACGAAAACAAAGGTATTGAGGTCAAGGGAACGGTTGGGGGGTGGGAATTTATTTTCTGGTGTTCTTTTTATTTTCAACGATCAGGATTTCTGTCACTCTCGAAATTACGATATTTTAATGGTGCACTCCCATTTGAACGAAAATATTGAGCGTTTGGATTATCCTTTGCATTGGGTTGTCCAAGTTATGAGTACACATTAGGGATAGTTTAACTGAATACGCCTATTTCCTAGCCATCAAACCTACCAGTCTGGAAGCACTAAAATTGTATATAAATTTCAGAGTATGCTCATCATACAGCCATGGCGTCTCGCATCGAGCTCGAAGTCATTTCTAAATTTCATCGGTGTATTCCAATTAAATTCGCCTTTTTCACATTTCAAATAATTCAAAATCGGGTTGTGGTCGGAAATTCGATCATAATGGCCGAATTGTTTTTTTTACCAACTATGCTTCACTCAATTATGAAAGCATGCAAAAACTGAGGAAGCCGATGCCCAAGTGTCGAGAAAATACGGTAATATCATTGAAAAAACGTTCCCTTCCATGCTGGGTTTGAACCACTAATCCTTTGGATAAAACAGTGAATATGCCTTGCATATTTAGCACGCCAGTATTAAATATGTATATCCAATAGGCCTGTTTCCGTGCTATTGTTTCTTGGTATAATATTGAGGTTTGTGTAAGTTCCATAGCAGATTTTCCATCCCCCACTCTTTGATTGAATTTAGTTAAATCTTTAATATTGTCGATAAATAATGTCCTATCGAACCATTTATTCTTGGAGAAAAAGAGGCGACCGTACTTTCCACTACCAAGCCAGAATTCCCAAGCGGCTTTAATGTTCGTGTTATCTCATATCCGGATAAAAGAGGTTGCAAGTGCTTATCTCCTCCATGATTTTGTGCGTTTTTCACATACCCTAATTCCCGCCCCGCTGTCTGTGGCGAGGAATTCCGGCGTAGTTCCCTGAAGTTTCATTTGCTTGAATGCTAGCCACAAAAGTGTGAGGATACCTATTATTACCCGCACATCTGCTTAGCATATTTTCCATTCCACGCGGGCGTTGATAACTGGTAGTTGTACCTGTTTTCACCGATTTAAATTAATTATAAAAATCTCGACCACGTGTATCAGCAGAGCACAAATGTAACTGGGGGACGAGGGCTCTTAATTTAAGTATTGAAGCATCCAGACCACTCTGACTGGATATATTGAAAACCGTTATTACTGCTGCTCATATGACGATCACTTTAATTGGATATCGTGTCCAACTGATCGAGAAGGGATTCATGTAAAATAAAATTTTCCATAGCGGAAGTTGGAATTGAATTAAAATGGATATCAACTCTGAGGATATCCTTGTTCTCTTTCCACAAAATATTTGATTGTCTCATCATACACTCCTATTTTTTTAATTTTGTTTTTAATTGTTAATTATTTTGATGGTAGTATCAATTTGTATGCCTGTACATGTTCCGCTATGCATTGGCAAGTTACCGCTGTATATTGTTATATTTTAAATAATTAAAAATTAAAAAAATGATAATTACGCTTCATATCCAATTGTGTCTGATGACACAGTCAATTTTAATGACATAAATTACAAAAATATAATTTTAAATCAATAAAATTGCAAATCAAGCACCATCATTATCATACAACCCTTTTTATAAAGCTATATTATGAAATTCACTATGCCAAAATGGAATTGGCATGCAGACCAAAATAATGATTTAGTGTCATGGAAATTGCTTTAACGTTAACAGAGCTTAGAAGTGCTAATTTCTTTTTAAGACTATGGTATTGTGTAACAGTTTTCAGTGTTCAACTACACATTTCCTTTGACTAGTAGGCTATTAATAATGATAGTATACGAACGAAAGCGCATGTAGGTATTAATCCATTAGGGCTCATAAGCTGATTCTATTTATTTGTATCAAAATTTGTAATCTTATCACTCTAATCGCTTTTACTGCTTTGAAATCTGGATATGATAACAGATAAAATAAACGTATTTTGCGAAATATCTGTATTGATCAAGTGTTACGGTTGGAGAAAATCTTTGTATTGATGCTGGTAGATTTTATATCATTTAGAGAGATTGGTGGTCTAAATATGGAGAAAAGTCGAATAACAGGAAGAATAGAGGAGGCTTAGAGTGTTTTGTTGCTGGGAATTGATGAACGGAGACTATGCAAATTCACTAAGACTGCAATTAACCGGTAATGAGAGAATTCAGAGAGAGCAAAGACAGAGAGGGGGGGATATATTATTATTATTTCCGTATTCCCTCATTCCATCGATGAGCCATTGTGGAGAGTAGATATGGGAATACATACAGGAAGGCAAATGGATCAATTTTAGGGATTGATTTCCAATCAAATGTGATCTTGGAACATGTTTTTCGGAACTGCAGTAATTCCATTTTGTTAATCCTCTTCTTAACGCATCAACCACCAACCGACAAAATGGCGCACAGCCCTCTGGCATGCTCGATGTTCGTCTTTGATACCTTGGGATGAATCCCCCACAGGTTCAAATCGTCAGAGTCAAATGGATGGTTCACAAAATATGCAAGTTCTCGCTGAGCCTCTCACTCACTTTTCCGGGTACCCGATCGGGATTGGGTGTTTGTAATTGTCCTTGTTATGTTTCTAATCTGATGTAAAAGCCCAACGAAATGGCTGTTTTCAGAGTAATGGCAAATAAATAACAGCCATTTCCCTCGAGTGCTGTGCCCGGAGACAGGTTCGACGCTCCAAAATGACAGAAAACAGAAGGGCACCCTTATCGGTCGTTTTGACTCAGCGCTCTCCCCTTTCTTTCCGCGAGTCTTGTTTCCTGCAGGGCGCTTCCTTCGGGAAGTTCGCTTTTTTTTCTCGTCGGAGTTCAAAAGGTCGTGCATCCCCTTATCTCGGAGCCCGCCCGACTGCCCCAATGGCGGGGGGCCGGGATGAACCAGAATTGACGCAAGGATGCGAAAGGTCACTTCCGCCCTCCGCTCTTCCTTGAGACTCGGATGCGAATGGGGGATAAGCAAGGGGGTGCCGTGTGCAATAAGGAAATTCACTGCAGCACATCGACGCCATATCATCAACACCCGGAGCGACGCCGCGCCGTGGCTAACGTGCTCGCAACGAGCGCCGGCGTCTCGGGTTTTAAATCCGTTGTTGGCGGATATTTTCAGTCTCGTTTCGGCCCCACTTTTTTTTTAATTTTTGCATGATTTTTGAATTGATTTTTCTTATTTAGATCAAGTTACCAAATTTTCTCGAATGGTCGTTGTTCAAATATTTTCTGCCCAGCGTGGTAGCTTACTGAGTGTTATGCAGAGGTAGGTGTGGATAATTTCATTCAAATCACCACGATTTTAACTGTTTGTTCCCCAGAAATTAAGACAGAGGCGGTGTCTAGTATAGTGTTTCCCCATGCCGAGAGCCCGGGTTCGAATCCAGCTTGCGGTAAACATTTCGGTGGCATTACGATCCCTAGTTTAATTCCGGGTGGAGTACACGTCAAAACCGCTCGTCGGATGAGACGTTAAAGCGTGGGTTCCCTCGGTGTTGTTCGTTTGGAAAATTCAGACAATTGGTTCCTCTCTCTGATCCCAAATCATCCATCTACCCTTGAGAGAATCAATGGCGATTTTGGTTGAGTATCTCGGAGATTACTATTGGTTATTTTGGACCTATAAAACGCATTTCAGGTGTCATCACCGGTCATCCATCCTAAGATTGATTTGACGAAACTCTCCATTCTACTCTCTTATCGGCTGACCTCTTCCTGTCAAAATACTTCTCTCTGAACCATGTAATGACAATGCATCTCATCCTATTAACTCATTCCCTCGACGACTGTCTCCATCGGGTTATCGGGTATGAGTGATTAAAAGGTTACGATGACTGTGATACCTCGCTGGCTACTCTGATATCTCGCTGTTGTCAGACCCGATTTAGAGCAGGCATCAATGCATATGAGAATGCTTTCAAGTGTGGCACTTGAACGATCAACATAGGGCTTAAAATAGGCAGCTGCTTAAAAATTGTGAAATTAATGTGAACGGTGCTCATAGGATACCTGCAAGTCTGGAATGAGATTCGTTGGGAATGGTGAAAATTTAACCTAGGCTGCGTTAATATTATGTTTTTATCAATCAATAGTAGATGAAGTAGCATATGAATTTCAATGCTTTATTTTTAGACCAGCCCACGTTTGCCAATCGGGTTTCTGAAACAAAATCAGATCCATACTTGCCAGAACTAGAGTATTATTAAGGGTTCCTTACTTTCCCTCGAATACTACCTGAAAGCAGTATTTTGAACGTCTCCACTTCTAATCCAAAACCCAAAAATACCTACTTCGTGTCATTCATTTTCCCTTTCCATTAGACTTGCACTCCCTGCCGTACACCGCTAGAAGTCTTTCAGTCTATGCTTGTCTTGCTTATGGCGTCAACTGTCTTGAAAGCAGTTGCCATTCGTGAGTTGATGAAAACGGATGCCTCGCAACGTGAAAAACCGAACGCATCCTCATTCTCTGTAAATAAAATTTGTCTCCTTCTTCAAGGTTACGAGGAAGCTCGAAGTTAGGTGTCTTTATGTTTTGTTTTCATCCTTGGCGCATCTGTTCCAATTTGTGTGGCAATAAAAATTTTGCAACACTGATCGAATCTTCTGTTATCCCGCGTCGCTGTGAATTTTGCAAAAATGAAAGTAAGATTTCTAGAATTTCCATTCTCCGTTGTAATACATGGTTTTTTTTGAAATGATAAGGAGACACTTGGTAATTCCACATAAAATATTTATT
>LYUA01000168.1:200932-212785 GCA_002093875.1 Calopteryx splendens
ACTCCCGGTTCAGGCGAATGATTTTTTCACTGTGAATTTTTCGCATATTGTTCTTTAGTGTTTAAATGGCGGAACTAATTGTTTTAAGGATGGAAGGCCATGCGTGCTTCTGAGAATCTCCTCATATCAGCTCCTTCCTCATATCCACCGATTCCATGAGTGCCCTACAATCTATT
This sequence comes from Calopteryx splendens, assembly GCA_002093875.1. Taxonomy (NCBI): domain Eukaryota; kingdom Metazoa; phylum Arthropoda; class Insecta; order Odonata; family Calopterygidae; genus Calopteryx; species Calopteryx splendens. The sequence continues at coordinate 201,109 of LYUA01000168.1, forward strand.
TCCTGATTTTCCCCGGTACATCCTATCGTTCAGGCATTCGTTCCTCGTATCCCTTAGTGGAGGGGAAATTATAGTCAGTGATCCTGGACACTTGGGAATTGCTGGGATTGATATGGCCAATGCAGCTTCGAAGGACGCTTTGAGAGAAGCCAGGTTCATATTGACGCCGGTACTCTATGAGGACCCAAAGACTGAGCTACGAAATGTAGTCCTTGAGTAATGGATTGGCACGTAGCAAACAGTAGATAATAACAAACTACGTATCGTGAAATCTGTAACGACAGTGTGGCCCTCTTCCGTCAGGAGAAGCCACATGCTTATGGATAGGGCTCTGTGCCCTTAACCACTTCTCGCAAGAGAAAATACCTCTTTGCTGTGATGGCTGCGACTGGTCCTCTCAGTATAACACATATTATGACTGAATGTGATAAATACTGGTATTTTCGCAGCAGGCTAGAAATCAGGGGTGATCTAAAAGAAGTTCTTGGGGTCCACCCTGACCGTCTTAGCCGAGTTATGTTTAATTTTTAAATGAAACTATACATATATTCTATAATATAGTTGGCAGTTAAAAAATATATTTTTTATTACTTTTAATTTTAGTGAAACAGACGCATATTCCACACAATTTTGTCCTGATATTTTTTTAATGAATGTAATATATTCCTAATATTAGGTTTTGGGTGGTGCAAAGCGACCTCAACCGTCGACGCACTCCCAAAATCTAAATCTACTACTCAGCATTGAAGTTTAATCCGTTAGTCGTCCTCAACTACTCACATTACAATCTCGGCGAGAGAAACATGGGTGTGATTGCACGTATGAATATGGGAAAACGTTATTGATCTCTGCGCGCGTTTTCATCATTTAAGTGCCCGTTGCTGCAAGGCCATTCTTGCTTAGAAAACTCCAAATAAAATGCTAAGTTTCTTTATTGAGTATTGTGCATGGGGGCAGTGGGTCTGCGAAGTGGGTAAGTCCTCAAAATGGTGAAGACATCTCAGGCTGGTCGATTTCTCCCGCCGTCGTGCCGAGTTCACCCTTTCGTTACCTTCGAACTTCGGCCCGTGTGCCATTTTCTGCTCCTCCATTTTATTGTTCCTCATGATTTTGCGATTGCCCACAATCTCCTGGTTCGCTTTGATTCAAGGCCTCCCTCCCCTCTTGGAATTGGAAATCTTAATTGCGTTATCTCCTCCTTTGAGCGTTGCGTGATAACGTGTAATTGCAGAGACTCCTCTAATCGCTTCCCATTCTTTCGCCTCGGATACGTTTTTTATTTGCAGTACGTGCCGCCGTTTTCGCCAACCCCACTTGATGACCCGAGTCCCCATCAAACGGAAACTTGGACTCCACCCTTATCACTCAACCTCGCTTAATCAATAATGTACCCCTTTCACCAGTGGTCCCGTTTCTCGTTTACTCGATGAACGAGTGGTTTGCTCCTACGCTTTCTTCAACCCTTCGTCTGTTGAATAAAAAATATGCACCATAGTCTGCTGGCACGATTCGGTTTGTGCATTGGAGCTCATCCGTACATCGGTGGACTAAAATGACTTTAATAGACCTGGATCATCCTTTAATCGGGGAAAAGTATTGAGAATTTGAATATCGGTGACGATAAACTTGGAAAATCATTCAAAATCCATTGAAAGGTTGAGATATTTAGTTGCAGAATTCCAAAATCATTATGTTCAGCATTTGGTAATTTTAGGGACGAATCTATATCATATCAAGGCACCTCGGGTGGGGCGGGGCATTTCCCGATAAGGACCCTTTTATCAACGTGGATGCTGGATAATTTTATAGCCATTCATAAATTTTAAGTGATGGTTATTCCTAATTGTTTTAAATTGTTGATCTAGAAGTTGTTGTAGCATGAATATTATTCCCCAGAGTATTAGTTGGTTTTAAAAAGATCGATGCGGTGCGCTGTCATGCAAAGTGTCGTTTACTTCTTCCATGTGGCCGCGCCTTGAAGGGACTCCAGCTCGTCTACTAGTTTGAACACTTTCGTGATGATTTCTCGTCACTGAAGCTTTAGTCAGGGAAAATCCGAATTTTAGTGCGTGGAAATTTGAAAAAGACAGGGGACTTTGTGAGACTAGTACTTCTTCATTTTGAGTGTAGGTCTAGGTCACATTGAATGAATACTTCGGACGGGGAGTTGTGGCAGATAGGCTTATCAAATGGTTTTTGTCCCGGGATGGGGGTGGGGGGAGGGCTGTGTATTAGATTCTCATTCAGGAACTCAATTTTTCATTACAGGTACTGCTTTCGTAGTACAGAAAGTAAGCGATCAACCTAATCAAAATTGTGAGTTAGTTGTGTACGCCGTATTTTTTATTTTACAAATCTTTAATCAGTATCTTCAAATCCGCGAATTTCCTTCGGAATTTCTGTTGCAATCATAGTTATGAGAACCAATTAAGCTTCGGAAGTCTTCACTCGGCTCAACGATGTGCGTATTTCATCACAGGTTACCTGAATGAGGATTGATTCCTAGGTGTTCATGATATTCTTTCCTAATTCCAATGTGCCAATTCCCTCTTGACTGGTTATAATAATTTCCGTGATTCTTGTAATACCATTTACCTACTTGAACCCCGGGTGTTCTTCCTCTGTTCTTCCCTGTCATGGCTTCTTCCATTGCCGTCGTCAGTAGCCTTAAGACGCGCTAAGGAGTCGATAAGTGGCAATCAGATCGTTCTGGAACCATGTGCATCTCTAACCTGCAAGCTATACACACGACGGTCTGTGGCAGAGGGTTGCAATCACCAGCTGAAAGGGATGGAGCATGGTAAATGGTTTTTAGGGATTACGTTATGAATGGTGAACTTTGAACTATTGCTATATCGTAAGTATTGTTCGTAGCAATTGGGAGTCCCCGTTGGGCTTTTTTCTCTGTGGAGGTAAACATTGGCGTCATAAGCACTTTGTGCCACCCACTCCTACTTACAAACGAACCATTTTCCCGTTGAAGGCAAAGATTAAGAAGTCGTTCAATGTGGAATTATAAGATTTGGTTTCAGTTTAATTCTAGTTTTTCTTTTTTTTTTTTTAGCTTTTCCGCTTGACCGATAGACGATATATTCGCGAAATGCCTATTTTTCAAGATATTCCACGCTGCAGTAGTCATCGTGAATTACGGCCTTGATTTCTCTTGCTAACTGTGTCTATAATTCAGAGAAAACATATATCTTGTTGAAGGAATATATTTTTATAAACTACACCCAAAACTCTATGCCTAAGATGGATGAATGCCTATATTTTGCATCATAGACTGGGATGCAGTCTACCTGCTTTTATACAGCGTATGTATTTAAAAGCACATACACAGACTTCATCAGTAGCACTCTACTCTCATGGAATGTACGTAATCTCTGACTAGCGCAATCAGTTGTCACCTTTCTGACATATGTAAAAATACTGAATGGTAATTCTTCAGAGTGTATGTAAAATTTTCTTTTTACGCATAATTAAAACGAAGAATATTAATATTATTTCAAATCAACACTCATTTCTTTCGATAATTAAATGTTGTTACTATTTGATTACATTAATTATCTATGTTTATTGGCTTATTTAATAAAAATAATAATTACTATAAATTATTATTGTTATTAATTTTGAGTCTCAAAACCTGTACTTGATTGAGACTGCACAGCGGGTGTCGGATAGTGAATCAAAATGATCCGTAATTGGAAGGCTAGTGAGATAAGGTTTTCTATTATGTATCCCTCGAGCTGTTTCCATTTCAGTGCGTACACGAGGAGGAAATGGAAATGAATGAGAGGTATGGGAAGAGATGCGTTAATAGGCATAAAGTTAAAAATCGTTTCTTCTCTTCCTCTCACGTCTGCCCTGTCTGCCTCCGTTTACCCTCCGATGCCTACTAACTGCATGGGGTTTGACAAACGGAGGCGGAAGTATTGTGCTTGTCCTCGAGTTATCATCATTTTTCGGTGCATTTCATCCCAATAAGTTCAGCTCGGAAGATATGACCGTATCTATAATGGCGGAAGAATAAGGAATTAAAAAGGTGCAGATATATGGGGAGTATGTTAACAGGAAATTGGATGATCTCAGTAATAACCATGTAGCATGGTGAAGTTGATAGAACGCTGGACTACTAACCGAATGGCCCGATTTCGATTCCGGGTGACGCCCCTGGGCGCCCTCAGCTTCAACCAAACCGTGTGATTTTTTGGTTACGAGGTCTTTCTGGGGAGAATTAGTGCGACACAGGGAAAGGAACCGGCGCGGCGCTGCTAACCTGAATGTGTGATTTCACACGTAGCTATTACTCTACCTATCGAACTAGCCTTCTGGCTCATAAATGTGGTTTGGTTTTTGGTGGTTACTTTTCCACATGGGCTGTAAATACAAATTTATTTAGGGAAAAGATGCCGAACATCCATTAATTTCAGGACTCCCTTTTCCGCGATTATTATATTGACCTAACGGATAAATGAAATTCGACAAAAAAGTGTCATTCGCGATTTATGGGTCCTTTGTGTTCACCTCTGTCCGCGGATGCAAAACTCATATTCCTCTCTCTTAGCATCCGTTTCCATCGAAGCTCCCGCCATTTTAATTCTTTGTTATGTCCCTTTTAGGCTTCGGGCAGTCTGCTCAGAGTGGAAATATTAAATTATGAAATGACGCCAATCCCTTAGTGAGTGCAAACGTCATATTAGTTCATGATGAATACGTTGCATCTATCCTGAATCGGATGGTACCCTGCAAGCTTTAGCTTGAGGGTGTGGTGCATGGTGATTCCACAATAGAATTTATGATTTTTTTTCTTACTAATTAGTAACAATAAGAGGTTAGGAACTAACAGAAGTAATACGAGTCAAATGGATGAAAGGAACAATGGTCACATAAAGCTATGATTTATGAGCCAAAGTAAGTTTACGTTCTTTTCTGACAATTCGAGACGAGCTGCTAGTAATTAGCATTAAAATAAGAGATATGTGCTATAAGAGTCTATACTAGGCCTCACTTTCTAAAGAATTACATCCTGGGCAATTATGATAACTATTCTGATCCCTTATTTATCATACAAAAATATTGCCTTTGCCATTCAAACCCGTTCTATTGCCTTCATATTGCTCTTATAATCTGCAATTTATTATTCCTCGTGTGAAGGATTTTTAAGAGCTTTCTAACGTCTTCAGAAGAAAAACTGCTTCAAATTTGCATCAAAGATCTGTATTATCATATTCGGCCTTCGACTGATTCTCGCCATGTTCCGTCTGACAATCATATCATACTACTTATTATTGTATTATTATATTATTGTAATAGAATTTAACAGATCCTCCTCGTCGTTGCACTAAACCTAGTTTGGAAATCAAACAGACCTTGTAAAGGTCTCACGTACCAGCAGCACATTCTAGATGACCATGTGAAACTGAACTTCGCCCGGTTACCTTCCCGGTACATTTCTCCAGAACCATTTCAATAAATCGTAATTTTACCTTTCTTTTTCCTCATACTTCTCATTTGTTTCTCCTACTAGAGGTCTTGAGTAAGAGTTAAACGAAAGTATTTAATGGATTCAGATCTCGCCATAAAGGTTTGTTTGATGCAGTAAGAGTTCAGGGTTACTCTTTTCCTAATCAGTCATTAATACACATTTTTTTAAGTTTTATTTAAATTTCCATGGGTTACAGGCTAAGGCTAGTCATTTGCTAATCCACTATGTATGTGATTCAGAATATTTACACGTTGTATGCGTTTGTATGGATATATTTTAATATCGTCATTTTTTATTCACCATTGCTATTTTTCATTATATTATATTACTAATTTAAGATACGACGTTATTTTTTTAGCAGCCTTTTATTAGAAAAACAAGCTTAATAAAATTAGTTTAAGAGGAGTAAGGTATTTGGAGATCCAGTAATTAACTACTACACAGCTTGTGATTATTCAACTGGATACCTTTAATGGGGGTCTCTAATTCCGAGCCATCTTTTTAGTGAAGCGCACAATGTACTTTCCTCACATCCCTCGAAGTGAATTAAATTCTGAGTGGCTTTAATGGAACATGCTCGCACTTTTAGATGTAGCGTTTGTTCTTAGTCGTCATTATAAAGCCAAAGTCGAGATTTTTGCAAGCGGCGGCCATAATTAATATTGTCGTACAATATCGATAACATTATAATCCATTATATTCAGTAAAATAACGCTCTGAACCAAAGAAATGCATTTATTTCTCTGTGCCTTGTCCGCTTTTTCCCCGCAATTATGTAAGGAGCAAAATAGGTCGCGCATTTCGTTTGGTTCACTAACTGCTTCATGAGTTTAATCCCGATTACTGGTAACGTCGTCCACACGCTGCAGACATAGAAAAAGAGTATTGCATTACTTGTGATGTTACATTTACATTAAACCATTCTAACATGAGCCAATTGAAAGAAAATCCTCAACAGCACCAACAACAACAACTAAGTTATTACTCCAACACATTTCCACAGATCTTCATCGAATATCCCAGTATTTGGGACGAGGCTTGACTCGCATAATAATGTAACTAGAAGATGCATCTGTCTAGCTTAAAAAGCGGCAACTCACCTCATTCCCTATTCGGCTTATTAGTTTCCCTAGAGTTAAATGATGGCCCAGGTCTCTGTGTTTCCTTTGCGGCCTGGGGCTGTGTGGCTTACGTTAGAGACCTGTTCATTCTCTTCGACCGTGACCGCTTAGCGTGGGTTCTATATGAGCAGTCGATGGACAGCCCATCGAATGATATTTGCCAAGTTTACGCTTGTCGGATTTGTTTGCATGCGCTATAGACTTCAACCACCAAGTTGCCATTGCAATAAATCTCAGTTTGTTATCTTATGTACGATTTTCTTTGTTAAATTAAATTGAATATTCAAATGAATATAAAAATATGGTAGGTACTGTAAGTAAATCATATCAAACTTACAAGGAAATATAAAATATCAACACATCGACAAATATCAGCTGATCCCAGTTTATTTTGAAAAAAATAACCAAAAAGTTATTTAGAATACACAATTTCGTTGTAACTATATATCACTAAAGAGTATATTATTTTTTATGTAATTCCGATTTTTTTTAATTTGATAAGTATGTTTATCAAGACCTTTCTTGTGGACTAGTATTTCTGTGCAAAGAGATACCTCTGGTCTGAGGCGAATAAAATCTATTTCAACGCAATCACATGGATGAAAATTAAAATACATAATGCATAACAAAAATATAAAGTATAATTGCGGGATTAATTCCCAACAATCTATTAAACTATACCTCGGCAGACATAAGACCGCTCAAATTCCTGTATAAAAAGCACGGCTCATGAAAAACTTTGCAAAGACTCTAGTATCATAATTGAAACAATCCATTTCTTTATATTATTTAATCTTCACATTTATAATTTCACAGCGTTTTATGTCAATATTTGTGCTTAATATCACTGTTGACAACACCTGACCATATTTAAATTTAATAGCAACCGCTCCGAGCCAGTTGTTTATGAAATGGATATTCAATCACAAAACCAAGACAAACCTTTCTTCGACCGTTTTCGACGCGTCGGCAGGCAGTAAGTCATCGAATCCAAACCTTAGAGCGTACGGCACAGAGTAAAAAGTACGGTAGGTAAGAGCGTACGGTAAAAAGATTGACCGTGCGTAATAGAATCCCGCATTTTATATGACTTCGTAGTTTTTTTTAGATAATGTACGCAAAAAAAAACTGCAAAAGATCGATTGTATAGTTGTAGAATCAGGTTCCTGGAATAGAGTTGCTTATGTGCTAACCTTTCAGTGTTATTCAAATAGTTGGTGGAAGTTGGAAATTGAAGCTCCTATGGTAATTGAAACCTAGCGAAAGAAAAAGCAAATGTGTCTCTATTTTCATTTCAGATAAAAGGCTATTTGGAAACCTGAGGAACTAAACGAAAGAAAACCGAGGCCCCGAGAACCAATTAGTCGCAATTGCGCTAATTCCCTTGTGCAATACTCAGTTTATTTGTCAAGTCTTAATTAACACTCCGAGTACGGACCTCACTGGCTTCACGCCGAGTACGGTCCTGGATCCCTGATGACCCAGACTTGTAAAATCAATTTCTGGTTACAATATTCACAGCCCGTGTAAGAAATGAGTGAATATTGAATAAGGACTATAATTTATGCAGAAAATAATGTAAAACTTTTTAAATTAATTAATTATTAATTAAGTTATTAAACTTTAAATTGTATTTTAATTATTTAATTAAGTCATTAAATTAAATAAAATTATGATTATCTAGGAGTAAGTAAAGTTTAATTTACTGCAAAAAACTTTATTGAATTATTTTCGAAAATATATTTCTCCGGTTTCCGGAGACCCTAGGTCCGTACTCACAGAGTGCTAATCATGGAAGTGTACCAAATAATTCATTTTAATTTCGCAGCACTTGTCGTCTGTCTAATAGTACACGCATGGTTTCACTTTGATTTTAGTCATACTCTTTTCGTGCACAATGGTATCAACTCATAGAAAATGACATGAAATATTGTTATATTGCCAGAAAAGGTGATGTAAAACACGCGGCATTGTCTCTGTCACTTCCACTTTAGTTAAAATACTTGACCCTCTTCCCCCGTCGCCACAATTTTGACGCTTAGCATCAAAAGTTCAATATTTTCGAAAGCATCTTTCCCGGTAAAATGTAGTGGGTATTACCAATGTCTCTCCTGCAGTTTCTTAACAGTGTAAAGTCTCCCTTTGATTTTAGTAAAAGTTCAATCACTCTTCAAATTCGCCAATGCTAATCCAAGGCTCCCTGGAGAAAAGAAAATGTGTTTCGGCCACGTCAGACGGTTTGTGGAAGCACTGGTCTAAAATACCTTCTCCCCCCTCCCCGGCACCCGCTGCGTCCTCCCCACACGCGCATAATATATCCCTGATCCACCCTCCACGCCCCCCACCGCCTCTCCTTCCCTCCCGCAACCCCGGTTCTTCTCCATTCGCCTTCCTCTCCATAAAACTCGCTCCCTCTGCTCTCCGACATCTTGAATGAATCCGGCCATCTTACATTCTCCGTCTGTAGTGTCGAAATTTCGGGGCAATGCAAAGCTGCACTGCGGGTTAACGAAGATATCCATTAGCCTTTCCTTAACGAAAAGAACCGCGTGATACCGCTTTTACCGTCGTGTATTGTGCGTGTTGATAGTTTAAATTATTTGTGCCAGGTAAGTCGGTTGTATGCTGGTCACTGGAGATTTGAGAATAAATAGTATTTTTTTCGTGGCGATTTTCACGATCCGAAATAATATTTTGGTTCATATTCGCTTTATTTTTCGGATTTACTCCTTGAGCTGTATCATTGCATTGCGGGTCGTTGAGCGTTGAATGCAATGGAATTGCAAGGTTAGGAAAATCCCATTTTTAATACCATTTAATAATGATTTCACTATATCATACTTCAATGAAAACTTATTAGGAATCATTTCGAAGAGTTTGAAACTGAAAATAACTTTCAAAGTTTTCTGACCTCTAATCAATCTTTTCAAATTGGGTTTTCACATCGGCCATCTAATTTATTTACAAGTTGTGTTAAAATATTAACTTATATGAATTCATATTATTCCAGGGCTGCATTAGGTTTACATTGCGTTCAAGGAGCTAAGGCACACGAAGAAGGAATGCATCGAGAATTGAGATGGTAAAAAACTGTGGAACCGCTTGCGAATTTCAAATTCCACAAGGATTTAATGCAATTAAAAATTCTTTAATTCTAGAGTTGAACCATTACTTATCTGGTGTAAAGCGTTGACGTTTTTTGTGTTAAAGTAAAAAAAAGTTTTTGTGTGTAAACGACTTAAACACATTTTGCAAGAGTTTAAGTCGTTTACACGCAGTGTTGATGTCCCACCTGCTTTCGAGCTCCTGCCATGCTCTTATCTCTCTAAAATATCAAAATTTTAAATAATTCCATAAGGCTTTCAAAAGTGATCGTTTAGTGAGAGCTAGGACTCGCCTTTCAATTAGCAAATGCACCCTGTCTCAGTGTGCTTCTTGGATATTTCTTTAGGTATTGGAGGCGCACCAGGCCAGGTGACATCTACCGACGCCTGTCGGGTTGCCAAAAACCTCTTCTTTGTATCAAAATCAGCGAACTATGGCCTTAATCCAGTGTTCCAGTTGTAGTGATATGGCTTTTTTCAATTCTCGGATATCATGTGGTCATTTGCGATGGATTCATTACAAATATTTTCATTATATATTTCTTCTCTTGCACTAATCTACTCTAGTCGGAGTGAACATATTAATCCTCGTCGACATTAGTGAATATTATTAGGTAGCATGGTTTAAGCAGTATAGCCAAAGGTAGTGGTTTTCTTTGGCATCTTCCTCTTCAAGAGGGCGGCATCCTTCATCTTCCGAGCGACATCCTTTATCGTCGATGCCATTTTCTGGTTTTGGGTAGGTATACCCAATCCGCTCCATTTTCATAAATCAAAAGTAGGCTTCTTATAAAAAAAAGGATTTTGGGAAGATCGCTATTGTATATTAAAGATAATTTCGCTTGAGTTAAGGTTCATATTGGGTTAACTTGTAATATTGATGACATGCCATGATAGCAGACAAAAGCACGGCTACATTGAGAAGTGGGAAGTGTTGTGAGGCTCTAATAAATTTCATGAATAAGCTGAATAGTGTTGTCATTTTGGATATCTTCTAGAAGGTGATATTTCTTTGAAAGGGGAATGTATCTTCCATCGCGTTAGTTGTTGCTGCGAAACTATTGTGTGTGAAACTGTTTTCTTATTATTAAATCTTCTTTCTTGATTAAGCAAAAATTTGCGATATCGGTTGAGGAAACTGAATATAAACGGAAAAAAATGCTTCAGGAATCGTATTTACTAAAATGAAATGCTCAGAATAAAAATGGATTTTTCTATATAAAATATGGCTTGAAAATCACCAGCGTTGAAAGCTTGTGTTTCAAAAATGAAGTTACGCCATCTCCGATGAAGATCACGTGCCCGGGACCTTGGGACAAGGATTCAGCGGAGCGGAGGGATATTTTTTTCTTATTTTATTTTTCCGATCGTGATCAAGTTGTGTAACCGCTTCAGCGCTCCTTTATTGGCCGTTGGATAGATCGAGTCGAAGCTTATTTAGTGGCCGGATGCTTCTCACGTGGCCTTGTGAACATTTTTTTTGCCTCATATTTATAAGGAAATGTAAAATGTTTATTTCAGCAGTATGACCAATTAATATTATGGCCTTAGTGCAGACATAGTAAGTTGTCGGTTTTAGTCTTTTATTTACATCTCCAGCAATTTCTTCGTTGTTCCAATTATTGGAATAATCAGTGTAATATAAACCATGCCAGTACAGATTGGTTTGTGACTCTGTTATAAAAATATTTCTTTTGAAAGACTTTTACCAAAGTGGGGAGCGTTTGAAGATGGATCATGGATCCTCTGGCCGACTATATCATTATTCATTGTTTCAATATACTCCCTCGATTTTCAGTGTCTCACTTTTATTTTCAAGACAAGCCAAACTCAGATTAGGCGTAATTAGAAAAATAAATCGAGAGCTGAAGTGTAATTAATGTTGTTTGGTGTAGTTTTTAACATTGGGGAGTTTAAAAGAATGATTGCTGGAGGTGAAATAAGTATATGCGGAAAAGGCGTTGAGG
>LYUA01000168.1:287848-298136 GCA_002093875.1 Calopteryx splendens
TATATATACACTTACATAAGGTAAATTATAACATATACAAAGAGTTTTACCGGATAAATAAATAATGTGATATTTATATTTCAAATGACAATTTTGCTAGTAAATAAAGCACAGAGTAATATCTATAATATCTAATTAATGGTATGTGTAAAATGAATCCCGGTGGAAATGTCGCGATTTCGCGTGACTTGTTTGAGAAAAAAAAACAGAAATTATATTTTAAAATATTTAACCTACATTTTCAAGTGTGGGGGTGTACAGTTCTATCTTCGATCCGATCAGTTCAGCAGAATATTTTAGGGAAGGGAATTTCACTTTGGCAACATTGAATTGCGGCGTTTGGCTTTTTCAAATCGCCTCCTGATGATAGAAATAATCTGTGGTCGACGTTCTTGGTAATCGCCCTAACTTACGCTGGTGCCAGCTGTGCACCATATGAAAGTCTTGGCTAACTTTTTTTATGCTCCTTTGCTTAACGTACCTATCAATAATCGATCCCTATCTTGCTAATGCCTCTTTATTCCACGTTAGTCTTTTGTCAATATGCCTCCCATTACGCCCATTTCCTCCAAAATATTGCCTAAATACATGAACTGATCTGCATGCTCTAGTTAATTCCTTCAAGAGTAATCTTTATCTTTTGATAAAATTTCGCAATTTAATATCCATTAAATGTATTATGTCAAAGTGCTTAAAAATTAATTTGAAAAATGTGATGATGATTTTTCCTATACGATTAGTCACACGGTTCTGCTCCACTGTTGTGAGCCCACTACTTTTTTTAGTAGGTGTTTCACCAAATGACGGACGGAACTTGTGTTGTGTGCTTCAGATGCCCCATAGGGTCAAACAGGTTGCCCGGGATAATATCGCCGCTAAGTGGAGAGATTGTAGTTGTTTTTCATTTTGTATGCAGCAATTTGCATTCCGGTAGCTAGGACGTGCCTATGAGTTTCCGTATAATATATCATTTTGTGAAATAGTGATGCAGCGACAAGGATAGGATTGGCACGACAACCCTAGCAACCCTAACAAGCGGGACAACCCTAAACGTATCTCCGACGCCACCGTGATTTCGACGTCGAACCGTTTAAGGTATGTGGAGTCATGGGGGTCGAAAGAGAGTTCGCTTCACCATTTCGATCCATAATTCTGTTCTCACCAGCTCTCTGTGATTAAGAAACGGCTATGGCATCAACGTCCCCTTCAGAGAACGTTCGACCGCCTCTCCAGATTGGACTGCCTTATATATTCTACTTGCCGACCAAATCCCCTCATCCTCCCACCCTACGCTTCAGTAATATATGCCTAGTAAATTAAAGTATTAAATCCCCGTTTACATCTGTGTTTTAGCTCTTAAGCGCAGTGAAAAATGTATTCACTCACCAATGGACAAGTTTTTATAGGAAAATATCGTCGTACTAGTGTTGAATTATGCTATGGGTCCTTGATTGGCCAGCTAGGAAAACAATCTCCGTTGTCTCCCAATAATGCATAACTAACCTCCAACCGTTATTCAAAATCAAAATAATAGTTACATAATTCATTGTTTACTCGCTTAGAATAGTTTTATTAATCCCGAGGAAAGTGGTTAACATTAGAGATCTATTTCAATATTGACCTGAAAACTGATCGCCAGCAAGAATAAAATATTCCATGAAATAGAGATTAAGACGGATTCCATAGCGTTTACCATGTATGTGTGAGGGAAATAAACTCTCGTTCGGAATCAACTTTTGAAAACAAGGTTGAACATTTCGATTTTCAAAGTTGGTTGGGGGGTCCAGGAAATATTGACTCGAGTGAACGTTTTGGAATGCCAGAAAAACATCTCCGTCATAATGCCTCCCATAAAGTTTATCCATGCAATGCGAGAAATACGGGAGTGCTGTAAGTTTTCCACCAAAGGTATTCTAAAATCTTTATGGCTGCACTTAGATGGGAGCTGTAAAATCTTTTTTCTATTGCATTTGGTCGGGAAGAAACGGGGGGGGGGGCAAGTCTTCCTGTGCCCCCTGCGGTATGCTCGGATTCCCACTGGGTGGATCTCCCACTGAGAGGGAGTGCACGAAGTTCCCTTCTGGAACGAACTCAAGGCGCAAAAAAGTGCACAAGTAGAAGGGAACGCAGCGGATTTGTTTGGCTTCCGTTTGCTGGCCGGACATAATTCCCTTCGCACTTCAGTTCTTCGCACAGGCTTTCGTGCCGTCTGAAATGCCATTTTCACTTTTCAGCAAGTAATTTTACTTTACAGCCAAAAGTAATTTTTCATTTTCCGCGCGTCTTGCTATGTCTCCGATTCCTTCTCCCAGTCTTTCCATCTCATCATATTCTTCCGAAATGCAAGTCTCCATAGCTTTTTTTTAGTTTCCCGCCTCACCATTATTATAGGTAGTCCACCGTTTTTCGGGCGGTCCCTCACAGCTGTTATGCTTCCCGTTTCGTGCGGACTTCTTACCCCACGCACTCTCCACGCCCCACCCACTTACCCTGCCCCCCCCCCTATCGCGCCGGCGCGGAGGGGTGGGTGGAAACCCCCGGATGGAGCGGCGGGGGGAGGGTGGATCTGAGTCTCGTTCCAGTGTGTGTCGGCGGGCGGCAGGTCGGGTGGCAGAGGGGGGATGGCAGAGCGGGTGAGCAGTGGCTCTGGAGGGCTCTTCGACGGTGAGCTCGGATTATCACGGAAGCGCTCACGATTCCGGATTCTCGCTTCTTATGCTTATCATATTTATTTTGTGTGTTAAAACTACTCTCCCCCACAATTAGATGTGCTTATCCTCTTGTTTTGTCAACGGTCGCTTACGTGTCTCTATGTTGCGTGCGTACTTCCCACCCTTTTTGGTGGAGTGCTGTGTGCTCCCCCCCGAAGCCGCGGCCGTACTTGGTGCATTTTGGGTATTGACGCTTGTGAACCTTCAGTCAAGTAATTGTTCTCCTATTCTGCCTCAACATTGATGCGTTTGGTGGAGTGGTGGCTCGTTTAAATTTTCAATCCGGTCGGCTGGGGGTGTGTGAGGCCCTTGGATGGCTGCCTCGCAGGCTGCCCGTTTGAATCCCGCCGCATGAATTTTAATTTCACTCGATCCCCGTCGCTAATTGCTAAATTAAATCATCCGTGGCAATGCCTAAAATCATCAAGCCATCGCTGCTGTTTTCTAAGCTTACTTTCATTTCTCCTCTGCTTATTTTACTCGTTATGCTTCCTTGCGTTTATCAAAGATTAATGGTTTGCTCTTTTTGTGTCAAAATAATTTCATGGTTAGCTCGTTTTTGATGATCGAGGTGCGCGGTGCCTTGTACCCCCGCACCGCTTCGTGTGGTTGTGACGATGACTGAGTTGTGTCAATGCCTTCAGAATTATGGACAGTGTTCAACGACACTCGAGTGTGACCGGTTTCTCCGGTGGCGCCTTCCTGCTTTGGCGGCTGCGGAGTTGTCGCTCAGGCATGAATTTTCCGTCTCGGTGCGAGGATTCTCTTGAATTTCGATACCAGCGTTCCTCTGTCTTAGGCGTGCTTAAAATCCACCG
Organism: Calopteryx splendens; assembly: GCA_002093875.1. Lineage (NCBI taxonomy): Eukaryota > Metazoa > Arthropoda > Insecta > Odonata > Calopterygidae > Calopteryx > Calopteryx splendens. Next base: position 291,378 of record LYUA01000168.1, read on the forward strand.
CTGCTGTCAATTGTAGTTGGGATAGGTGTGAGCCTTATGCGACTGCAAGAGATACCCGCTGCTTTTCTCTTTCTATTCCCCTGTATCTTAAAGTGTAAAAAGGTGTCAGACATTTGACACCATGTCATTACTTAAGCCCAATGTTTTAATTAATGCAAATCACAGATCAACTCTCGAAACCGTACGATACCAAACGGGTTTGAAAAGGAATTGGGAATGCAAGTTTGGTGATTGATTGGGTAATTATTCCTTTGCCATGGTTCGCCTCATACAGGAAACACACGCAAAACACATAGGCAGCACACGCGGGCAACACGCAGACAGACAATCTACATTTACAATTCTGTGTAGTTGTTTGCGGGAAAATTAATTCCTCGCCAGGGACAACCACATAAATCACCCTCTCCTATTAGAGGTAATTTCTTTTCAAACGCGATAGGTCCCGCACCCTTAACGGCATCAGGAATTAGGATGTTCTTTGTTTTATTTAACCAAATTCGTAATAGTTCATTTAATATTTATTTAATTCTCATATTGTGGAAAATATCACTTTTTTCCTAACTGGTTAGGAGGGTAGAATACTTTGGTTTCAGGTTTAATTATTGATATTTTTTTATTTTCATTTAGACTTTTGAGCTCATTCTTTCTTTTTCTGTTATCCATGCAGATCCAAAATCTTGAACGTCTTGAAAATTACGCATGGTGTCAGAAATATGGTCTTTGGTCATTTACAAAAAAAGCCAAATGAGAAAAATATCTCAATGATTTTATTTTAATATATTTAGTCATGAAATCGCGATAAATTATCGGCGCCTTGTGGAATGACGCACGACACCATTCACTCGTCTGCTCCCCTTTAATCTATTATTTGAGCTCTGGTCATGACCGCAGCCAGCTTTCTCGCTTCGGGGCGAAGTTTCCCTGCCGTCGGCGGCGACAGTCAACACATACCAGCCCCGAGATTGATTCGGAGGCTCAGGTGCGTGAGCTGTTGCCCTGGGAAACCCGGCCAATGCGCTTCCGTGAGCGGAATAGCCACTTTGGAGGGAAACCATACTTTCGATTATTCATCGGAGAGTAATGGGATTCGTTTGCCGGTCACGATTGATGCGATGTCAAGTGATGACTGAAATTTCGTCTGAATGGAAGATGCTGCTCGAGTGGACCGTTGCCGTGCGTTTGTCGTGTCCATTGCCTATGAATTAGTTTGGTAATCGTCAATAGGTCTCTATAGTTTGACTATTTACGTTGTGTTCAGAGTTGTCCGTCAGTCGATTGGAATAAAAAAACGTCGAATCGCTCTACGTGGTGTGTGGAGGTGGGGGTTATGTGTCGGTTTCCCGCTGCATCAACTGACTCTTCATACAATTATATTTATTTCGTTTTTCCTTTGAGTTTCATGAATTAATCTACATTGTATGCAACAGGTTAACATTTGTCCAGTTATATATTTTTGAGAGATTATCACTATAACTTATGCCACTGTGCATTTAATAAATGCTCCAGTGAGTTGGCGCTATTCCTGAAGGGTCCCCCCTGAATGGTCGTTCAATGCATTCTACTGGCACGTTGCTTTAACAAATACGTGGCTTATTTCCATGGCATTTAATACTTTATTTAATTTTGCATGATTTAATGGCCTCAGACATGCCATGACAATGCATATGTTTTCTGTTAGCTTATTTTCGGGGTTAGTTTTTTCATTGGCAAATTACATTCATTACTTTATACATTGTCTCTTTGTGATTTAAATGAAAAAAACGCAGGTTTCACTACACTTTATTGTCTACAGGTTTGGTAACTACCATGCCTGATTTTGTCATAGAGTAGTCGAACATGTTGTATTTGAATCTTTTCATCTCTTTGAACGCTAAATTCTCTCTTTTCTAAGTTTCCACGAAGTATTCGATCTCGACCATCTACCCCATTATTAGGATTTCCATGTTTAGGAAAATAAGTTATTCGTATGCTAATTATCCGTCATAGCATCGCTTGGCTCTAATGAAGGCTATTTCGTTGCGCTCAAGGTGAAAGGGTGATAAAATTGTGCAAGGTCACCACGCCCGTGTCGTTTCCTCGATGAACAATTGTTTGAGGAGGATTGTACGACTCCGCTTTGTTTGAGAGACAGCTTTTCAAAATTTGCTCTGCCCGGTGACGGAATCCTCTCGAAAAGAGCGCCCCCGGCCCTGCCGTGTTCTGCTCGCTTGGCATCCATCCGAGCGGAGGGACGCCAGGGATCTCCAAAATCAGCGGAATCTCTCTCTCTCTGGATCCAAAGACCACTCGATCAACGACCTTTGCGGCGGCCTAAGATGTAGCATGTGTCTTCCCCGGGGGAAACAGGGAAAAGGTAGTCCAGGCGCCCCTAGAGCCAAGGAGACGCTTTGCAATGATCTGAAAACATTGGCGTCATGGGCTCGGAGCCTCGGCCTGCGGCATGGGGTGTTAGCCTTTAGTAATGGATGGGGAAGAATGAGGTGTTCGCACAGACGATGGCCAAGTGTGACAATGCCCTATCATCGAAGTTATTGGTGACCCTGATTTTCTTTTGTCGTGTTAGCGAATGCTGCTAGGAAAGAATCACTTCCCATTTCTCTCATTGCTGTATAATCGGGTGGTTTTAATCTTCCAATGTGGTGTGGGGTTCTGCATCAACTCATCTTCGCCTTAAACTAGGTCACCATGTAATTTTTTTATTTACTTGTTGTTTTTAACGTTCTAACAGCATAAGAATACCATTATAGTGATATAACCAAGCATAACGCATGAAAAGCGTGCGGCATTGCCATCTGCCATTTCCATTACTCTTTTTTTAAATTTTTTGTCAGGTTCATTACGTTGCTGACAGTTTTCCTCGGTTTCTTTCCCAACAAATATTTTTTTGTGATTGCAACTTCTCCTTACCATTTTATGAGAATATTCTGTCTATTGGCGAATTTTTAATTAATTTATGCCTTAACAATTTATAACTTTTTTTATCGAGAAATATCCACGTCTAAGCTTGGATTGCTCAATTCTTGACGGCTCTCTTGGCTCCTATTCTAGTTACCCTGGTGAACCCTTCGCACTTATTTCATTATCGCTATAATTTTTCGCAAATCGTGCATTTTATCCACATTATATTGGCGATTGTTCGAACTATTGATATTTTGTGACCCGGCTCATTCTTTTTCCAGAGGGGTTTCCGCGAGGGCGGGTGTTCTGTCTCATCTTGTGCCGCGTCACATATCTGCAAGTCGCGGAGCGGTCTGTTAATCGGGAACCACAACCCTGGGATCCCCTGATAATCTCTATCCCGAAATCCTGGGATTATTTGGACGAAAATCTGGATTGATAGATTTAATTTTGCCTACGAATGGTGATATTGATTAGGTATTGATTAGGATTTGAGGAATAGTAAAATATGGAATTCTTTAGAAATATAGTATAATACTACTTATTGTCGAGGTTATAATATCTCCGTACATACTTTGAAAAGAATCAACGAAAATGAGTTTGAAACATGCTTGTATTTCGAAGGTATTTCATTTTTCCGAGAAAGTTTAAAAGAATGCTTCATGTTTCTATGTGAAAATAACAAAAATCTTGCTTGAAAATACTTCGAGAAACACCAGCTGTTATGCACATATTATTCTGTTTAGTTGTGAACTGTTGATTTTTGATTCTCGAGTGAGTGCCATTGGTTCCCTCGAGAACGTGTGATTGATCTTTTTTTAAATCGTAATTGACCCATAGCCTTTATCTGTACTTCATCCAGTCTCTTGTCTTGCGGTGTAAAGAAATAAAGATTCGAACTATATTTTCTAGATACATAGGTATCTGTATTACGGCTTGCAAGCTTTTTAATAATGATTTTGGAGAATAGTTTATGTGCCAACACTGGTAAGCCTAAAATTGTTCGTTATAGAAACTGTGAGATCTATAAGTAGTATGAAAAAAAGTATTTGTCTCTGCCGTGGAAAAAATAGCCAGAACTTTCACCTGTAGCTATCATTGATTTTTTGTATGGCTGTTAGCAGTATAGAATCATTCAGCTACGTCCACATTGTTTTGCGCTTTGAAATGGAAATTATAATAGTTTCACGAGTCATTCACATTTTGCATTCACTAATTTGGTTTCCATCCTTGAAGTTTGTTCTTAGGTCATAATGAAATCATGCGAGAGCATGTCGTTGTTTCTCGCAGGGACCCAGTTTGTTTGTGCCAGGGGGTGTGTGGACGTGATAGTCTAAAGTATGACGAAGGATCATGTGTCTATGAAGTGCAGTAGGCGGCTGGTGGCTCTGCGGATAATCTTGGAAAATCATGCATCCCCCATGCTACTTTATCTCGGTGTCTGTTTTTGCATGAAGTTGCGCCAATACTTCTCTGATGGGTCTAATAAATATTTATTTATAATTTTTAGCAGCAGTGGATTAAATTATCAGACACGTGGACCGTAAGCTAAATCTTTTGGTGTTTTTAGTCCTATAGTCTAAAATAGCGTGTAATGAAGTCAATCAAGATGGCGAGGGAATTGCCAATTTTTTTCCCGAGCACTACTCTTAAAAGACTTCCTTGTGTTTTCCGCTATGTGGTCGGAATTTTAATAACATTTTTTCATTCGCTGGTGATCTCGTAAGGATGTTAAGTGAATTATCTATGTACGACTAATATCAAGTTCGTACGTACGAACTATAACATGCATAATTTCTGCGTTGTGGTGGGGAAGGTATTTTATGGGGTTCTAGGACCTTCTGGAGCGTAATAGAGGCAGCAGGTGTCGCTGATAATCTGCCCCTGATTTTTTTATGTTGTTGCTTTGTTTTTAATTTCAATCTCTTCTCGTTTTAAAATGCTTCAGTTTCGCAATCTCTCTCGTGCTGGCGATGTTTCTTTGGACCACCTGTAGCCTGCTCCACGACCCCTGACCTCTCCGCTGGTCCCAACTGAATGGCATGTTGCTCTCTTCTAGCCTTGGTCGTTCAGCCGGTCTCCCCGATGCATACTTTGTCGTTTGTTTTGCATTTTCTCTCGTATACACATTTTATTTCATGTCTATGGTAATGTATTTTTTATTAGAATTTGTGGCTAGAATATTCTTGCGATGTCGTGTTTAAAAAACATTACAAACTGTAGTTTCACCTAAAATGAACTTTTTTGGAATATATTGATTTTACCGAAAATAAAGACAGCTGGTCCTGATACATTATAGAATAAGCAAATAAAAGAGGATTAGGAAGGGAAGTGGGAATAAATGTACTCGGGGAGGTGATTAAGTTACAGTTACAATGGTGAAGGGTCAATATTAGGTAGCCAGCCCTCCAAGGAACTTATTATTTATGAGCGCATTCGGGATTAATGTGATGGATATGGGACGAAAGTTAATCACATGAAAATAAAAGTTATGAGATTATCAAGAAATGGAAAGGCTAAGATAATCATCATAATATAAGTTCAATAATCATAAGGTTTGAGGGAGGACATAAATTAGAGATGGTCGTACACTTCACTTATTTGGAAAACATTTTAGAAGGAAATGGGTATCATATTAGGAATAAAAAAGAAAGAAATGCGGTAGGCGAAGACGTATTTGCAAAGAGGAGGAAGTAAATGACTGGGACCCGAAGTAAATATGTAGAGGAAAGACTGGTGAAAACTTAAATATATGGAGCGTAGCATTGTATGGGCTTGAGACGTGGGCGCATTGGCAGGAGGGTAAGCGTAGATTGGATGCTTTTGGTATGTGGGTTTGGAGAAGAATGGGGAAAATAAAACTGACCGAAATGAAAACAAACGAAGAAGTTCTCCGCATGTTAAAAGATTCGAAGAGGGAAGGGAAGGTGGGGACAGGGGAAGTTGGGAGGCAGATGGGATGATGCTGGGATTGGCTTAATTACGTTCAAGAGGGAGGTGGGGGAAAGTCATTTTGGATGTCATGGAGGAACGTCGTAGTGGTTGGAGCTAAATAATGATCCAATGGAGACTGCTAGGGTGTCTAGTGTGGTGCTTGGCGGGGCGGCAGCAGTGCTTAGATCCTAAAGGACCACCACACTGCGAAGTTGTTTTCCCACCCTTTTGATCCATTAAAAACCCTCCTCTGGTTGTTGGTGGGCTACTACTAATAACGATGAACGAAGAATGAAGCGTGGGGATTGGGGTAAATAATGATGACAGGATGGTGGGGTGTGGGTGGTGTTGTATTAGCGAAAGAAGAGCGGGGAGCAGTGGAAACCAGTGTGGGTAATATCGTGGAGGGCTTGTTTGTGATAAACGTGGATTTGGTTGCGTTCCCTTTCTCGTCGGAATGCTTTCGGGAGCAGAATCCCGGTGGGTTTGGGAATGAGGTTGGTTCTCTCCCGGGGGAAAGGTGCCCGGATGGATGCTCAAGGACCCTCCCCCCCTGAGAGTATTCAGGAGCCATATCCGGTCATCCTTCGCGAGATGGAGTGGTCCCCTGAATCGCAGCCCCCCTTCCCCTCGCGCGATCATCGATTTCGAATGGACCGCGTGATGCCACATCTCTCCCACACGCGAAGTAAGTAGATGTGTGGTGGGGGGGACGTGGGGTGGTGGGCCGTCTCATTTGGGAGGTGAAAGGGTGGGAGGGTCGCTAATATTGCTGCCTCCAGTTTTCATACTCGACTCTCTCTCTCTCTGCCGTTCTTCAGCCAAATTACGTTGTCATCCCGCAGACGTGAGGGCTCTCCCCGGCCCACGGGGTACCTCCCACCTCGCTTGGCCCCCCCCGGACGCTCCCTCCTGCCGCCCCTTTCT
>LYUA01000168.1:298182-308248 GCA_002093875.1 Calopteryx splendens
CCCCGGACGCTCCCTCCTGCCGCCCCTTTCTGTGATCGACCCCGTATCTCCCATCCGACTTCCCCTCCTTTTCCCTCGGTCGGGAGGTGTTTGCCTCGCCCTGAGAGTCGGCGGTGTGACTTATGGTGGAACCGTTTAGTCTCTGCCTGGCATTTTTTTCACTGTCGATAGAAGTGAATGGCAAAGGGGTTGTCGGCCTTTACATTTACAAATAATGAGAGTGTTTGCGGAGGGGCTTTGGGATGGCCCGTTTCATTTTCCGTCCGAATGCCTTGATTCACGAGACGGTTCAGACTCTCGGCGTGGTGTCTAGTTCTTTTGGATACCGGCGTCGCCTGTGAAATCTCCGGGTGGATAGATATTTTGCATCACCCGTCGCTGCGTTTTTAAAAATCTAATTGAGAAAGAAAGTCAAACGAGTATTATTTAAATTTGGTTTCGCCACACTTCTGATCAAAGATTGGTGGAGTGCAAGCGTTCCATTCTTTCCTCCTTGCTCCTCTTTGTTGGATCCTTACATATATAGCGGTCTCTAATTTTTTCCTTTGTTTTTCCTCGAAGGGTACTGATTTTATCCTGCGTAAAATCGTATTAGTAAAGTTTATGGCATAATCACATTGCAGTAACGGTCCTTATTGCTCTTTAAATCACGGTGCATGATTAGTTTGTCGCGCTTATTATTGTAAGTAGTTGCAGATGTGTCACTTGTAGAATGAGGCCTAACGGGACGTGAAAACGGCTTGATGTAAACTGAGGAAGTTTATCATGGAGTTAGTAACTGAACCAGCGTCCTTCGGTTGATACCTAAGTAGTTGGTGCTTGCATCACGATGCCACTGAACCAGCTCTCATTTCCTCAAATACTCGGTATTCCCTCCAATTTATTTAATACATTTAGATTTGATTTACTTTAACCAAAAAAAGGCCTTAATTCAGTAAGATTTCACTTCCCACAAGATAATTGAAGTTCTAGCAACCAATAGGTAGCAACCTGATGGTGAAAAAAGGGGAACCCTAGCCGGAGCTTTATTTTTTACCCAAAAGCGACTGAAATGAGCAGAAATTCGTGCCTGGGCACCGACTTGTGCGATGAGATCGTCTGGCACATTTTCCCTTAATTGACCACTGCCTGTGTCCGTATTCAGCTGAACGCAGAACTAAGGCCAAAGGTAGCCGATGACCTTGTAGTGGAATAGAACAGGTTGCGCAGCCCTAGAACCTGTTCCTGGCATCCGTACTGGAACGCCATTTTTGTTATCATAGCTAACTTACGGTTTTAATTCCGTCATTCCGAGTGGACAGCATACCTCTCTCCTCTAAGACTCGCTCTTTTGGAGCCTTGGGAAATTCTCTCCAGAGTAGAGAGGTAGGTTATTTCGAGGTATTTGTTGTGACAGCAGGAGAGATTCATTCGGAGAGCTTCGGAAAACCCGGAGGTGTAATCACCTGTTTGCGAGAGGATTTTGGCGTTATAGTTTTCCCTTCATTCTCGTAACTGGTGTTTTGTGGAGGTGGAAGAGGGAGTTTTCCAGCTCGCGTCGCGTGCTTTATCTAATTGTTCTTGATTCTCGTGGAACGGTTACCCGTCTGCCACCGCCTGCGCGCAAAGTGGCAAAAACGCTATGGAGCAAGGAAAATGAGCCTTTAGTAGGTATTACTAAATCTCCAATTGAGCACGGAGCTATTGGAGTAAAAGTATGTAATCACGTAGTCATCTGCATGTGCTTCTTCTACGTCTACGAATGGTAACGGTTAACCCATGCAGTAGTTGACGTGCCCTATTCCGTTTGTTGCAAAGTGGCAATTAGCAGTCAGCTGGATGGTGAAGTATTTGTGTTAAATGTTCCATAGCTAATCATTTTTATTGCTACGTGATAATCACGCAAAAACAGGGTTGAGGAACATATTACATTCTGGCTTCTTTCAGTATTTAGTGATTCTGAGTGGCGCCTTGCGTGTTTTAGAATATTTTTTACACCATCATCATCATATTTTTTCAATCCTATCATTGGTAGACTGCAAGGCCTCCATTTTTCCCTATCCCATGTGCCAATTCCCTCACTCCACATTAAATCTTCCTTATTATATCCCTTTTTACTTGTCCTAGTGTTTTTTTTACATCGAGATGCAAATAAATCTGAGTATTTCAACTGTTTTTCATTATAAACGACTGTAATGTGGTTATTTTGTGCTCTTTGGTGAAGTCTTCTCGGGTCTTTCACCAGGTTTCAGGTAATAAGTCGCCTCTTTTGATCTTTCCTGTTTCGATGGCTGACTCTGCCATTGTCCTCGGGCCGTTGGGGGCGATGCAAGGTCCAGACATTGAAGCATAGGCGACTGTTTATCTGACCCCTTACGGAACACTTAAATCACAGCGAACGCCAAGACACATGAAATCCTTCAGTTGATTATTTGTCTTCCTCGTCCTTTGCACTTTGACCAACGTGTGTGTCACATTTGAGGCATGAAGAGGTGACTGTTACAGTTTGGCGTAAACTTCACTCACTTCCTTGCTATACCTCCGTGTGTAATTTTGTTCTTGATACACCGATGTACTACGTCAACGAAGATATTTTAAAACTGGAACTTGCTTACAGGTAATCCTATTAACTATCTCACTCTCTTACGGGGTAGGTATGCCTCCTGCTGAAGTACTTGGCATGCATTAAACAGTATTTTTTATTTTCCTAAGAACCCGCAAACAGTATTTAAGTCGCATTCTCTGATAGACCTCACAATATCTAGTCGTCTGAATTTCCCACGTAATTAGATGAGAGGATCTCTTTAAACGGACACTTCATATAAGATCACTTAATCCACTAACCCACTTATGTCTGTCACTGGGCCAGAGATGATAGATTTCAGTTTCATTGACGAAGTGTTTTCATAGCCATTTTAAAATTCTTCGGCGAACTCCTAAGTTAAACAATGTTTCACTCAATGTTCTAGTCGTACACAAGTATCCCACAAGCTAAAACGTGTTGCTATCGTAAATCATCGAATCATTGAGATTCGTGAGAATATGAACCTAATAATTTTAAGCACCTCAGAAAATTTTAGTAACTTTTTTATCAGCTTTTATTTTCGAGTTTTTAGCCCAGTTTTTAAGAACAAATGGTTAGCTGACGCTCCTGTTTATTTAGACGCAAACTGCAGTAATATAGCCAAAGTTCGGTTTTATGAGTCTCATATTGCCCCTGGAACACAGCCCCTCCCCCCTCGGGGTGTGTAATTCACACATCAGGATGCGAGGTTGTTCCTTTACCTGTACCGCATTACCAGAAAGCCCCGGCACTCAAAAAAACCACTCACCAGGGGGAGGGGGGGTGGTGACGGTAGTGGCCGAAAGCATCTCCCAGACCTGAACCTGAGACTACGTTAGACGAAATTTCTGCCCTATAAGTTATCGCATCTCTGTGTTACCCCCCTGAGTTTATGATTATTTTCACCAACGTGCTTCGATAAAATCTATCGCTCGCAGTTTCCCCCCCGAGACTGCCACTCTCGCGGTATTCTCTGCCTCCAGTGAGGCAGAGAATACCGCGCCAGGTACCGCGCTACCTCCAGTGCCTCTTTCCTTGGAGCACGGAGCAGAGATTTTAATCTCGTTGCTGCTTGGAGTATTAATTGAGATCTCTTTCATTCTCCACAATTAGTCTTTCCTTTGTACCGAGTTAATTGAATTGAATTTAAATGAATCAGATGTAGTGGATGATGTTTCGCGCATGATAATACTGCGGTTACACTACTATTTGAAAACTCTAAACTGATGTTTTATTTAATTTCTGGAATGCGTATTACGTGGATTGTGATTAATGCGAATACACAGTTTGATGTCACCGATTGTTTATAAAAATGTATTTATCAGGAAAATATTTCTCTTTGATGTTTAGGTATGATGCTTGTTTAGGGCTTAAAATGGCGAAAATGGAGAGGTATGGGAAAGAGAATCGGTTGGGGAGGAAGTTTTCATTTGCCTTTTGAGTGTTCTCGAAGAGGAAAGAGTTTTTTCTGGAAGAGTTGATTCATTTCAAAGACGGAGCTGGAGGAGTGGAATAATTAGCTATTGACTCCTCGTTCAAAAAAAACTTCACCTCTTTTCTATGTTTTACCATTTCATGTTGTTGTAAACGTAATATATCCTGGAAATGACCTTCAAAACCCAGGCGTACTGTTCAGCTGCGTTGGAAGCTTTGAGACGCACTGTATTATAAAATAAAAATACTCCAATGGGAAATTTACGATACATGTGAGGTTAGCATGAGCCTATAGGTGGATTTTTAATTCCTGGTTTTATTTTAGTTCTTTTAAAGCAAATTGCGAACGGCCTTTACTTGAAATTCCGCATTTTCTTCAAGTAATATAAATATTTATGGTCCCATTGTTAACATTAATAGTAGTTTTCATGTCGTTAGTAAATATTGGTGTATTATGTCGGTGGTGTCAATGGGGGTGATTCCGTTCTTTTTCCCGTTTGAAACCTTTCTCTTCAAATACCCTTGTTTCCATTGATATAATCCAAAGTTGGGCTCGAAAACGTTTGCAACGTCTAACACAAGCGATTCACGCAAGGAATGCCGCTTCACCACCGGCAATATTATTCACCTGCCGTGTCATTAGCGGGCCGCAAGTGGGAAATGGGTGGGTCATTGCGCAAATGGGAGCTATCGGCACAGAGCGATGTTCCCGGCGAGCATGCGGGACATTGTAATGGCGGGTTTGTCTTCGCCTTTGTCCTTATTGCGTCTCTACTGTCTGTGCGTGCAGGGTGTAAAGCCTCGTGACGAGACGAGAGACGCATACTGTGCGCTTCCCAGTGTTTACGGGGAAACGGGAAATGGGACCCTATAAAGGCCTTCAGCCGCGTTCATGCCAGTCGTGAGTGTGCGGTTCGGTGACTGAAGACGTCGGGACCACTAAAGAAGTTTCAGAGCACAAGAAGGTAGGGAGACAAAAATCTCGATTTCCGGAATGCGATCACTCGCTGTCGAGTTCTTCTGGAGGGGTTTCATTTGATAGGGCGGCAAAATGTCCGTCGATGTGACGTGAAGTACTTCTCTTACTTTTGTCTGTGGTATTTGAGTTAATTATTTTTTTTGACGTCCCGTTTCGTGAGCATCTGCTCTGTATCGCTTCGGCACTTAGGTGCGTTTTCTGCCCCCATAGTGGGAGGCATTCGTCGGATGACTAAGTGGTGCACGCCTCCGACTGTAGTGACGATCCTTGATCTCCGCGTATCTTCCTCATGTCTCTGAAAACGATTTTTGGGTTCCCAAGTGAGAATTGGGTGCACCAAGCCCATCCGGAAGGAGCATTCATGCCGAAAGGCGGATGGATGTATGCGCTTGCGCCGCACGCGCTTAATTTTAGACTGCGAGGAGGACGTATCCAACGCCAATCCGTTCTTCTCGCTTGTGAGTGCGCTTCGGATTGCCGTGTTCCCCGGGATAACCCATTTCCATCCACGGGCCATACATATAGGTGACGCGTGTGCGTGGCTGCGTGTGAATTCTCACTAAGCTTCTTGACGAATGAGGAACCAACCGAGCGAGATGATGAACGACACGTTTTCGAGACGGTTTTGAAAAGGAGTGGAATTGTAATTTCAAAATGGGTTTGGATCGGAAGTGGGAAGTTCTCCTCGTCCCGCGTCGTCTCGTCTCATCAACATTTTCGTTCCCTACACTTTGTTTCGTCCTGCAAACGTTTTCTCTTCGGGTTTTCGGTCCCGTTCTTCCCGATGCATGGGGCTCCCCGGTCTCCTCGTGAAGCCCCGCGATTGTCAATTGTTCCTTTTCCCTCGAATTACGATCTTAATTTTAGTATGTGTCCATCAAGCATGTGTATTTGCTACTGATGTTTTATATTTTGAAAGAAAACATTACAAGATTACTTTCGTACGAAGCTTCGTATAATATACCTCCTCTAATCATGACAGTTCTCCACGCGTAAATTTTATAATGGCGATGGTAGTAGATGATGAACTCACCGAAGAGCAGGAATAAACGGAATAATTTTATCAAATTCCAGTGGGCTTAGGCGTTCCTGTTGAAATCCTAATGAGCCATATCCTCCTCCTACATTCGACTAAATGAGTTTTGCGATCTCGTATTTTATTGAAAATATTCACAGTTCTGATTTATTCTTCCACGCGTGGGTCACATTCGTAAGCGAGGCATTTGCCTTTAAACTCTTATCGACAGCCATCTTATTTAGTCGTAGTTTCAAGTTCAACGTGAGTATTAAACGAAAGTTCTTAGTCGGTTACACGTGAGCATTAAACCCTTGGTGCCGGAATAAAAGCTTTCATGGTAGAATTATGACCTTCATTTCTCTAGGTATTCAGCTTGCGATTGTGCTCCCCAATGCTCTCATTACGTTTATATTGGTTCCGTAATTCGTTGCTCTAAGTACCTATTTTATTAGTGATTACAACTGAGGTTTCCTATGTAGAGCACGCCGACGACCATCAGCGACTTCCTGATCCTCTTAAGTAGTTGAGAGAGAGATAGCTATGCCTTACTGCGGAAACGTTACCGAGGGAGAGAATGGCTGAGCATGTGAGCAAATTCTTCTCCACCTTCGTATTTGGCCATTTTGCTTAACGGATTTATTAAAGAGCATCGAGATAAAGGTAAACGTTTTTGGAATGAGTCCTGGAAATGGTGATTGAGAAATTAAAAAATATGCTTGAAGGTGCTTCACATTGTCATTGTATTCAACGAGATTGCGATGGGAATGCTGGTTGTTGTGGATAGAAGATGAGGTACTTAATTACATTTACATGTAAATTTAATTGTTTTATGATGTAATAGTAAAGCCGTTAATATGTTACTTACAATCTTACAACATCTTACAATCGTTTAAAATTAGACTGACTGAGCGCTGGAGATGTTTGCCGCTGAGCGAATAATGAAGAAATAGATATGGTTTACGCCTTTATAAATAGATTTACTGTCTAGAAATGGGGAAAGTTAGTTGATTTGTAATGTGAATTAGTACGCGAACGCTCTCTAATTGTTTGTCACTTAGATAACATTCACGAACCAAGGAGTAAAAAAATCATAGATATATATTATTATTATTATATATTTTTATGATATTATTACATTTTAGTTTACTATCATATATTATGGCCTACTCCATCTATTTGATGTCTCGTGAAAAGTGATTTCGGCTTCCTGTAGTTCTTTTTATTACTTCGTTTCCTGAAGTATTACGCGAAATAACTGTTATCTCCATCCCAAATATAAAGGGATTTGTCATTTTTACATTTTTATAACTGGAAATTTTTAAACGAATTTATTTATATTTAATTCTGTAGAAAAAGGGGACTATTTCGACAGAATAAAATTAATATTTTTGCAGCATCGTACAAGTTTAACACCGCAGTTGTTCCGTGTATTAGCCAAAGTTTTGTAATGGTACATACAGTTCATCCGCTCGCATGATTGCCTTGGAAATTCCAATTCCTCCTCCGTCGTAGATGCTGTTTGGAAGTTATATAATATGATTATAGACCACGCAATGTTATAAAATGATGTGCCAGGCCTCTGTTTTTACGTAAGTCCTCAACCTATATTTTAGGATCGAAAACAACTTGATAAGATATTGGAATAAGTAGGGTACTTCTTTGACCGCAAGAGGATCTTGTTCATAGGAAGACCAAGACCTATCCAATATTACAAAAGCCTTAGGAGCTTGCTTTCCTCATAATAAAAAAAGAGGTTGATAGTGATATCGGGGAAAGAGATTTCCTGGAAGAAGACTTCAAATGCTTCGTTCAGATTAAGATTTCCTAAATATTGTAATGGAAAGATGTGGTCGTCGTCTTCTGGTAGACTGTAGTGTATGGGGAAATTTTATTTTGGTGAAATTAGATTTGTGTTCCTTTTTTCTGTGTTGTAAATGTCTACGGCAAGATGTATCAGGAAATTTATAACGAGATGTAGACGTTTTCAGATCTGATTTTTGCGCCGCGGCTGAGTAATATTTTTTTGTAACCTGTTTTCAATCTTTTTTATGTGCCAACTTCAGCGTGGTATCGGTTTTCTTTCGTGCCTTCGGTTTAGCTCATTTAGCGTAATGCTCATGTTTCTACGATTCACATGAAACTCGTGAGCGTTTTGCGATGCATTCGTCTTGAAGTGATCCTTAAACCAGCCTGTGAGCACATCGGCGACCCGTCTAATCGATATTCCGGGTTTTTCGCGTCACTGTAAGTACAATTATATAATTGGATGCCTCAGGAAAATGGCGGCTATTAAAATTAGGAGTATAATACACGTTGCTCCATAGTGTAATGGATTTCCGATTGTGTAGTTTTTGCCTCTTATTATCAAGCTTCTTAAACACGACACAAAATATTCATGGCTTTTTAATGAAGGGAAATCGCATCAAATTCATAAAAGATACTAATAATCCTCAATGGCGCCGAATCCAAGTGAGAACATATTTGTATTTACCAACTTACCGGGAATAACGGCTAAAACCCTGTTCAAAATTCGATGCCTATTTGATGTAATTGTGTAAAGAAAATTACTATCCTTTTCCAAAGTACCTAATGGAGAATGATCTGATGAATAACCAAATTAACTGATGTCGTTTTTATTTCACACATTCCTCGCCCGTTTTTGACGTTGGCGACGAAAAGTAGGCTCAGAGGCGTTAGTGAATGATTTTTATCACAGTAGAATTCAAAGAAGAGAGAGAGTTTTTATCAGTATCGTTGAAGAAGAAATGAATTGAAGTTAAGAAAATGCCACGAGACGTAAATTTTCCTGATTGCGGGTCTCTGCTTATGGGACAAAAATGACGGGAGAAAGTTCGGGAAATCTCGGGCGTCTACGAGATGGGTGTGACGCGAAGTCGTGGAGAACAGAAACTTCTGGGCATAGCTCCCTCCCCTATCAATTGAATTAGGCGCTGATCCAATGTATCAAGTCGTGGGTAAACGAATTTCGATGGCATGCGAAGTCCAAGTCGGGCTAATATTTTGAAAACTTTCCATTTCACTCTCTTATGTACGCCAGTGTCCACGTCCATAGCTGCGCCAGTAAAAAGTCAGCTGACTCGATCCTCCTAAGGGAATAATTTATCGTCCAACCGAAATCTCATCTTTACGCATACATTATCAATGTTTGTTAGCCAATATTATCCACGTTTTGTCAGCGTTTTCACTCCGTTCGACCTAAAGGTCACTTGAACAAGAACGGAACTCCATTACCAACGAATGCCGAATTAGTGTTTTCGTAATTCACGTAACGAAGGTGGCTTTTGACTCGATTAGTTACGTCGAAAAGGAAGGAATTGCTTTCGCTTTTTCAGCGAATCCATTGATCACTAAAAAAAAGAGGGATCAGGAAAACCTCGGAGCGTGTTAGCAAAATTGAATATAGCGTCACTCGTGAAGTCGAGAGAGCTCTAATCTAATTGGCCACTTAGGACGTCAATAGGAATGGACTGTTCGTCCCTTCCGTCTGTCCACGGCAAAGAGTGCACTCTCTAGCTTGGAGGGAACTTACTGGGGGGCCAATGGCATGTTGCCCGTTATTGCAGAAGTGGTTTAGAACGGGCATGTCGACTTGCAAACGCTCGAATAGAATAATTAAGCGTCGGCCCACCCTTCACCCAAAGTATGACTCTAGGTATTATAGCGAGGGTTCATCCCTTGGGTTACTCACCCCACAACGGGCTGTAGTGAAACCTGATACCCCGCCCCCACAAGTTGGCCATTCCCTCCTCCTGTCACCCTCCCTCTTTCGCCCCCTCCCCAAACCTCGCCTACTGCAGCTCAAGCGTTATATAGTTATTAATGTGGCATACATTTCTAATCTCTTGATTCACTGGATTACTTCTCTATAGTTGTTAAGTTTTTTAGTTACATTGTTTTCTTCGCTTTTATTTTGTTCAATGTCGTCCTATTGTGTCAAACCGGAAAGTTGTTTGAATGAAATATGAAATTCCGAATAAACATTAGTGGATTGGAGCGGAGATAAGCGCTGGACTGCTGGCCGTAGGGCTGGGGTTCGATTACCGGTGATGCCTCTTGGCACCCTCAGCTTCAC
>LYUA01000168.1:327965-339754 GCA_002093875.1 Calopteryx splendens
GGGGGGGGGGGGGGGAGTGTGTGCGCGAATGCGACGCCGGCGGCGTGCGTCCCGCCCCACGGATTCGCCACCCCCGCATGTTCCAAACGCCCCTCCGGCCCCTGGCCCACCCCCAAGCAATCGATAGCGGCGGAAGAGAGAGGGAGGGGGCTGCGACCCGAGAGGCAGCGAGCGGAGCAGTCACCACGGCGTCCAACAGTCGACCCCTCGCAAGGGCCCTCGGAGGGGGGCCTCCCCGCCCTC
This sequence comes from Calopteryx splendens, assembly GCA_002093875.1. Taxonomy (NCBI): domain Eukaryota; kingdom Metazoa; phylum Arthropoda; class Insecta; order Odonata; family Calopterygidae; genus Calopteryx; species Calopteryx splendens. Next base: position 328,209 of record LYUA01000168.1, read on the forward strand.
GCGTCGTTAATTGCGCGTGGCGGAGGAACCGGCGGCGGGAGGACCCCCCCGATCCTCTCCACCCATCCCCGCTTACTTCACTGCATTTCTGCTTTCGTTTCGTGACGATGCGTGCGTGGCCTTTCTCTCTCTCGTCCCTTCGTGCACCTTTAATTTCGAGCCACGCGTCTTTCAGCCGTCAATCAAGTTTCCCATTTCGAAATGCTTGAGAGTGGATTTGTCGTGATGCGTGTTCGCGAGTTAATCGGTAAGCTTCGATGGTTTAATTGAAAGGGGGGGTTTGGTGCGTTATTGCCCACCGGCATCACCGTCCCCCGTGCCCAGTGAAATAAACACACTTCCCCGTGAACACACTTCAAATCCTTGTGAAACCGAGAGCTCGCAGGAGGGCATTGTTGAAAGGTTTACTCCGATCTCTTGGCTTTGGAGGTCGTAGTTTGAGTCCTCCACGGATGCTTTGGCCCTGTTTCATCGTCGATTCTCAAATCACTTGATCGACGATGGAAGCTCATCATTTATCAGTTATTGCTGACAATTGTCTCCCTTGTTCATTGATTTTTTTAGTGGGTGGTAGTTGTATATTCATCACCATGACAATTAAATCATCACTGGCTGCATGTAATTTGCATCGATTCAAAGCAAAAAATTAAACTACATGTGATTAAATCATAAAATATTTGTTGTTGGTGGATCGGGGTATAAGCGTCTTCTTTTCAATTAAACCAAGGTACACTCGCTTGTCGTTAAATGAGAAAGCTATTGTGCGCCGGCTGTTTATTTTGGGCTTTTCATCTACCTACATCTACAATTACCCTGCAAGCCGCCGCAAGGGCAATTGGCAGGGGGTGTCACTAGTCATTGAAACTGATTGTCATTCCCACCTAGCATTCTTTCACACTCATGACGCTCGTGCGTATTTCCTGCTGTTATGCACACGAATTGTGCGGAAAAGGGATTCCTTTGATCTATATGTTCGGTAAGCTATCTCTTTCAACTCTATCTCTCCCGTCGTGGTCTCGACTGCCAATATAATGTTGAGGTAAAATGATTCCTTCTGCTTCCGTGTCAGTGTCGAATGACTTTGCACCTCTCTATCTCTTTAAGATGTGTAATTAGCCTTCGTGCTTGCAGTGGGTCCCATTTAAGACCATCCAATAACAATGTGGCGCTCTCTGTTCTTTCTTAATGTTCTTCACGAAACCAGTAGCTTTCCTCTGTATCCTGTTTAATTGCAAGATTCGTTCCTTTTTGTGAGGGACAGTGCTGCGGTAACACGGAAAATTGTGGCCGAGAAAATATAAATATTCTACTCTACAGGCAATGCCATTTTGTACAGTATTGGCAAAAATAATTTGTTTCGTGGATTTATCGTTGGAAATGGTATTGCATTTTGAGAGGTGAGCAAGCACTCCAACGGATTAGGAAGTTTTATCTTAAAAAAATCATTCATCACGACGTTGTGGCATTTTTTTGTGTCTCTCGTTTTCCCCTTTCTTTGGACATTTAGCCTTATGGGACTTAGCCAAAGGACTTAGCGCCCTTCGGTGAAGTGGACGCCGAAGGCGCCAACGCCTCACCTCATGCCCACGACCCTTAGTTGCATCATGGCATCAGCCCTTTGCATCTCTCTATCTCGTGCTCCAAGCTATCCGGCCAAGATTTCCACCCTTGGTTTCCTCCCTTCTTACCGACCATCCCCTCACCAAGGGAGAGAGGACTTATATTGTGGTCAGCGTAGGAAGAAAAGGGAGTACTCCGGCTAGGGGATACAACGCGAAAAGGCATAACTTGACGCTGCGCCGAGTGAACATAGGATATAACTCGTAATTGCCCAATCGCTTCCGGCAATTTAAAATGGTGAAGGCCAACGGTTTAGTCTGTGAAGAGTACTCCCCCTGAAATCCTTCCACGTGATCTGAACATCGGCCCTGAAGTGCGTTAGTCATACTCTCTGTTGCGTCGTTCTTTTTGCGAGGGAGACCCGGGGTGGTGAGAGGATGATAGCTCTGTCTTTGCTTGATTTTTGGTCTGAGGACGTCACGGATGAGTAAATGCAGGAAGCTTATTAAAGTATTTATTTATTTTTATTATTTATTAAAGCTTATTAAAGTAAATGCAGGAAGCCGTTATTGAACCTGGTATTACCAGCTGTAACTGGACTCGTGTTTCTACATAAACTTCTTGTGATAATGAATATTTTGTCTTGTCCTTAATCCTCCGGTAATCACCAGATTGATTGAACTCGTAGCTGTTCGAGGAGTTTATTACTTCGTTTTACAAGCTTTTGGCACATGAAGTTACAACGTGACAAGAGGTGGGAAAATGGAGGGAGAGGACAAGTGAAAATACAACTAGAAAACACCGAAACAAACGCAAAATGGAAACTCCCCTTGGTTTAAGGATCGTGCCGATGGAGACCGCTATGCACGTGCGTACCGAATCATACGAGGCTCATGTAGCAAGCTCGTGACGTGATGTTTGATGCCTCAGTTGAAGAGAAAATTATATATTCTCAATTCCGCTGGACATTGTTCATCAAGTATAAGTACAGTACATTTTTTTTAAATCATTTTTAATCTTCAAGCAAGTTTCGCGAAAATATCTTTAATATTATCGGTAGATATCCTTTCAGACCCTTGTCCCAAATAGTAGTCCTCCAATGCATTTTGTTGATTTCTGTGCTATAATGGTGCCTCAACTGTTTTTCCCTATCCCTTACTACATGACCTAAATTTTGTTTTATTCAGAGGAATTTAATTACAAATAATAACTAAGGGAATCAACGGAAAACATTTAGCTAAGTTACATGGTGTTAACATGTGTCACACCTGTGTCAGGGGTGGCGCCGCAGGGTCGTCCAGCGCCAAGGTGTATAGAGAGAGGGGCTCTCTCTCAATACACCTTGGTCCTTCGGACCTTCTTGGGGAGCTTAGATTTAGATTCAACTCGGCGGATGAAGATGGATTCGTGGGAACAGTTCTAACTCCGTATATTTTCGGTGTGGGAGATCTCGATTATAATTCAGGAAAATAGACTAGCGATGCAAAATGTGGCATCCCTAATTCCCCTTTTGCTATCACAGCTATGTTTTTGATAAGGAGGCCTTGTGTGATAAATTCGCATTAATTACCAGAATAACGTTCGCCTGATGTATCTTGCCATATTTCCATGTGTCTGTTGATTGACGAGGTCATTTTTAGGTGTAGATGGCCCAATCAGCTAGACGACAGCCAACGTCAAATTGATATCCATTAACTCTTTTCTGCCATCTGATGCCTCGGTCGCCTTCTTAATACTACCTGACACACGCCCATGTGTCAGCTTGTTAGATGTAGTGCAATGCAATTGACCATGCTGGTGTTCGGCTGTGCCGTACTTCTGTCTCTGGCGGGAATTAGACAGAGCGCAATGACGTTCGTTCACACGATCTCACGAGTTTTCCTCTTCCCGATCGAGCCTGCCGATATTCGGATGCACGGGCAATCACTGGTTGAAGGCAGGTTCTGCTGACCCTTGAGTGTGACCCACGCATGCGTTCAGTTCGTGCTGGTTTTGACTTTTGACCCGAATTTTGAACAGCGTGAATTTATTCTGTCGGCGCTCGTAATGCTCGGTTAGAAGTGACCTCTCACACTGTTATTGGGTCCGCTTAGGTCCTGCCTTTTCCCCAGCATGTGTGCGATCGTGCTCGGAAGATTACCCGTGCAGTCCGGATTTGAAAAGATGAAAAAAAAAAACGCGGTCGTTAGCTGTGATTAATAGTTTTCAGCGTATTGATCGCTGGGAGTTAATCGGTCGTGTTTGGGGAAAGAGAAATGTCGTCGGACGGGGAAAGGGAGGGGGTAGGGTTAGGATCAGATGGAGCGATGCATGGGATATCAACGTAGAAAAATAACATTCTACCTGCTCAGCGTAAAGAACACTTGGCGTCGTTCGTGGCGGCCGAATCCGTTGCCATCGTGTCGTGGCATTCGTGCCCTAGGCGGAATTCTTAGCATCGAATTTCAGTTCATCCCGTGCGCGTGTTGCTCAAGGCTATATTGATTGAGGGAGGTTGGTACCCGGATGTTTGGCTCTTATTCCCTTTTATGGAGAAATTAAAATATATTCATCATCTGCGTGGTACCTTTTAAGGCGTCACTAGGGTGGGAGGGGGGGGGGGGGTTTCTACACCAGACATGCACAGTCGAAATTATACTTTGCTCAATTGCTATAGAGAAACGAAGTGATTTTAAAATTTTAGCTATTGAAGAACATTCTACCAGCAGGTTTACATACACTCTCTAAGTGTAAATAGTACTCTACGCTTTCAAGAAGGGTTGCAGGTGATCGATGCAATTAAATCTGGTCGACCTAGTTCCTCTAATTGAGGATAATAACTATGCTACTTAGCAAAAAATATTGTTTCCTGTGCGCTATCTTTAGCAATTATTCTGATCCCATGTCGTTTTTAAGGGCGTGGTAGTCCAGTGGCTAGAGCGCTGGGATACTGATCGGAGGGCCCGGGTTTGAATCCGGCTGACGCCTCTTGGTACCTTAAGCTTTACCCAAGCTGTGTACCATTTTTCGGGTACAGGGTTGTCCTGGGAAATCATAGTCGGTACAGGGATAGGAACTGACCGCTCCTACCCTGATGTGTGAATTTCACATGCCGTTGGGCTTAGTACTGGTTGAGCTCTACCCTCACNNGCTTAGTACTGGGTGAGCTCTACCCTCACCTACCAAACTGACCTTCGGGTGGATTACTCTCCTACCATAGTACGACGGGGTTAGTATAACATTTTTAACATCACTACAAAATAGGCCAGCTTTTAATTTTTTATATGAGATTTTACCTTTGTATTGAGATCGGTGAAGGGTTCCCAACCTAGTTCCTCTAATAATCCATTGACCCTATTACATTTGTCTTACAAACATTCATCAACTCCAGCTCTTCTTCGCTGAACGCGATCCCATGCGGTAATTGATCCAGATTCGTGAGGATCCCTTGTACTAGAAGCATATTCTAAGTGAGCCCTACATAGAGAAAGATAGCATCGCTCTTTTACTGTCGTCACATTTCCCAGTACCCTTTTCATAAATCCTGATTTTCTGCTAGCTGTCCAAAATATCCGACTAATAAGTTTACCCCAAAAATTCTAGGAAAAAAAACCCAAAAATTCTAGTGAAAGCCGACCAGAAAATAAAGTAATAATGCAAATACTACGAGTAGTAATATAAGGTATAAGTCACATGGAGCCGGAGCAAATTAGGAAATATAGGAATAAAAAAACTTGACACCCAATACACTATCTGAATAGGAATAAAAAGAAAGGAAATTACCACGAGGGGCCGTGAGTGAGAGTAACACCTCTCTATATCTACGTAAGACCCTGCAAGCCACCACTGTGTGTGTGTGTGTGACAGGGGTGAGTTCACACCAGGCATGCACTAAAGGAATGACATATACTTATGAGGTGATGATATTATATGAAATTATGCTAAAAATTTATTATTACTAGGTCCATTGTGTCTAGGAGAGATCGTGAGAATGAGGTTAAATAAATTAACTTCACTACCGACGGGGTTAAAACGTCAATTTCGCACGAATGATAAGGGATCGAAATGATCGCTCAGCGCTCAGGAAAGAATGCTTTAAACCAAGTTACCTATATTTTATCTCATATTATTCTCTCTAATAATTTTGTAATGAAAAACCCTTATATCATATCGTCTCCTATGCATAGAGGTGTATTTTATGCGTGGACATTGGAATGCATGCAATGCTGATTGTATTTTTCCCAAGCGTATGAATATCCTTTCTACCTTCTCCATTCGTCAGTATATTTGAGTGACTTATAATTTTGACTATGGAGCCACTCCCTGCCACACACCCTAGTGGTGACGTAGAATGTTCCTTGTGGGCGTGCATATAAGAATACGAGTGCGTGCAGCTGAGCAAGATGGCGCGCTGAATTAATGGCTGGTGACCTACCACTCGCCCCCGCGGCGCCTTCCAGGGCTGGTGCTATGTTGATGTAGATTAATTTGCCTCACATGCATAAAAATTTCCATGTTTTCGAAGTGCACCATGATCATGGACACACAGGATCCTTCAAATTGATAATGATCATATTAAGGGAGCATTTCAGCATAAGTTCGAGGCGAAGAGCCATTTTTTTTATGTAAAAACACACTCGCGAACTCGATTCTCCACCTAAATGTGATTCTTCATTTCCGCCACCTGATAGGTTACAAGTTTCTTAGCGTATCAGCCGAAAGAGATTTAGATGAGGTTTTTTTTAAATTTGGATGAAGGCAACCTTTTGGGGCTGAGAGCTCCTTCCGCATGAAATGTAATTGTTGATCGCCACCGGCCTGGAGGGATCGAGGATATCTTTCACGCAAGAACGATATATCCAATTTATTTCTGCCAAGGTGGAGATGATTGGCGTACGGCAGGAATAATTTTTTCCGCAGATTGGTTTTCAATCTCCTTAAATGATTTTGAAATAAGGAGAGGGCTAGGAAGGGAGACGGTGGATTAGATTGGAGCAAGGGGACACAGGGATGATGTCTGGATACCAATGATAAGCAAGACTGGAATCACTACTTAAACTGTCTGATGGATACAAATCATTCGTGTTTAATGCTGAAATAGAGGGAATAATGACACCAGAGCATTGCATAATGGTAGAAGAGAGACGAATCGTTGTGAACGAAAAGAGAGCGTCACGTTCATGTTTCATTTAAGGTGTACTCTGCAATCCGACAGAAAGGTGTGTGGCAGGAGGCTTTTATGCCTGAAAATTTTCATGGTGATCAATAATTATGGAATGATATAAGATCGACTAACATTGGTTTACTGCGTCTCGTGTTTTTTTCTATTTTTTGTGATATAGGCCTGCTCCGAGAAAGATATTAGCCTTCTCCGTTAATTTATTCATCTATATTCATCTACATGGTACAATGACAAACCAAACACTACTGCATGTCAGGGGGTGATTCCAGACTAGGAATGTTCTTTTATCTTTGTCATTACTGATTGCACAAAGGGAGAATTTAGAGTTTACTACTCCGTGGCAAATAATTTCTTTAACAGTTTCCGTACTTAATAACTTTTTGGGTTCATTTGTTGCAAAAGGCTATTGGATAGCTTTATTGATAAATAGATTGTTTTGGATAGTATTAAATGGGATCCACTTAAAACATTAACATTACTTGCACCCCTTAAATTGTTAGATAGAGACCAATCATTAGAGTTTAACGCTGAAAAGGAGGGGATCATTTTTATGATGTTAAAATACTTGAAGGGGGGTCATGCACCGCAGAAAGGGTCACATGCAACAATAATACTCAATACCGCAAGCATCACTTACAAGCACTACGCATCAAGGGTAACGCGCAACTACGTTTTATACCTACTACAAGGAGGAACAAAGGCAAAACAATAAGATGTGTGATAAGGAAGTATGATAATATCCGTTGTACGTTTACTTTGTTTAAGAATGTCATCCAATTAAGTACCTAAGTGCTTAATGGAGTCTACTGTTTAAATTACGATATCTAGGATAAAATATGTAGGTAGGTCTTTATAAGAGAAGGGGTAAAAGGAGGAACTGGATATATGCTGGAGGTGCATGCTGATAAAATTAAAATCACGGGTTGATTTTCACGGATGCAGACAAACCGACCATGGTTTGGTATTATTAAACTAAGTAAGATAGTTTACCTGAGTTATTTATTTTTTATTACTGGGCGCATGCCAAGAGTCCAAATCTTGGAGTGCATTTCATTGAGCTTTGATAGATTCTTGCAATTTCTTATTTATAAGCACTAACGTGATCATAATATTTTTGAATATAAAAGTCAATTCCAGTTGCTTACATATTAATGGAAAATAAAAATTTGGCTCACTATTGGGGTTTTCATCGCTGCATAAACCGTCTTATATGATCATCATTTATGATTAGTGTGGATTTTCAAACCTTGATGGACTTCGACAGTCATTATTGACGCTTATTCATTTTCGTCTGAAAATCCTCGAACCTTGATACTACCATTGGAAGACGGGCCCTTGACCAAAATTGCAGGCGCATGAATTTAATGAAATGGTCGGAGGATTATACGCCCTAAAATTGATTCTGCATAAGTGGTGCCATTCCGTGGGCTAGCTTTATTTCGTGATTACTGGGTCGTGAAAAAATATGCACGAGAGAAATAGGAAAGCAGTATCTGATAGATGCTCATACACTACTGTATTTTTCGCAAGTATTCCGTGGAAATTGAGTAGGCATAATGTTCTGTCAAGGTCCTGCATGGACCACCTTTCAGTCGCTCTACTTCTTGCTCGGGCGTAGACCATTGGCCGCCAATGTTGCCTTCACCCTTGAGATCGATTTATACCACCCCACCTCATACTAGGAAATATTCCATGTTGCTGCTTTGGAAGTCCTTACACCGTATGTATGTGCATGTATGTATGGGCATGAAATTACCTCGTCTTCGTCGAATTTCTTCATGCTATGAATGGAACACTAAAATCCACACTAACATTTTTCATTCACCGACACAGATTTCCACTACTTGCGCAGTTATTGGTGAGGTGAGGACGATATTAGTCGTGAGCCCTAAGAATTCGGGTATGGGGTGTTGAATGTAGGGGCGGGGGTAGAATTAATTAATAGGCGGTTGGGAGAGGAGAAGGGAGGAATATTTGAAAGAAATAAGCTTAGGCACCAAAGAAAGAACTGATCCGAGGTATTCAAACAGGAGACTGAAAAATGTAATCAGGAGAATCGTGTGACGGAGAGTTGTTTGCGGGGATGGGAATATGTTTTCAATAGCAGATTTTATTTTTTGTACTTTGGTGGCAATAAAATTACAGACTTAGGCATCTGTAGAAAGAGGAGCCGCAGGGGAGCGGAGGCGGAGATGATCCGGAATCGCGCCCAAGGTGCGGCGGCCTCTGGGGCGAGAAGGGGAGCTGTCTTCCGTGTTCGAGTGTCTCTTGAAAGAGATCCCTTCACGGGTCGTAAGGGCCCTTACGTCCCCAAGCAACTCCTCGCGGACCTCCTGGCATGCTCAGTCACCGAAGGGCTAAAGCGACGGCCGTAGAATACTCTTTTACTACATATTTAACCAGTCGTATTGAATGATGAAATTTCGTTTTTGCACATGAACGGGACATAGGTTTCGTTGACATTCAGCATTATTAGGTGATGATGATGTTAAATGTCAAGGAAACCTACGTCGCGTTCATGTGCAATCATGTGCAAAAACTAAGTTAAGATTTTATTTCACCGTGAAACATTCACACAAAGTTACGCCAGATGCAGTTAACTTCAGTTGTACCTAACAAAAAGCATAACATTTACTATACATTTTGTCATGTTTGACAAATATGAAAGTAAAATTTAATGCAAAATTGATTTAATTCACTTTCGCTGCTAAAAGAAGGACTAAATGGCAATACTCGACAAGTAGAGCGGTAAAGGATTAACAATTGATTCCTCGGTGAGTGTCATAAGTAATTCACTGTTGAAGTATAGTCATGTCTATCCGTCTACAATTTTCACGGTGATGGAGACAGTGATTATCATTATCAACTTCTTTCCGCCATAGTCGCTCTAGCCATTTCGTTGGGTTGATATTATCCAATGGTTGGGTGGTCGGATTGATTTTGTCTTGTGAGTTTTCTTTTTAATTTCTATCCTTTCTTGCCGTTGGCCTAGAAAGATGAATACGTGTACGTACGTAATGCTTATCATTTCGGAGGCCTGAGTGAATTTCCCTTTTGCCTTTTCCTGGCAAATCTATTTACATCAACGTTGCGTGGTGGAATTGATTTTGACCTTTTGGTGTAATTTTCATTCAAACTTTACAGTTTTCCATTTTAAAACGGCGCGTAATTTCCCAAGGGGCTAATTTTTATGGAGAAAACCCAAAAAACATTTCACATATCTAAGGACCAAACTGAAATCTGGTGTAATCTAAAAAAATGGCCCAATTTGTTTTTGGACCGAAGGGAAGCGATCAGGAGGAGGCTAAACCATCGTTTTAATTAACTCTCCTCCTTGCTCTCCGTGAAAGCATTTTGTTTTCTCGTTCTGTAGCAGTCGAGATTTTCAGATTCCTCTTCAACATTTATTTCAAGTTTTCATAGTTCATTTTTAGTCTGAAGATATGTGTATTCACTTTTGTTGTCTCCAGGTCGAAGTTAGATTGCTGCCATTTGTCCTCATAATTGGCGGACCTTTACGGAACCATCACTTGCTGCCTTCCCAGCTTTCAGGTTTCTAAGGCATTGCGTCGTCTTCTACGATGTCCAGGCGTTCTTCTTCGTTGTTTGGCCGATCCGGTATCCTTTTCACGTATCCCTGCTCAATGATGCCGGGGCCTTTCCGATGCTGGTATGGTGCCTTGCAAATCCATGCTGGCAATGGGGCGCTTGTAACGGTCCATCGGACAGACTTGGATTGTCCCTAGGCGTTCACATTGGTGTCCACCTCCGACTCCGCCGCCTTCGAGAAGAATCTCCTCTACAGTTCCGGAAGGAGTTTTCCAGGGGCTCCAACTTTCCGGTCCTCGTGTATCTCTGAGACATGCCTCTAGCGACCGCGTCCCAGAATGCACCTCAGAGATGCACACTTCACCACTTGGAATTCTTGCTCTTTGTGCGGAATTCTTCTCTGTTTTACCTTGTAGGCTGGCTATTGGATCTACCCTTTCGTTAATTTAGCACTTGTGGCTTATTCTTCTTTGTCCTGGCAGTATCTTGATTTTTTGCCAGAAATTCCCTCCGTCTTTGTAGTCCAACTTGGAGCATGCTTTGGTCCAGCTTGATCCTTTGTACTCGATTACTTTCCTCCGGATTATGGCGTTGGATCGATTTATCTCGGTTTTTGGTAGTGTCACCTGATCTTATCCACTGTCGTATTAAATCCCTTTTATTTTTGTTGAGGTCCACGATGTGAGGTGGTAGAGGTGGCCGTGAGGAGTTTATTTTCCTTGTAAGAATTTTTTTCTGGCTTCTGAAAATCCATTATTAATGGAGGTAATATTATGGAGACGATCGATTACTTTTGGGGTTTTGAGGTCACTATTTGCATCTAGCCTGGTCTCTATTATGCTGTTAAATTTTTCCCAGTCCGTCCTTTGTTTGTTACCTTGTTTTATGATGAACCTGGGTGCCATTCTCTCGGTGAGCTGATACGGAAAAGATATCGGCAGGTGGTCAGACGTGAGACAGTCGTCCACTGTCACGTCGTCAATGAGCGCCATTAGTTGAGGTGTGACCAGCATATGATCGGGGAGTGAGGTACCCAGTCCTACAAAAGTGGTGTGCAGAATGTTCAGTCTACAGAGAGCTCTCGGAAGTATGAAGTTTTCAAGTTTCTTCTCCTTTCCATTAGCGATTTTGTCTCTGAAGGCGGTGCTTCGTGCATTTAGGTCACCCATAATTATCATTGGATCCTTTCCTGATATGAGATGGGGGAAAAGATTGGAGGGAAGGGCTGTCTTTGTTCTGTAAAAAACAACGCAAATCAGTATTTTCCTCCTGAATT
>LYUA01000168.1:454533-468538 GCA_002093875.1 Calopteryx splendens
CCTGGTACCCGAAAAATGGTACACAGCTTGGGTGAAGCTGAGGGTGCCCATAGTTAGTAGCTCAGCGCTCTACCCACTGGACCACCGCGCCCCGCCGTAGAGTATGCTTACTGATTATTATAAAAGTAAGTTTGTTGTGTGCCTGTCAGCTAGTAACGGATTCTTAATACCTATGCTGGATTCTTGCAGCGTTTAGTTATGTAATAATTAAAAATTAAAATGTATGTAAAATCTCTGTAATACCGAAGATACTAGAGATTTAATGGCCTCCTGACGCACACTTAAATCAAACGTAGGAGTAAATGGAGTAGTAAATGCAGCAAGTGGCTGTTCAGGAGTCTCCCTGATGTTGAATGCCTTATGCCATTAAGGTCAAATAGCTGAATTGCCACTTTGTACAGTTCGATGCACCTGTGCTGTGATGATGAGGTGACAGGTTTTGGGGACAAAGTGAGTGGAGACTGAGAGACAAGGACAGGTGACACCTTTTGAGGTTTCACGCACGATAAATGACTCTCTGTTAACTATATTCGGGATGAACTGCTGATTTTGGCCTAAACATTAATTTATGCACTTTAGGTATTGCGCATATATTAAATTATATCCTTAAGTATATCGGACAGAACCGTTGTAGCAGTTTTCCACTCAAAAACGTGTCTATTACTATACTATACTATTGCTTTAACGTCTCATCGGGGAATTCGACGGCAGAGTGAAAATGTGAACTCAATTTGACAAAAAATAGGATAAATGACACTTAATTTAGGAACGGGAGGTTACTGTCCTCTACCTGTTACAAGAAAGTGTTTATTTAGGTGATAGCTATTTATGCAAATCAAGGATCATAGAACGTGCGCGCACGATAAATATTTCAGACCCTAATTTCCCCATCTTTGTTGTGTAAATCAGACGTGTTTGTTGTCTTTTCATCAAGGAAGAGGGGCCTGATTTTCTATGAAAGCTTACATTGTAACTGGCATGAGACATTTCTGGACTGATGTGATGGAACTTATTCATAATAAAAGCCGTTGTAGCAGTTTTCCTACTTTGTTGTGTTGTACCAGAAAGCATGTCTTAGCAACGAAGTAAAGTTGCTTAAAAATAACTGCACTTTATGACTACGCTAAGAGATTCACCTGAGATATCACTTTGTAACACCTAATGATGCTAATATGTCACATTCTGAAGAATCTGTAAACAGGCAATTTTCACAAACTTCATTTCACTAAATATATAACCGAAGAGTTATAACTAACATGCATTATTAACTACACCGACCGCTAAATTGCTTGCAAACAGAAATGAATCAATCACGCGCTCATATGAATAAAAGACGAAGATGAATTATATGACAAATTAAGCGCAATCTCTATTGTTACACAATTTGCATATCATTTCTGCATGAATTATCACCATTCATAGTAAAACCTTCATATTGGAATGAAACTAAAACGAGACACGATGGTAATGACACTTAACGAACATACGATCGAAAATCTTTTCTCTTCTAAGAACTTAAAATCTCACCATTATATTCTTGCTATGTTTCCAATTCACTCGAAGTCATTAGGAAGTACTTAACAATTACATATTTTAAATCCATTTGGCCACTTCTGAAATTTCGAAGTTAGACCCATAAACACTCATCCCGGAGTAGTAACTTGTGATAAATCCGTGAACGCTATGCGCAGCTTATCTCGTGATAACTCGAATGCAAATGCCTTTGAGCCCTCTGTTTGGTCGAGCTGAAACCATTCTAGGGATCGGGATCACGCAAACAAAAGTGAATACGGCGTAACGCAACCTCGGTTAAAACCTACGTTCCGTATCACGCGATCCGAGAGAACGAGAATTGGCCCACCGGTGTCGTAACCGAGGCTATGGTGGCAGGGGGGTGGGGGTAAATGGAACTGATGTTATGGGACCCACGAAACACGCGAATCCTGCCGTCAGTAATATGCTGAGACTGCAGATGCCCTGTTAAAATTATGAGAAGCAGCAAAGCTAACAAAATGTAATTTTTTTAGGTTTCGACGGGATTGCCTATTCACACAATCATCTTGCTTAAAATGCCTTTTACATTAGCGTACATACATATATATTGTTCGATTTTTGCAAACCAAATGTTTATGAAAAAATTGGGGGTCGAACTATACACGAGTGTATTCGGTATACGGTATTCAGTATTCCATAACAAAATAATGAACAATATCTTATTCCCTATATGAGGTGTTGCTATACATGCTTAGCAAATGTTAATGCATCAATGGAGACACAGGACATTACACCATGTGGCCAGGAAAGAGCATTTCTTTCCGACGGTTACCGGTTCCTAAATAGTCTCACGTAAAACCTTCGTGTTCTGCGTCTGCTTGGACACATCTTAGTCATCCTCGACACTCTGATTAGGCCTAGACATCTACCCCTCCCCCCTTGGATTAATGTTCAAGCATCGCATCCCAGCAAGCTTCTCTGCTGGGGTCGGACGTTGGAGGATAACACTCACCTGATCCGGCCACCCCCACTCTCCCACCCCTGTCTAATGGTGTTGCCACTCAGGGGTTTCGATCTCCTCGGCTCGTGTGTCTTCTCTTCCGTCATCTTCGACAAGGCCTGCGCCGAACTTTATCCGTTACGCAAAGACGTGACCGAAGTGATGCAGATCGAACGGAGTGTGCCTGGATGGGATTTTAAGTGGCACGCCCTTTAGCGCCCCGGGATTCGCATCGCCGCCGACATCTTTCTTAACTGGACTCGCGTGGTCTTGATTGTGCTAGGTGCTTGAAATTAGTGACGCATGAACGTAATTATTTTTGGGTGCCGTGAGGCACTCGCCAGATTGACAATTCGACGAAGCATCCCTTTCCAAGTACTCCCCTCTTCTATTGGTGCATCATAGCCAATACCTTTTTTTATTCGTGGAGCGCATCTTGGAGAGCATTTTGTGGGTTGGTGCGAGGGTCTCAAGCGCTTCATTACCTCCAAGTAATGCTCTTTATTCACTGCCTGACTTCGAGGAATAAACTCATGATGAGCCCAACTTATCAGTCAAAAGAGAATGTCAAAACCCCCTAAAATCTTTGGGTTTCGGCGACGATTTTCCTACCCACTTCCAGGACTTACGTTTTGTTTCGGATTCATAGCCATGCGCCCACGTTTCATAACCCGTTATTACATTTTCCCGAAATTTTTCATCACCCCTCGAACGATAAAACAAATCCTGACTGGATGCGACTCGGGGTTCCCTTTCTGTTAATCTGTCAGCAGGTGTGGCACAAATTTTGCGGATACACGTTGCGTCACATTTTCTTGGGAGTAATAATTGAGTTGGTTTCCCGTTGCCTTCCTGAATGGTGTTTTTAACGTGACACTTGAATGGCCGTCCCACTGTGGGGTAAAATGTTGGGTAAGTGAGGTAGAGGGAGGAAGAGATCGAGCATGTTGGATGGAATGAAGGGAGGCAGGAAGTATGTCGAAGTGAAGAGGGAGTTATTGTGGAAGGTGTCCACCGGAAACATACCTTAACCGGGAGATTGTCATTAATAAAAAAGTAGCATGATCAGTCTTTCGGTCAAGATCGTGTGGTATTATGCCTGCTTTAGAAACTTTACGAGCTGTCAGGCGAGGGTTTTTCAGTATCTCAACTCGAATTTTCTCTGAGTGGAATTCCTCCATCGAATTGAAAGGCCTTCCAGATTTGGGATCGTCATCGATGGATGTATAGCCCGATTTGAAACGTCGGTGGTAATCGCGACATTGCTTGCGACTGAATGGAGTCCGGCGTCACTTGGTGTAATTGCCTCATATTGTAATCAAGTTCACAACTCGTAATCCACAAACTTATCGAATGAGTACAACCCGGATTGCTTCGCACTTCGACATCTTCAGACTCAAAGTCTTGAGCGAAATGACCTTAGCCGTCGAAGCACCCTAAACACATACATACTCAAAGTCTTGAAGTACTGCAAGGGTGTATTTATCGTCAGGATGTGGGAGCGGGGTGGAAGGAGAGGGTGGAAGGGGACAGGAGTTTACTAGAATGGGTTAAGGAAAGGATAATGGGTTACAAATGGTTGAGTGGGTCGGGGAAGGGAAGTGGGAGGAAAGCAATTCAATTCAGCTTGAAAGGAGAGCAGGATGGGTCCGTAATTTCTTAGATTTAAAAATATCTGGGTAGACAATAAATATTATAAGTATTTAGGAACGACACAGTCACTGACCAAATAAATCATGTCTCCTCCAGACACCCTTTCTCGGCTGGCACCATGTAATCCTATGATCCGACGCCTAGTATCCATTCCGATGCTGAACGAGAAATGAGAAAAGAACACTATCTTATGAAAAAACATTTTAACAAGTAATGCTTCCGTGATGCATTGATTGTGAAGCTTTGTAGAAAAAAATCACCAAATCAGTCATCGTGCAAATTTGCAGCACCTTGAAAGGCGACGACGAGAAGTAATGGGAACTCAAAAATTCAGGGAAACATTTCCCTGAAGCAAAAAAAAAAACTTTCTTAAATAGATTTCCTTTCACAACAACTCAACCCTAAAAATATCTCATACTAAGGTCAAAACAATCAAATTACACAGAAACGGGATTAACGAACGTTGGTGCAAAGACTGCCCGACAATAGACATTGACCAAACGGGGTGGGCATTCGCGTAAAGGACCAAAGAGCACGAGAATTGTTTCCAAAAAAGGAATTCAAATCCCTCTTTGCCAAACGCCTTGTTGAAGAAGAACACACGAGCGATCTTGTGGCCTCCTATTCACACTTCCGAAATAGGAACCCAGACTTGATCTACTTGAACAATTCGAAATAATCATGAATGCAACGAGAAACCCATTCTTGGTCGATGACATTTTATACCCCCCTCCCAAACCACTCCCTCCCTCTCCGTCACGACACCCCCAGCAAACCTCCTCGGACGACCCCGACTGAGCCAATAGGAGCGCTTCTCCTCCCCATGATTCCCACTCAACCAAAGGCAATCCATTTCCCTTATCCAGGGTATCTACCAATCGGGAAAAACGGAGATGTCTGATTCACTCAACGTTAAAACCGTTTGATATGGTTTCAAAATTGGGATTTAAATATGGCGACGTCGATACTATCTGTGCCCTCTGAATTGCCCGTGCTCATACACAAGTTCACCAAGGGTTCACTCTTGTGGACCGCATAGAGTGTATCCCAAGGGTCTTTTGAATGTGAACTTTTATATTAAAGGTAATATTAAACGTTCAGCGCAATGCGGACCCACTCAAGAGCAGTTATTCTCGCGTAAAACTTTTCGCGGAAGTCATATAAACATTGTATTACTTGCATCGTTCTTAAAAGGCCAATAGTCAAAAGGAATAGTCGAGCAAGTCGTAGCTTGCATAATCCGCAAGTTTTCCAGAAGATCACTGTCCTGCAGTTCGTGTACGACTTGATTCGGGAAAATCATTCATCTTGAAACTAACTTTTGAGTTATTTCCTTTTCTCGGGAAACTGGCCTGAATAGAAAGGGGTGGTAATCCAAACATTTAAAGAAAGCGCGTGAAATGCCAGATACATATTTTTTATTTGACAAATAAGGCTTTATGAGACACCAAGCACCAGGAAAAATGTTATTTTCATTTGTATTGGAACTTAAAAGAATTAGGAACTAACTGAACAATTGTCAAATCCGTAGGGAAATTCATAGCACAGAGATTACGAGGAGAGAACAACTTCACTGAAAACGATGGGCACAAAATTGGACTAGGTATCTACTACTACTTGAGTGCTTTTGAAGAGTAGTTACTGGAACAATATTTTTTTTAATGATAGGGGAGAAGTATATATAAAATGAGAAGTGCGCAAAACAAGATAAGGCTAGCAAAATTAACATATATTCCTCAGAAGGGTTGATAAATAGAAAAATCTTTTAAGTACCTGGAAGCAATCAACCACCTTTCATTTCATTTTACTGAATCCACCGAATCACAAGACATCAGCACTGGACCACACTATGCATTCACAAATATCTTCTCTGAAGTCGTGAACCAAATTTAGGTACCTAGCACAGCAAAGAATTCAACCTTTACAAGGCATAAACAAAATGTTCTTCAGCAGTAGGTGATCCATATGAAAATCCCATGCGCAGATTAGGGTCAGGAGAACGTGGCAAATCCTTAAGTAATTTGCCAAATGAGAGCCGTATACATTAGAGAACTGAAGGTGCAGATGCACACTATTGGAAACATTAGGCGAAGTTGAAACCTCAAGCATATGATACTGCACTCAATGTTATTTTTCTTCGCAATGAGTTTAGGCACCACAAAAAAACTGAATAGATGTTTTAACTACCCATTAACACTTGTTTACAAACACAAGTAATCAATAAATCATGTTCAGTACATCAAAACTATTCACAGCTAAAATTCAGGATCAGTGGCACACCATTAAAACATGTTATATTGCTCACAAAATACATTTCTACGGCCAGAATCAAAGCCTGTTGCAGTGATTCAAGCATTAAAATCAGGGAACATAATTAATAAAAGTTGAATAGCAAGATATTACCAAAAACATATTCAGCAGAACCACACAAAGCGTTATACTAGTCACGAAATACAATATTTCAATGGCCAGAGGCAGAACAGTGACTTGAAGCATGAAAAGTATTCGAAAGTTTAAAATATGACTTTTAGAAGATATGAATAACATAGCATATAAGATATGAATTGTATATTTAAAGATTCGCGGGAATTTGGATGTCGTAGTCAAAATACAGGCTGGAATCCAGCTTGCATGCTATCTGGGCTATAACTCTATGTGTGGATCTGTCATGCAATGCACTTGAAAAAATACGTATTACGCAGCCGAGAAACCGTTATGCATTACTTAATGATATCCACTAACATTTATGAAACATTTTAGGCTCTTTACATTTCAAAAACCCTATGTTATTGACGCATAATCTTTGGCCAAACAAACAAATAATTAATATGGTGAATTATGACACCCATGAGTAAACGAGCCTCCAGCATAATATACACCAGAGAGTAGTCATATCCTGATATAATATAATTTACTTTTACGTACGATATTCACTTGCTAAAAACTTGAGTAACGTAATAAATAAGCGCATCCTTCAGGGATCCTCGCGTAGAACGGACGTCATTAGCCGTTGTTGACTAGTGCTGAATGGGGAATTCGAATCTAGTGAACCGCCAGTTTCGTCCTGGCATCTCGACCGGCAAAGCATATAAACCAATGCTTAGGAAGTAAGTAGTTTTGCATTAAGATGGCTAGAGTGGGAATCGTAGGTCTTTAATTTAATGTTAGCACTTTTGTGCATCAGCCAAGTAATGTTCAGCATCCAATATCATCTAACTGCTTAAGATAACAGTGGTCAATACCGTATGTACTATATATTTGAACACGTTTTGAATGAAAATAATAACGTTGTACTATTTTCTTCAAAATAGGTGCACAAAGCTACTGAAATTACTTCAGTCCAAGTCGGGCACTAAAACATTTAGATGGACATTAATAATTAGCTTTGGGGCTAAACGTTTCTGGTATCACTTTATGGAACTTCATTACTGAGAAAAAGTTAATACTTTTTACAGTCAATGCAAAATTCATTCTTCGACCCGGATATTGAAGTAATGAGTAATCCGTGAGATACTAATCACCTTCAAAATGACTTATTAGTCGGAAGAAGTGGAAGGTTGTGATGATATTTCAGGCTTCGTAAAGAATTTGTACTACATATAGAAGTCTGCCCCTGTTGCTTCTTGTTTTCTTAGTAGATAATTGTAACTGAATATGGTTTGTGGAAGTGTCCAGCTTTATCTTCACAGGCCTTTAAGGGTCTGATTACAAAATAAAGTATTCATGTTAGTAGGAGCAGGATTGGAACTTAATTTGTCACGCTGCTAAGCTTATCACCCAGTGTAGTGGGATATAATACTATCTTTGGTGTTTTTGCACAAATGCGAGTGTCTACATAATCGGAAAATAAATGAAGGGATTGGTGGAGACACTGTTGACATTGCTATAGCGAAATACATATATCATATCGTAGTGGAAGGCTCATTTTTATTGAGCGCGTATATTTCCACGTCCAGCTGTAGGGTAAGTTTTCACATCGATGAGCATACAAACGCAAAGAAATTTTATCAGACGAAATTCTAGCTGAAAATTGAAAGAGATATTAGTGAAAATTAATTAAACATGTATATATTTCTCGAGAGCGTAGTAGGGGTCAGTGGCATCTTCAAGGGAGACATGCCTCCCTTTAGTTTCGCCCAGAAATTATTGAAAAAATAATTCTACGACTTTATTTTAACTTGGTGCACTTGTCAAGATTTTTGACTGATTCTTCTGCTAATTTTTGCTTACGGTATTCCCATATCTGTCGCATTGCATGAATTATATTATTAGTAGACCTTATGGAAGTATATTTACGTACTCTAAACTACGTGACCCCACCCCTTCACATTTTTCTAGGTCTGCCACTGGCAGGGAATCAAAGGGATTAAAACTCAAGCCTTGGATTCTTTTCTCCGTGCTAAAAAATATGTATTTTGGTCGCCCTTTCTTCGACAACAACTTAAGCAGAGCGGAATTTTTGGTCATGGAGATTACTTCTTTGAGTGAGGGATTACTTACGAGAAGTTTAACGAATCTTTGGTTCTAAGTATTAATTTATTTTCCTCGAGAAGTGAAATATTATTCCATAAAATGTGCGGAAAAACAGTTTTTAACCGGGAAAACCGGAAATGCTGCGATGAAACTTGGTTCGTATTTATCAGTAAAATTTTGGAATACGAAGTTATTCATTTGTTCCCTATTGCGATTGACGTTTACGATCCTCTCCATTAACCCGTTGCACCATTTGGAAATTCTCCGTAAGGTTTTTTTTCCCGATTTGAAGCAGAATTTCGCGCAAACACGTTGCTCGTCTAGATTCTTCATTGTATTAATTACGTAAAATCGCCGAGGGGAAATTATGTTCACTCAAGCGCATGTAGCTCGATGAGTAATTGCTGTGGTTTAATGAGGCCATTGTTAAAACCCAGCTTACAATTAGAAGTCACAGCGAGTATTGCGCTTCGGTTCATTAGCGTGCTGTTTGAAAAGGTCGGTTACTTTTTGAACAGTGCTCTTGCGGTGGACATCATGGTAACAGGTAATAGCTTCCATGATATATTTTGGTAAAATATCTTAATATAATTCGATGGTTTTCGCAACTTGGTGATGGAATTCAGTTTAGGAAAGTATGCAGTATTCTTTGTGTGCATTTCTGTGAATTTTTTGTGATTTTTAGTGGTTCACGTTTATTACCATCACTCCATGTTAAGGCTGTAGTAAAATACAGAACAGCGTATCTATCAGAGAAAAATACCACTCCTTATCATATCTCCTTGTTCACAGTTCCTGTAAATATTAAACCGGGGACTAGCCTTATTAAATTTAGGTTAATTTATTCAATTGCTTTATTCTTTTATCTAGACTCTTGTTGTACTCTCTTCAACATTGTGGCTCATTTTCATTGCCAAGGTGGCACTTTTTCTAAAACAGTTTTATTTAATTACCTTAAAATAAATTTTAAATATTATTTTCTTCTCCTTTTCAGATGTGTTGGAGGCATGACTTCTGCCAGTATTTGGTAATTTTCCTCTTCTGGAGAGACAAGAACAGCAAGAAATAATCTTCTTCAACTTCCCTGCATCTTAAACTTTTGTATCCATTGTCCTGAAACTCAAGTGTAGCTAGACCAACCAGCCCTTCTTACTCTTCATAAAACTACATGCCAGACGGCCATGGGACCAATGCCCTTGGTCCTGCCCATTCGGCTCTTTCCTGCTAAGCCAGCTTCGTACAAGGAAGACACTCGTTGTCCCTGGCTGTGGTGGCTGTGGTGGCACCTCAGTGAAGTGGGGGCCACGGTGAACTTAGGTCACCCGTGACCGACAACAGGCCGGCATCAGCAGCGCCGGCATGACTAGTCCCACGTTCTCTTGGCTTCGCTTGCACCTGTATAAGGTCCTTGTGTCGGCAGTGCTGGCACTGCTGGCACTTCAGTATGCTTTTAGCACCATCTTTGAATCGAGACATTTTGAGCCCCTTTTCACCATTGCCAACCACTCGAGTGGGCGGAGTGGTAATAATTTAGGGGCCATGGGAAGGAATCTTCGAGAGATGCCACCGTTGCTGGCAAAGGGTGTGCCCCCACTCAAAGTGTCATCCTCTCCCCCTCCAATGAGGAATGGAACCAATGCTACTAATGCCAAACCTTCTGCAGTGGTGCCTTGGAACGTGGTTAAAGACCTAGGTGTTAACTCTGTACTTAATCAAGCAGATAGTTTACATAATCTTAGTGTAAAACCCTCGGAAGTGACTGAAATATCAACTGAGACTTTGTTATTATGTTCCGATTGCAATGAAGATGAGAGCAAAGTGTTGCACAATGCCTCAACTGTCACATATCCTGTGACTTCACCTCCTGCCACAGGAATGCCTCAATGCCCTCCAATTCCTCCTGATTTGGGTGAGTAATATTTTATACTTGGTAAAGATACCTTGGTTGGTTCTTCCTTGAGTCATGCTCAAAAGTCAATTTTTTTCTTATCCCTTGTTTTTGATATCATTTTTCCCATTTTATCTCTTGAAAATTCTTACTTCTTCTTATATAAAGCATCTCCTTTTCCAAGTCTCTGAGATATCTAATATGTATATTTGTATTGCTCAGGTTTCCTTCACTTATTGATTTCTCACATTAGCTTATTATTTATTTCTTTACCTATGCACTGGACCTGTGGTTTCATTTCCTCATCTCTCACACCCTAATCATATCTTTTGTAATCCATGGGTCCATTCATAAAGCCTTTTCTATTTACTGTTTTTGTAGTCTTTTCTCTCACTCTTGATATCCTCACTCATTTCCTTTACTTTTCCCATCCCCATTCACATTTGTTGTTTATCCAATCCCTTCCTGAATTCCTTCTTATATGTTCCATTAGTTTTGTATTATTATTCCTTTTCTAATGCTCTAGACACATAAAATGAAGAAAATTATTTTTCCCATTTACATAAACTCTTGATTTACAGTTCTATAGTAAATCATAATTATTTGTTTTTGCCTGTTAGCGGTCATGAATGTCAACTTATAATTTATTCAATAGCTGAAACAGCAATCACCAATTTATCTCAGCTTGCCAAAATACTATTGTATGGTATGAAACTGATGGGCTGTTTTTGAGTTAAAACTCCCATATAATAACACCAGAGTTTCCATTAATTTATTCTAAATATCTTTTTTGTTTTTGTATTGAGCAAAATACCTTAGCTCTAAATGCTGGATCTACATATCTGGCCAGTCTCTTTAATTTGGAAGATCAAATCAAAATCTGTTCATTTTCAGGACCAGGGAAAAACTTACAGCTTCCAAGTGAGTTCAAATTATGACCATTTACCCGTGAACAATATAGGTAGCTCTTTTGAAGTCATTTTGTATCAAGTACTTCAACATGATGAACTCTGCATATTTCTCCTGTTTTCACCACGTTCCTTGTCTTTTGAAGGTAGCCATTTCACCAACATTTCAGCTGGTAATGGGTGAGCTCTACCCTCACCTACCAAACCGACCTTCGGGTTGATTACTTTGGTTTCTTCTTCCAAATGAACAGCCTGTGTATTTCCTTGTAATCAAAATAGTTGCAGTTGAAAACTGCTCATTCACTGTGTAATGTCACTTATTTTTCTTTAACTGTGTATTCCTTAAATAGTTGGGCCCTTAGAAGTAACAAAGAGAATCCCTTCAGTGAAAGAGATGGAAAAAGGCTTGGAGAAGATCCTTGGACATGACCTGGATGGCCTTGAGGTGGGTGGGCATGGCCGGCCTAAGAATTGCCAAGCACGGGATAAAGTGGCGATCATTGTTCCATACAGAGACCGTGCTGAGCACCTCAGAGCCCTCCTTCTCAATCTGCATCCATTACTCCACAAGCAGCAAGTTGATTATGGAATCTTTGTGATAGAGCAAGCAGGTCAGTATAAAATTTCCCAGACTTGATATACTTTTCATATCAGTCTATTGTCATGACTGAAAGCCAAATTTCATTTTTCAATCAATGGTATCAGTTTTCAGGCCACAATTTGGGAAAATCTTGCTTATTAGGCTGATTTCTTTAGAACAACTATCTTCATTGTTTAAAAAGAGTGTCTCAGATGGAGTAATTTTTACTCTGGTATTTTGGGTCTCTATACATACTGGTTAAAATAACTATAACTTAGCTGATAGATTTTTAATGGAGATTTTTCAAACTCCATTACAGTTATCACACACCAATCACAGTGTTTTCTTATTGGAAATTTCAATTCATTTCTTTTTATATTATCTTAAATTCAGCATTCTTTTTACTGTATGCTTAGTCCATTCTACTTCTTTTGACCACTTCTCAAAGAGATGGTGATTACTCAATCTTAGTCAACACACTAAATCAATCCTCTTGTGTGTTAACCTATCAGACATTGATGAAATAGGGTAATGAAGCTTATTGAAGAGAAATATGATATCCAATAAAGTGGTTTTTATGTTTGAATATTATTTTGAACATTTTATTTAAATTTCACATATGAAACAGAACAGAACAACTTTTTCCCATTGTAGGCAAACTCATCATCAAGAACCAAGGCACCTAAGAATTGGACAATTTATGAAAGAGTATGCACACTGAAAATTACATCATAGGAGATTCACAGCTCCCTGGCAAATAAAAAATGTCTTGATACAGCTTTTTGTACACAGACTACTCACAGTACACCTCAGCAAAGAATACCATATGAACCAATGTAAATGCATTAAGAAAATAGTAATAAACCATTGATATGATCCTGACACCACACACAAAATTTTAATGAACCTAAAAGGAAAGTAACCAACATGGTCACCATGCTCATGTCACATGAAGGCATTGCAATGAAGAAATTTAGAGCACTTTCATATTGCCCAAAACTAACCAAGAGTCTTGACAATTTATTTAAAAAATTTTACTTAACATAACATTCACAAACTGGAGCACTTCACAATTTACTGGGAAATTCCAGGGGCAAAACACCACCACAAGAGATATCCAGAATTGCCAAGTAAAATATAACAATTTTGTATACTAGTATATGGGACAAGCATAATGAAACCTCACTGTTAAGTTCAAAGAGCATGTTTTAAAAGTGACCACTTAACACAATCAGCAACAAATAAACACATATTTAAATCCAAAGACCTCAATTATTTTTTGAGACCTACAGAAAACTACTAACTAGAAGTATGCAAAAGTATCTACGTGCACTGGGAAAAAATCATGAATATTGAACAAGATTTTATAAACAACTTTTTGACTTAGTGATAACACTCAAACAAGCATACATAAATCAGTGCATACCTTTACCACACCCTACCATTTCAAGGTCTCAATCCCCTGAAACTTCCTATGCCACCACAACCCAGGAAGCCTGTTCTCGCTTCCCACAAACCCGCTTGTCTCTCTCCTCCCCCTCCATGCCTTTCCCAACAAGCCTCACTTGATAACAGTCTGTCCTTTGACACAGGTGTCTTCATGTCTTCCTAGGGACAAAGGGCTCCCTCTACACAGTCTTCCCATCAATGGTCACTTGGCTGACCTAAATGCCAGTGTAAGAAGCTGTCTTCGAAAGAACCACTTTATTGGCTATTGGCATTGCCATGAATAGACTGGGATGCATTGGTTTTACTAACTGTGACTTTGCCAACCATATTACTTATCCGGAATGTAACTGCAGCAGTTTTTTAGGGTTTTTTTGTATTTCTTTAGCAGTACCATGACAGGATCCTTGTATGTAATAGTTCACTGGATGAATGGCTGATACAGTTAATTCGCGTTAACCTGGCTGATGACAAAGCGCGAGAGGGGAAATAAGTGGAGGAAAGGGGGAACATTGGAGGGGTATCTGCCCGCCATATTTTCATGCGCAGTAAACGATTTTCCC
>LYUA01000168.1:476887-490293 GCA_002093875.1 Calopteryx splendens
TTGTACCTGATGATGACGCCAATTGCGTCGAAACTAGTAGTAACAATGAAACTCAGTGGACTAAAACATCGTTAATTTCATTATTCAGCTAAATATTTTGCTGCAGACGATGATGAAAATTCTATATGAACTGTTTAAAAGTACAGATCGTAATGATGAGAGCACTAGGAATCCAGGACAATCACTGCACGTCTAGATGTTATTATGGTTGTTCCATCAAGGCAGTAGGATGATCTTCAATAGCATGACTCCACCACAGAAAAAATATATGTAGTCCATCTACCCCTGTTCCGTAACATACGAGAGATATATCATGGTGATACTAGTACACAGTATGAAGTGGATACCAATATCAAATGATTTTGTTTAGCTTGTTACGCCGAAGTACATCCATATATAAAATTAAAATTATAGCAATTTTTATAAAATGCCATATGGGTTTTTTCCGTATCCTTTTTGTCTCTGGATATGAAAATATAGGTAAGTGCTATCTGGGGGTTGTGTCCTTATTTTCACACATTGTCATAGAAACCTTGATATGAGAGTACTGCTCGAGTTCTGTCTCAGCATTGGCATTGTTAATATTATCTCGAAATTCATATGAAAACAATGTTGCAGTATTCCTGTCTGTGGGAAGATACCTGCACTGCAACATTTGATTTTCTGGCTCTGTTGTGTATAATATTGTCAAACATGTTTTTAATTGCATTTACACCATTTATTTTGGTTGGCCTCGGTAACCTATGAGTAGGTTTACTGGCTATCTAGCTTATGCTTGCTCCTGCTGCATTAAATGGCTACCAAAGAAGTTATCTTGAGAGTCCATCCAACATCCCTCTATCCCATTAAAGACTCTATAGATCATAGTCTATTTGTAGTAAATTATAAAGTTTTTGATGATTTTGACTATCTTTCAAGGGAAATACTGTGGTCGCCTCTTTGTGGTTATTTCCAAAGTTACTACAATATGTATTTTGTGTATTTGTTTTTAAATGTTTGCAATAGTAGACCTTCTCCACCTGCTGTATCATCATTTGTTGGTTGTGTTTCTGAGAGCCACATGGTAACCTTCTCCTTGTATTCAACCATACACTAAAACTCCTTTTTTGTATCTAATTTAGGCTACCATATCCAGCAATATTTGGTGGTGTCAGTGCGATGACAGCTACCCAGTTTCGTAGGGTGAATGGCTTCAGCAATATGTTTTGGGGCTGGGGTGGAGAGGATGACGACATGGCCAATCGCATCAAATACCATCATTTTCACATCTCACGCTATCCTGCCAACATAGCTCGGTATAAAATGATCAGTCACAAAAAGGAGAAAGCAAATCCAAAAAGGTAATTATAATTTATTTTCATATTAATAACAAAAGAAAATTTGGTCATTCACTTGGATGCTAAATCTCAATTTTATTAATGAATACAGTAGATATGACTCAAAAGATACTTTTTGTGGAAAAAATTTTCTCATGCAGTCATCTTCTGACTTGTAAAACAGAGAAAGTATCCTAAAGTTGGGACTGTATTACTCTAGCTTCTGAAAGTATACGCTAGAGGAGTGAATTTGAGGTGGTTTTTGTGTAGTTGTGCAAAAATCAAATGTTATGAATAGGTGTATGTGGTCAGTTATCTACATTTTAGGCGTCCATTAATTATTTATTTAAACATTATTTATGCATATTTACATTTAATATAACTGTCACGATGACATATTTTTTTTTAATTTTAACTCAATACCACTAAAAGTATAAATGCATGCTGTAATAACATTTTCAATGATAAAAGCACACTGCTGTTCTCCTGTTCAAACATAGGATTTATAAATGCACTGTAACAATTTAGAATGTACTATGCTGGGGTTCAATTCGATCCTGAAATCTCATTTTAACCAGAAACAAAACGTAGATATTCATTTACACTTAAACTGATGAAATAATGAAAGTTTGTAAAATATTTAGGTAATTTTATTCAAAAACTGCCTGTTTTAAACTAAATTTTCTTTTCTATGTTGCTAGGGTAATTTGAACTGGTGTACTATATGGTCATCATCATATTATTGTAGCAATGTAACTCGAGTTTTTTAGAAGTTGAGTCAAGTTGTTTTTTTTTCTCTAACATCTTTCGAAAATCTGGCTCTAATTGTTATTTTTTTCTATGCTAAATTGTTTTATGGTTGCTATTTTTTTCAATGTCTTAAAGTAAAAAGGGGTTCTTTTTACAAAAGAGAATGTTTTGGTTAATTCTCATTCACAAATTTGTAAATTTCACTACGCCATTATGCCATTTAGTGACTGAGTGATCGAAAGCACCTCTGAAATTGTTTTCAAATTCTTGGAGCCATATTTAGAGGTGAACCAACTGAAAGTTTCTCTCTTTGTAAGCAGAAAGAATTCAAATCTGGTTGGGTGCAAAACTCCTTGCCCAGATTGTGGGAATCAAACAACACTGCTGATATTCATAATATACATAATCTGATCTCTATTAAATCACTGCTCATGATGTTTTAAGTATAGATTGATTAATATGGTGAAAGAAAGATTTCAGCAATTGCATATGGATATCCAGCAAAAAGGGTGTAGAGTTCTGGACTTGCTTGAATTTTCCAAAATCTAACAATCCCCTAAACTCTTTTAGGTAACCTCATGGAGTTATCAAACTGGTTATATTTCATCAACTTGCTTTAAATCTGTCATTGGCGATGAAAGTCAGCTGGAAAATGTTGAAAAAAATATTAATTGTTTTGTTTGTAATTTCCCTATCTACTCATCTTTGCAGTAAATTATTTTATAATATTTAACAGTTTTAAAAGCATTTATCTGCATCTAGACATACCCCATGAGACAGACTCTGTGCCAGGCATGTCTAGCAGAGAGTGTTAGGATAACAGCCTTGAATTGTGCCAATGAAGATAATTTTTTGTGAAGTTTGCTTAAGAGGAATGACGGATAGAGACAGTCTTTCCATCAAAATTCTGTAACCTCAACCATGGTTTTGTTTTTATCATGAATTATGTGAGAAGAGACCTTTCATATGATATGCCATTTGCAGTTTCTATTTCTCTTCTTTTATCTGGGTGGTCCAATCTGCCAATATGTTGCGGGGTCTCACCTAATAATTCCATTGTTGGTGTCAGAAGTAAACTTGAGAGTTGTGTGCGTTGTTAAAAATATTTTAATGGGTTGCCCTCTTCATAACTGGGGAGTTTCCCATCCTAGTTTTGCAAATAAGTTTCTTTCTTTTCATACCTTTTTTTGGGTATTTTAAATACTTTTTAACTATATTTAATTACATGTTTAATATGTTCTCTTCTGGGTTACAAGTATTTGCTGCCCATACTAGATGTTGGCTTACCTGCATTATGTGAAGTAGCATCCCTCCTTTACCATTTCATTACAGTTAATTAATTGCCTACTATCCATCTGATGAAACCATTAAATATACAGTTACTCTCTTTTTGTCTGGGCATTTGACCAGTTTTGATAATCAAGTCGCTGTTGTTGGCACTGTGTGTGTTATAGTCCACCTTAATTTGTGAGTTTTATTCCTTTTGTAAGTAGACTGAGTTCCCAAGTATGAGCCATGTAGCTTTTATCATTCACAAGCAATAGGTGTTCCTACCCTAAACCCCTGAACTGGTCAGTTTGACAAGGACATTTTCCTCTCATAGGTGCCTGCTGATGGGCTATTATTTATGCACTGTTTGGTTTCTTGTTGGATTTGTGAATGATTATTGGATTATTGGCTTCTATTTAGCTATTGTAATATCTGCCATCAAAAAAATGAAAGTGGAAGATTGCAAGCAATAAGAAGTCACTTAACCTAGAGTTTGAAAGGTACCTATCACACTTGATCATATTTTTCAGGCTGCATGGCTTATTGTGTTAGGTCTCTGCCAGAAGTGGTCTTTCACCTTCCTTCTCGCATCCCTTGCATCTCTTCTTACATAAGCAAAATCAGACATGCCACCTTCCATTCCATCCTCACCTGTCATTCTACATACCAGCTGCATTAAGTCAATATGAAGCTGCTTTGAGCTCTCTTAGATGTTGGAGTCATTAATTTTGAATGAAATATGAGAAGACCAATGTGAAAAAGATGATGCATATCTAGGAGTATGCAGGATTTCAGATGATTATGCACTGAATGTTCAATCTTCCTAGGAAAATGATTCAGGAAGCAAAACTGGTGATGACTGCAGAGTTAATGGAGCAAACGCTTCAATAAGTATACAAAATGTTGTTGAAGTATGTATTTTTTAATTTTAAGTACACAAAAGCTTTCATAATGTGGTGTTACATGACTTTTGATGGATATTGACCCAGAATGTTGGTGAAGGGTGGTTGTGGTGCTGTCGGTGACAGTATTCTTCTGCTAGACAACAGACCTCACCTGTTAATGGATCCACTGCACAGCATCTATGTTTTTTACCACTGAAATGGGTATGGTGTGTACCAGTGGATGTTGAGCAGAAAGGCCTGGTTACTGAGATAATGCATTATGTTCACTTGAGTGAAAGGTCATCCTGATCACAGCATCTCCAAAAAGACAAATTTGCATTGCATGCATAGAATAAGTTCATGAGAAACTCCTAATTATGTTATGCACTAGGGGCTCTGCCCAGTGCAGATGAGCAGTGGTACCAGATTAAGTGTCATTATCCATTTTTCATTGATACAAATGAAAAATGGATAATATCATTCATCTCATATTTGGCTTTCACATTTTCCAAGAAAAGGAAATCCCTGATAGAGTTACTTTTATGCCTGCTAATTGTCAAAACTTGATACTGAATTTTTCCGGCATGTTTGCCACGCATTGCCCCTAGTGTATATAATTATTAGTTTTTCAGGAATTTATTTTATGCAAATTTTTCTTTTTCGAGATGCTGTGATCAGAATGACCACATTATTCATCATAGTGATATAAGCCATCGACACACAAACTACTTCGGAGACCTCATGTCTGCTTCTCTTCATAGTGCCGACAATACTTTTTTTTCTTTTAGTTTCTTCGCCTGAGTCACCGACATTTGTCATAATGCTTTCTCCTGAATATTAGTATGGTTGCAATAAACTTTTAATGACATTTTCGGGAAGACTTTCGTTGGGTGGGCTCAACTAAGCTTTCCCCAAATATGGAAACCCATTAAAGAAGTATTTAGAATTTACATCTGCTAACACCCAGAATTTAATTCCAAATTTGTCAGATGTACTGGGTGAATCTACACCTAGCTTTATTGGGAAAAAGTTGCTCATCCAAGGTGAGGTATTCACCAGGCTTATAGAAAGCTTAACACAAATTGATTCCTAATGTTGGATATAAAAGCAATATTTTCTGTTTTGAGACACTCAGATCTTTTACTACAAAATGTAGGTATTTTATGATAGTGCGAAATCAGTTTTGTGTCATCTTCTGAGAGAAAAATTATGGCCCCTAACCATTATACCAGAGCATACCATAATCTAAAAAACCACATTTTATACTCCTGGTGCGTACATAGTGCATCAATTTCTTCAACACACGTGGTACAGTCTTCCTCACCCGAGCACATTGTTGTTGTTTCTTCCACTTCTGTACATATTCTGATGTGCCAGATCAAATGTTTACCAACAAATAAACACCAAGCGCTAGATCTGTAATCTTTAGATATGCCGCGTTTAGCCTGTGGTGATGGTCCCGGATTTTCTTTCCAAATATTATGAACCTCGCTAGTCCAGGGATCGTGTCTACTCCACTCGGTGTCAATCCACACAGAAAGTTCATCCCTGTTAAATAACAGAGTTCTGACTGCTAGTGCAAATGGACATTTTTGTCCACAAACACCTCTTCTCCCTCTTCCCTGCCTCATCCCTCCCTTGAGGAGCACCACGACCAATGACAGAGAGCAAGTGAGGGAGAGTATGTAAAAACTACCGAATATTACAAGGCTAAGATCGAATATGATTTCATCTTGATTTTCATTTGCTCATGCACTCTTAACATGTGGGTGTACCACCTAAATTTACCAAAAGTCACAAAATACCAATAATTTGTATCCTTGCTTCGATGTGAGACCACATCGCTAGGACATGTCTCATGAGTAAGGAGCTTCTGCACACTGCTCCTATGCAATAAGCGATCAAAGCATGACTAATCATGCAGGAATGACAGCCAGGGTGTTGGAACACAGCACATCTTGTATCTCATGGGATAGAGTAGCACCTTACGAGGAATTTTGCAGGGATTTTTCAAAGTATTTTTTGAGACAAGTCTGAGAAGTCAGTGCAATAACTTTGCTATGTTATTATTAGGAAAAACGAAAACTCTGATGAAATATGTAAGAAAATAGGTATAAAATTCATTCGTGACATAAATATCACCCAACATAGCTGAAACAGTTCTCAATTGAAAGGAGAATAATGATAACCTATGATTTTATGGCACCGGTCAAAATGATTGCTGTTGGCGCTTTTAGGTATATGTAAAATTTTTGTAACCTAAGTACTTGAGAAAAAATATTTTAAACATGTGGGTGTACCTCTTAAATTTACCAAAAGTCACAAAATACCAATAATTAGTATTCAAAATTTAGGGAGAGGAGACCATTTGAAATTCAAAAATGGTTAAAATGACTCCTCTGGTGCTTCTAGTGTTAATTTCCCACTTCCTTACTATATGACTTTCTAATAATTTTGTCAACTAATGTATAAATATCTTCAAGGAAAACATTTCCATTCTCCAAATGCTCTTGTTATTTTAGTTTATACAAAAATTGCACGTAAAGGGTTGACAACCAAGGTGAACATTACTTATCCTATGTAAAAGAGTATTTCTAAGCATTAGAAATGTTAGTAGATAGTGCAAACGAAACACCAAAGTTGAGTAAGCAGTAAAATCTTGTAAAAAAAGGGAAACATTTGTAATGGTTAAAGTTATCTGCTCCAGAGTTTTAGGTGTTGGCTATGGCCCTGGGGTTATATTGTTAAAGGTATATTGTATGCATATACATATTTCCTTTTGTGCCTTATTGATATACATTCTTTTGTTGTTTAAGGTATGACTATTTGTACTCTGGGCAAAACCGGTTCAAGACAGATGGTCTTAGCAGCCTGAGGTATGAGCGTAAGGACCTACAGAAACAAAGATTCTACACTTGGATATATGTGGAATTGGCAGCACCCAGCTGATGGCGGGCCCTGGCCAGGCTGTGGCTCGGCTAATCTACTAGGTGGCATGAAGGTTTGGATGGCTGAGGATGCCAGGCCAGGCTTATTACTCCTCAATTATGTGGTGCCATAATTTGGTGATTAAAAACTGATGTGTTTGTTGATGTAAAGTTCATAACTGCATGAAAGTGTTGTTTCATAGTTCTTAGCCAGGTATAAGCAAGTCCACTGACATTGGCTTTTCCCTGGTGAACATATCAAGACTTTTTGGGGTCAAGTTTCAAAGATTACTTTTTTAATGAAGCAAAGTATTCATGTTTCCATGTACAGTTCCAAATAGATCTGATTTCACCGTGTAACAAATTTATATTCTTTATAGCCTTTGTGATATTTTTCTCTGTGTCTTGTTTAGATGTTCAAAGTTAGATAACAGTGGTTGTGGTGTGTCTGTAGATAGCAAGGTTAAATTTGATTTTGTCACATTTTAAGCTCAGATGCTTGTTCATCCAAGCAATGAGCTCAAATATATTTCACCATATTAGGCAAACTGTTTTTGTGGACTTTCTCCATAAGAACCAGTTTTTCATGTTTTGGTGTAAACAAAAATTTGTAGATGTGTATTTTTCCCTGCAGATTTTGCCTTGAAGTCTGCTGAAATACATTTTTATGGAAGACTGAGTAGCAATTTTATCTTGTATAACTTCAAAGTACATGGTCATGGGTGTGTATATACTTCAGTTGTTTAATGGCCACCAACATTTTAATGTAGCTGACTTCAGTTTTAAGTGATGGCTTGGAGGCATTATATCCAGTCCCTTGAATGTGATGGTTAAATTTTCTGTGATGGTAAAGTAGAAGGTTGTTATTTTGGTTGTTATTATTTTTGTACATATTGTTTTAACAAAGGTGATGATAGTTGTAGATAACATAGGTACATAATTATTTGAATTCCTTGGGCAATTTTTAAAAGATTCAGTAGGACCAATGTTAAATTTCTGTTATTAGTTCTTATTGTTTCTCAACCCATTTTCTTTATGAATCTTTAAATTACTTCATCATGACTTTGAAACTGTTAGAATCCTTAAAGTACACTGCTCGGCTATCTTGCTTTTTTATTATCATCAGTTAATTCATTTTATTTTTATATGTTAATTTATTTGAGCTATTATTGATGTTATTTGTTGTAATTGGAATTGGTGCAGTGAAATCCTATTATAATGAACTTTGAAATTGACGAGTTTTATTTGATATTACAATTCACACTTATTCAAATTTATTAATGTTGGTTGAATTTTATGTTCTGTGATTCATTGTAATGAGATTTTGCTGTGTAAGAGCTCCATCATTTTTCCTGAATGATGGATAGTTATTTCATATGTGCCCA
Source organism: Calopteryx splendens (assembly GCA_002093875.1). NCBI lineage: Eukaryota > Metazoa > Arthropoda > Insecta > Odonata > Calopterygidae > Calopteryx > Calopteryx splendens. Next base: position 485,419 of record LYUA01000168.1, read on the forward strand.
TACTGGGGTATTGGCTCAAGCAAAGGTTCCGCTCTTTCAACTCAGGGAACTGTAGCTTAACAGGAAACCTACCTACACCAGTTATGTAACCAAATACGTTGTTCATGTATTAATTTTTTCTTAAACCAAACCATTATCATAAAAAATACCATACTTTCCTCCATTATGGGCTATTCCATGGGTGTTAAACTATATTTTTTTGTTTTGGATCTATGCTCTTCTCTTTTTGAAGATGATCTAATTCAACAACCCCCAGTTTTCATTCTAGCCAAAATGCATGAGCGTGATGGTTTGAGCATCTGATCATTTTCAAATGGGTCTGTGTAGTTATATGATTGGGCAATGTAGTTATTATAAATGTATGGTTTATAATGAATTAATACAAGTTTTGTACCCAATGATGCCAAAATACTGAAATGTGAAAAAAGTGATTTCAGCAACAATGCTAATTATTGTACTTAGATTTTTATGATTGGAAGTCTTAGTTACTGTGTAGGAGGTAGTGATAAATTGCTGAATTAATATTAAGTGAGTCATTATTGTTTTGCAAAAATTAAATTTTTTGTTGCATTTTTGAAATAGTAGCTTTAAAAGGGTGATGGAATTTGAAATTTGCTAAAATTGTCTTCTAGATATTGATCCAGATGTGATATTAGTTTTGTAGTCCATTTCTGTTGATGTTTTGTGTTTTTCTTTCATATTGTGCCATTTCTATTTTATTTAATTGATCCATAGACGAACCAGGAGCAGATGGGCGACAAATTTTCTGTTGATTAAAGATATACTTCTCCAATTTAAGTTTCTCGTAACGAGCCTGATAAATTTCATATTAGAAATATGCACCAGAATTTCATGTACCTTTTGGAAAGAAGTACTTATGAGTGTTAAAAATGGTTGTGTATAATCACCCAGTCATTTACATATTTATTTTCTTAATCTATAAAATTATGCTCAGAGGTCAAGGAATTGCATGACCCGTACTTACTTTGCAAACCACAATGTTTCTAAAGCTACTTCCTAGTTCTTATAACCCACAATTTTACCCACTGTCATCAATTCTGCTTTTCATTTAGGAGGAGAAGTTTATTCAAAATACTCTTTTTGTCTTTTTTGAACACTTCTGCAATTTGTAATTATTTACTATTTATTACACTCCATGGCAGCTTAAACCCATGCATTAGATTATGATGCATTAGAGTAATTTATGCCAAATTAGAGAAGTAAATTGTTGTGCTTCCCATGGTCTTTTGTGTGGAGATTTATATTCAGCTACAGCTTTGCTATTGTTCATCAAACCACAAGAACTGCAGAGTGTAGTTAAATTCCTCATAACTAATGGGCTGTACTGAGTCCCAGTAAGGCAATGCTTACTTTGTCTAAGACTGTACTGACAAATTTGGAGTTTTCGCTGACAGTAGCATCCACAAATTTGCTTTTGCAGTTATCAGATCACCCTCTCTTCTCAAAGATAATTACTCCTCTAAGTACCAATGTACCTCTGTCTCATTCTATTCAATTGGTATTTAAATTTGACACAGGCAGCTGTATAATCCAGTGATGAAGTAGAATATATTGTTATTTTTTTTTTAATTTTAATGTTGCCATTGTAAATTTGTTGGTGGACAAAATAACCAAAATTTGTTGTTTAAAATAATACATCTAAATACTCAAGATGAAATAGTGAAGTAGTATGATTTTTGGTTTCCTGAAATGTGATTGTAACATTTAATAGTTAGATGAATGTTTCAGAAAGATGCTCAAGTACTTGAAGTTGAAACACAATGAATTATGTTGTGTGTTAGAAATTAAGAGAATTTTTTTCATTAGTGCTACACCACAAATATTTTGTGTTGATGTTGTTTACAAATGTGCAAATATGTGGCATATACAATATTAAGGATACGGTTACATGGAACCTCTTAAGTGTTAATGCTTATTTATGTCCTGTCTATATGAACGTTATTTTAATAGCTGTGAAATTGATGTAACCGCATTATAATGCCGAAACTGATACATAAATGACTTATTTGCCATGGGAATACATAAATGAGGTATGTAGCAGCAGTTTTTTTCCCTGTACAAAAATTTTCAAAATTACCGAATGATTTAATTGAATCATTTCTTTGCTGAATTAAATGCAGGATTTTGAAAATTTGATTGCATCGGTGAACACATTCCTATGAAATAAGTTTGACCATATTTTTTGGTTCTTGAGTTTTGTCACTATATTTTTGGCAGTTTCAATTGCTCTTTTGAAATTGTGCATCCAATTTTGATATAGTGAATTTTTCTTCTTATCTCCCCAGAAATGAAATTTCAAAATTTTTGTACTTGGTCAACATTTTTCATAATATGAGTATTGCCATGGAAGAGGTGTTTTATATCAGTATGATGAAATTCCATAGTATGATGTACCTTCATTTTATATAATTCAGGTTAATTTTAATTCGAGAAACAAGCCATCAGTATTTCTATACAGTGGGTCTCCGCTTTACGATATTAATTGGCTCCATTGGGCCAATGGCATTGTGAAAATTTCATCAAGTGAACCTGTTAACATTTTTATTTCAGATAATTCACTCCAAGTGATCTATTCAACCTTGCATACATAGATACATTGAATTTTAAATTTTACATTTGGTTATGAATTGCATTGAAAAATAGCCTAGGTGGAATTTGAAATGATTTTCAATGCTTACTAAAAACATAATGGAAAAAATTCTTAAACACATCTCAAACTCTTAACAAAATAAGTGTGATATCCTATTGCCTAACTCCTATGCTGCCAGAAAAGAAATCCTCACTGAAGCTAACCGAACCTTGTATCAAACTTGTCATATTAATCATTATGTACATGCCTTGAGAAAGATAACTTGAAGGTTATCAGCTGCTGATATCTACGAGTTGATTGCACTGACTCAAAAAACATCATGTTTGAAATGCAGACATAGACTAAAATGATTAACAGCTCTTAATAATTTCCAACTTAGAGCTCGTTAGACCTAACTACATGAGAAACAGTCTTGAAATAATATTTGAAACAGGTTTGAATAAATATTAAGAAAACATTACTTATTGTCTATCAGTAGTGGTCATAAAGCAAATTAGTCTCCATCCATCTGATTTCTTCTGCCATTGTATCCAATCCAGTGTGTATGTTACCTTTTTGTTAATTAGCTAGCACTCTTAAACACATTGGAGAATGGATGCTTTTAGGGGTCTTGAGAGTTGCAGACTGCCAGATTTTATGGTTTACAAAAAATTATATTTCTGTGAAAAAAGTTGATAAAATTATGAATTAAACATACAAATATAGGTAGTAATTCCATCTTTAACAGTAAGAAAACATTTACATTATATCTTGTTTCATTACTAGACTGCAAATTTTTATTCGGCAATAGAATATTGAAGGACAAAAACTCTGCTTCATGACACACTGAGCAATACCAACATGTATCTTCCTGTATTGGTTTACCATTTTGTGATTTTCCTCTATCTGAAAAAAACAATACACTTGTCGAGTGTGTTTTTTTCTATAGGTGGAATCTTACCCACAAAATGATTTCCAATCTGTTTGAGCTTGTAGATAGATTATCTTAATCATCAAACTTCCCTTAATTAGCAAATACTTCTCCCAAAGTTACCATAATCTGCACCAATTGCAGTTTGGCAAGTTTTCAGGTATCTTTGTATAAAATAAATGCATTTGTGATTGCCATGATGAAAAGGTGAAAAAATAATTTTCTCCGCCACTTCATCTGTTTTCTCTTGAATGGGTAGTAGGCAATAATTTGATCAGATCTGTCTACACCTGTTTTGTGAATTAATCAAACACTGAATCAGGTTTCCTTTTTCTTTTTGGTCCTTCCTGGTGTCATACAGTCTCATTAGTTGTACCTGCTTTGTGGCAAGTTGATAACATCAGCACATCTCTTGTCTTCACACTTGAATCATAAAAGGTGGTATCTCCTCATCAAACATCATCATCCTTCATCATTTTCATTACCACAACACTTATTTGTGTAAGTTCTGTCCTATTTTGCATAAATGTTCCAACATCTTTAGTTTTATTCTCCTATAATGGTCAAAAATTGTTAGGGTGCTGTAAAAGTGATCCGTGTACACAGTAAACCCTTAATTTGTAATAATCTGAGAGCAGCCCATCCAGAATTCCTTGCACACTTGAATATACCACACCTTTTTATCTATCATCAAAACATATCCACCACATGACATGACATAGCATGGCACAAGACATAGATTCATTCTGTACTTTTCTGGTTTTTCATATAATCTTTGAAGTATATTTGTCCTCAAAGCCACACATTCCTTCATCAATCATTAAGTTACAATTGGGAGCAAATGAAAAAGGAAATATTTGGATCAGGTGATTAAAGAATGGATGAATTTTGAATAACGGGCCATGATTTGACTTATCTCAAGGAGCATAAGTATTGTTTTCATTCAGGTGGAAAATAGACAGAATTGCTTTAAATTTGTCATGATGATGATGAAAGAAGGGAAACTAGTAGATATAATCGATCTTTTTGGACCAGTAATCACCAAGTTTAGGTTTCTTTATGAGGCACACATTCATTATTACAGCAAAGAATAAATATATCTCATGGAGTTATACTGATTGCCACTTACTCCATGAAGTTTGGTTTCAATGTTGTACTGCATTTTAACTTTGTTATAATAGTAGCAGGGGGGTAGTATTCCAGTGGTTAGAGTGTTGGTCTACTGAGTGGAGGGCCTGGGTTCAATTCCAGGTGACCCCTCTTGGGATCCTCAGCCTCATCCAAGCTGTGTACCATTTTTCAGGTACAGGTCATCCTGGGAAATCACAGGTGGTGCAGGGAAAGGAACTGGCCA
>LYUA01000168.1:501730-514792 GCA_002093875.1 Calopteryx splendens
TTTTAGCTTTTTAGGCAGCATTTTGGATGAAGGTGGGCAATGTAGTAGAGATATTAAAAGAAGTATCGCATTAGGTAAGGAAGGTTTTACAAGGAGAGAATTGATGACAAGGATGTAAAAAGTAAAGAAGTTGACATGGAATGTAGTTTTGTATGGCTTGGACACTTGGTCTTTGAGGCATGATGAAAAGCGTAGGTTGGAGGATTTTGATATGTGGGTGTGGAGAAGGATGGAAAATGTGACAAGGATGGAAAGGAAAACGAACTTAGAAGTTTTGGCAATGGTTGGAGAGGAAAGTAAGCTATTGGGAGAAATTCAAAGAAGGCAGGAAAAGTGTATGCAGAACATGCTGAGTGGTGATGGCTATGCTGAAGAATTTGATAGAGGGAAAGGGAGGGAGAGGGAAGAAAAAATTAGGCCTGTTGAATGGAATGAAGATAGACAGGAAGTATGCAGAAATGAAGGAAGCGTTACTGTGTGTCCATCAGAAACCTACCGTTACTGGTAGACTACCAATAATAATAAAAAATATCTCATATACATTCAGAATACATTAACACGTTTTCGGCCTTTAGGAAACACGCTTAACGAATATCTTATGAAAATTACGATTTAACTACATATATATAATTTTAACACTATTGAATTCTACGCGCGAGTGCCCCCGGTGCCTGCATGTTTCTTTTTTTGTTCGTTGTTCCCTAGGGCAGTCAGAGAGGGCGGGACGGGGGAGAGGGTTCTCGCCAGGCAGGGGGTGAGCATTGACTCTAATCTTTGGGAGTGAGTAAGAGAGTTCAGTATAGAGAGACCGAAGGGAGAGTTTGAGTCGCCTCTTGATTTTCGTCCCTCTCCAGTTGGGTGTTAGGCAAGTTTGCCTTCGTTGTCCCCTCTATCATTTTCCTTTACCTTTCCTTTTTCCTCTATCCCAATTTCCTTATCTTCCTTCCCTCCCCGTTCTCTGGATTGATATAGGCTCGATCACGTAACGAACGATCGCCTTTGAACTGAGAGAACTAATCCCAAAAGGGTATATTTCTCACCCCCTTTCCCATCCGAGTGCAGGCGGAATCCATTCCCTTTCATTTTTTCTTAAACCTGCACTGGCGCACACAGCACGCGAACCCATGGCCGAGGCTACTCCCGAGCTGAAACATCACATAATGTATTTAATATATATCCGTTGAAAATTTTAACAAACGGTACTTAAGTACCTAGGTAATTAATGTTTGCGAAATCAATCGTGTGCTTATACGGTGTGGGTAGTCAGCTTACGGGAACACGATAGCGCCTCCGTTATGTATCGCCGCCACTTGGTAACTTCGTGTGGTTTTTATTAGATTACGAATTTTAATAGGAATATGTACTTTGCATGCATTAGATAAGATCTTAAACCCCTCGAGATAAAATTGCTCCCTTCACTTGTGTGAGTTGCGAGTAGATACATGCATCAGTTTGCAACGAAAAATTTTTGTTAAAAATAACTTTCAATTATCAATATTTAAGCTGTCAGAATTTTGATGCTAATGCATTGCGAATAAAATATGAATACGCTTAAAATGGCAGCTTTTTTTTCTATCCTCACATGGAATGCAATGTATAATATTTTGATGAAATTAAAATAATTTTCTGATCAGCACTCATGAATTAAGTGAACTCTTTCATAGATAAATTGGCCAAGCATGCACAATTAGTAGTTTAAAGTAAGCATAGAATATTTTTGCGTTTGGTCCGGTGGGTATGTAGGTAAATAAGTAGGCAGAGTTCTGCCCCCCTCCTCAAAACGGAAAACATTTTTGCGCCACTGCATGTAAGCGCGGAGTTCCAGATTTATCCATTTCCTATAGCGGTGCCGAAGGCTCGATTAGCTCTTGGCTATTCGTCAACATTCAAGCGTATGTCAATGGTTCCTCATTCAAAATGCAACAAATGATTTTCGATTTTTTTATTTTTCCTTTTGACTGCCCCGAAGTTGCAATGACGGCGCTCACATCTTTTCCATCCCATTACGCCATAGCTCTTCGAATCTCACATTGCTTGTGTAATAGTCTTTGAATGTGTGAAAGTATGGCAGTTGTGCTAAGAGGTTCACTATGGCCACAGATAACTCGTGGAAATAATTAAAATAAATTCCTGCACACATCTTGTAAATACTACTTAATTCTTTGTTGGGTTTTAAATGTTATACATAATGCCACCAAGCGTAAAAAGTTACTGTCCCCCAAATTGATTAATGGCCCTGGATAAATGACATCACACAGGTCAGACATATTGATTAGATATTTTTAATTGCGTGGCTCTCAAATGGCAGATGTCGGTCGTTCATGCTGCTGAATAATCGGCTCAGTATTTGTTTGCGATATTTGTGATTATCCGACACCGACTGACTTTTTATCGACTGAGCCCCTCCACACTTCCCCTGCCGATAACGGTTAAACATTTTTCCTTTTCGAATTCCTTTCTTTTATTTTCCTTCTCTACCCTCCCTTATCCTCTCCCTATCTGCATTTCCGGGGTAGTCACTTTTTGATTCACTTAAAACTTGCTGTTGTAGTGCTCCACACCTTCAGTGCGCTGAAGAGGGTTACTTTGTGACCCGAATACATGTATTCGCTGTACTAACTGACGAGTTTTTCTTGAATTAATTTTCTCCCCTTTTTATGACTTTACTTAAGGCCGTTCTGCCTTTTGTGCACTGCGTTGTCTTTTGCTCCCTGTATTGATGTGGTTTCTGCGCCAAAGACTTGAGTCTCCCTCAGTTTGGAGTTTGCATAGTGTGATTGAATTTTTTGAAGTGATCCCTGGGGTCGGCATTCCCCTCCCCTTATGAACCACTAAATGATAGGGTGATCTGTGGTATGTGGCTGTCACTGGCGTGGAATTAGTTTTCCCGTAAGCAACCACAGGGAATTTGTGTGTCTTCTCAGTGTGAATATTTTGAGTGTTCGTTCCTCACGTGAGTTGATCCCTGGCATGTGATCATTTCCTCCTAAATAACCACGCAGGATTAGGTGAATGTTCGTGTTTTGTTAAATAGGTTTAGCGAATGGTAGCAAAGAATTTTATGACCATAGGAATTATATTACCCGCCTACTGGACTTTTCAGAATTTTGGACACAAAAATAGGGAATGATACTTTTTTCATCTGGTAGAAAGGATTTCATGGCTTTTCGACTAGAGTAGTGCTTTGACCAAATATTGTTCAGAAGCATGCCCATCTGTGCATGTAATCATGATTTTTCTACTGTTATAAAAGCATAGAGTTTTACTGTAATGTTTTTCCTTAAATTTTGAGTCAATTATTCAGTTTTCTAGTGTTCGCTACTTCACTCATTGCCCAAAGTTCGGCTCCCAACTTTGAGATACCACAATTATTACCAGGTGTTGTCTTACTAGCATTTGAACTGAAGTACTCATGATGATTCCTGACGTAAATTTTTGTTGCATATTTTATATTTCTTTGCTATTTTCATTGATTATCCAAATATGATTAATTTATTGAAAATCTAAATTATAGAATTTTTAGACCGTGTTGATGCAACATCAGTTTCATCATACAAATTAGATAGCGTTCCATCATCACTTCTTGATTTCTATCCTACTGTTGGGGTATTCATTTCATTTATATAGGCACACCGGTTGAAAAATACTTCAATCACGATACAGAAGATTGTAACGTGTCTACAAATATATCGGGCTAGTCCGTCTTGCATCCATAAGTACCGCGTACTCTACCACCAGAGCCACGCCTTTTAGGTGGCTCTCCTACAACAGGTACTGCCATCCCACGGCAATGAAAGGATTTTCATGGAGCCCTCGGTGTGAATAATTTGAAATTCGGTAACTGAAGCACTAATTCGATTAAGATTTCTAAATCCTTTTCTGTCGTAGCTAGAATTATTAAGAGGCTCCAGAGTATAAATACGAAATGTTTAAGTTCTTCTGGTTTCAGTATTTAAAATTAATTTGAAAAATAAGTAGACCAGTTATTGCCTGCATTCACATATATTTGCAAGGTCGCTCGCTTTATTATCCCTGCGCTACGCTTTATTCTTCCGAAGATGAATTTCCAATTAGAAAAAATAAAAAATATGTCGCAAAATTAGGTAAAAGATTAATAATACTCAAAATCTATTATTGTTCCCCAAATTTGAACCTGAGGAAATTTACAATGTAAAAATCATCCGCCTGAACCGGGACTCGAACTCTCTTTCCTCCATTTCCAAAATCGAGTCCCGGTTCAGGCAAATAATTTTTAATTTTTAGCATATGTACGCACAGCACCGGGTAACTGCGCTAAAGTCACGACATTATCCGCTGTTTCACTCTGTGACGTTTTCAATTTATAGGATTTGAATTTATTTGATTTTTTTTCAATTTATTCAATATATTATTCGCAAATGGCAGAGTATGTAATTATTCTCGGCACAAACTTTGAATTTGTCCCATGTGACGAATCGTATTTCATAAAAGAAACATCACCAACTGCAGTAATCAACTCGAAGGTCGGTTTGGTAGGATAGATGAAATACGTAAATGCCAAAAAAAAAATTTCCTGAGTCAGTATGTTTGAGGAAGTCCTTTAGCGGCCCACAACTCTTTTTCACAGTGGGTTTTCTGCGACCTCCAAAAATTGAACTTTTCCTGAATTTTTTAAATCACACTCATCCTTAAAGGTCTTATTAGTCCGGGTGACACCTCCGGGCACCCTGGGCTTCATCCAAACTATGCGATATTTAGGTATGTACCGGAATTCATAGGAAACCGCAGGTGGCACAGGGAAAGAACCGGCCACCCCCCCTCCCCCCTCCAGCCTAATGAGTGCATTTCACTCGCTCTAGGGTTTGGCATTAAGTGAGCTATGCCCTCTCACTTATCAAACCAACACAAGGGTTGGTTTCAATTGTTTTACTTATCCTTAATTATTTTAAGCTGTGAATTTTCTTGATCATTGCTAACTTTTGTAACGGGGGATTGATTACTGCAGAGCCTGCATGCTTCCTTCCCTGCACTCCATTCTGCCTCGCTTCCCCATCTTGCTTCTTGCTCTACCACACCCCAACCTTTCATTTTCACCTCCACGAATTCCAAATAGGCTCGCTTTGCCTTGATAAATATGACTCTTCTCCTCAATTTGCAGCATCTAAGTTTACTCAAGGCCTTTGTCAATTTCCGAAAATAGTAATTGCTATAATTCACGGATTTCTGTTTTTACGAAATCTATTAAAAATATTTTCATTGGTTTTTGACATGGTTGAGTTTCATGTAGTTTGTCTATAAAAGACAATTTTATTTAGATGAAAGCTGTTTTTCACCTCAATGAAGAATAAAATCTCTTGTAAGCGTCAATTACTTTTATTCTTCACCACTTTCCTTTCGCGGATTAGGTCATGGTGCTTTTTCCGGCGTCCATCGCTTTCTTGGTTGTCCTTTACCATTCGATTAGCATGTACTGGTGCTAAATTTATAATTTTGGGATTTCTAATTCATATCTTCTGTCGTCCATACTTTCGTTATGAGTGTACCATTTTTGTATCCATTATTTTTTATGCTTATTATGCTATTTAACTCATTTCTCATTCAACTCTTCATTTCTGACATGAGTTTTTGTTAAACACTTAACAGCTCCCAGAAACTGCATTTCAGAATCATGTAATCTGTAATTAAACTACATATATGAATTGAGTTTGTTATGTTCCAAAATTTGAGTCATAACTGTTTGATTTCTGCCATATGTATTCTGGCATGTTTTCTGAGATTGGCGCCCGCCTGTATGATGCAGAGGATTACCCAGATCCGTCGGATGGGTGGTGGATCCGTAGGATGGATCCGTCAGATGTCCCGTCGGATGGGTGGTAGGGTGCGGGTGGGGGGTTGGGTGCACGGGAGCAGAGCAGGCGACAACGAAGGGAATGGACACAGGGTTTTCTTTCGTGATGATTTCCTGTAACCGAGAAACCTTTCTAGTTCCTACGATATTTCCACATGAGTAAAGTGGAGGAGGGAGTGGTGTGGGGATCTCTTCGACCCGTCTCTGGGCCATTTCGCGCTCTTCGTCTTGACGGGAAGTGCCCTGGGATCTCGCTGAGAGCCTTTCCCCACTTCTCTCAGCCCTTCTTCATTTAGTGGTCTCTCTCCCACCCCTCTCCACGTCCGTTTCAACATTCAATATCCATTTCTTCCTTATCCTCTCCTCCCTTCAGTTTTTCCCACGATCATTCTCTAGTCACCAAACCGTCATGCCTCAGGATGTTAACTGGCCCTCCTCTTTGCTATCATGTTCTTCAGAGGCCCTCCTTCCTCTGATCTTTCCAATAATTGGTCCTTCTTCACTCTGTTGGCGAATCTTCCTCCGAAGCCACATCTGAATGCTTTCAAAATATATTTCATCCTTCTTCTTCTCAATAGTCCAACTTTCTGGCCTGAATAGAACTATCCTTCAAAGAAAGCAGTTGGCATATATTTTCCTCGGGTTAACTGGGGACATTTTTGATAAGATTCGCTCTTTCACTCTATTGAAGGTACCCTTACCGAAGGCGATCCAGTTTCCAATGTCTTCCGCACAGTTGCCGTCACTGATTATGAGACTCAGGCACATATCACATGTTCTAGATCCTTACCTTTCAATTTAAAATCACGTCTCCCCTCACTTTGTCGAGTCTCATCACCTGCGTCTTTTCGACGCTAATTTTCATGCCATATTCAGCGGCCACTCTTCGTATTTCTTCCATTGTATTTAGTAATTCTTCTTCCATTTCTGCCAGTATCGCCTGTTCTTCTGCATATTTAATAGTTTTCACTTTCTCTTCTCCAACAACTTCTTTTGCATGCCATAAGACTAGTTCCATTAATTTGTTTTCACTCATTAAATAGGCCTGGTGAAAGGCAGCATTCTTGCCTCACGTCATAACCAATCTTTTTTTTTCTCCAGATTATTCTTCCCCTACATTTTGTGTTCAGTATTGTATCATTGTATCTTTTTTCAGAAAATTTTCTGTTTCCAGTTTATTCCCATGTCCCTCAGAATTTTCATAAATACATTCATATTCACTCATTCAAATTTATTTTTTCTCAGCCTATGAAACACGCATCTGTCTATTTACCTCCGAAATTCTCTCTGCCTACATACTAAGACACCGGATCGCATTTCTCGTGCTTGTTCCTCCCCTAAAACCAAATTAGTCCACTTTCAAATTCTCCTCAATTTTCCTCTAAACCCATACTCACATACTTCAAATGTGAAATTTAAATTTGCAAAAAAATGTGTGAAACGGGAGGGAGAAGGCTATTCAGTATCCACTTCTACCAATACGTACCTATCTGAAATAAATTGATTAAAAATCACACTCGATCATACATTTTTGTAAATTGTCCGAAGTAGTTCTTTTATCGCTAATACTTCATTCATTTTTGATTCAGATAAGTCGTCCAAAAATGATTGATTAGCATTTTTGAATCGAGGAAATGCTTTGTTACAGGATAAAACTTTTCAAAATTCAATTCCGCTACAACAAGATACCGCAATTAATTTGTAGGGATTTTCATTCCATGGGCAAAAATAAAAAATATCATATCCTCATGCCTTTTTCATTGGTATTAACGCAAGAGTTTCTTGCCCCGAGTTCATTTGCTTAAATGCTTCGATGCATCTTGAATTAATCCGAGAGTTCCGGAGTAGAAGTAACGTCTCCCGATATCTTTCTAGAGCTTCAAACGTTTCTCGAAATTTCAATCCAATGCATCTAAAGAAGTACGTATTTAATTATGAGAAAATGTTACTATGGTACACTTTCTGGGGCAAAGGCAAGTATCGAATTTAATGCACTCGAACCCATAGCTCTTAAATGATACGACTCAATTTTGATGACAAACACAGAGGAAAGCCAATGGGTCGTAAAATTCTGCCTCCCCCTCTCACTCACTACCCTTGTTCCCCGAAAACTTCCCTGCGCCTCCCGGGATCTTGGCACTCTCAGGTTTTCTCAACAGCTGCAAACAATTAGTTTTCTGAACCGCGTCCCTATTGGTTCGATTTCCCACGTGACGTCACCAAAGTCCATTGGAGAGTTGGGAGGGGAGGAGGTGGGCGATTAGAATTGCAGCTTGGAAGTGCGTTGCCATTAAATTGGTGGACCAAGGGGAAGTGTATTAACAGGAACACATTGCCTCAATAGGAGTTTTTTACTCGTTGCTCGCTGCAGCTATTGTGACGTATCAGAGAACTCAGCCTCCTCTAGGGAGTACTTGAGTAGGTACATGCGTACTGAAGTAATGTACTGAGTTGTCGTAAAAAACTATGGTGTTTTTAACAACGTCTGCTTTACCTTGAAATAACTCTGAGTCACAAACGATGTTCAAATAGATTGTAGCTTTTTATACGCACTCGCATTTCATGCTGTTCCCGTCACGTCGGGGAAGGTAAATTAAACCATAGTCTCATTTTAAAGTATTTCAGGAAAGTTACTCCTTTTCCCTAATTTGTTCCACACTACACTATCCTTGAATTAGGAATATCCTGCACTCCTTACACGAGCATGCACTGTTTATTAAGGGTTTTATAAACGATAGTAAAATTTTCGTCCCTCCATGTATACAGGTATATAAACTTTTTTGTCTCTAAAAATAACTCGAAATAACTAAGTCTTAGCCATTATAATTTCTCATATAATCTGTATATTAATGCCACCCAATTGCTACAACAGACTTCGGTGACGTCACGCGCAAATCGAACTAATAGGGATGCGGTTCAGACAACCGATTATTTGCATCTGTTGAGGTATAATGAGCATTCTAAGGTGTAATAATTAATGATACTTAATCTACCAGTTACGTAGTTTACTGATAGACACACGACCTCAACACTAAAATAACCCTTTCCTTATTTTCGCTTATTTTCCTACCACCCTTAATTCCATCCAACAAGCCAAATATGTTCCTCCCCTTCCCTCGCTAACCCAACATTCTAGCCTCTGTCACATTCTTCAACAATACACCGCCACTCAATACGCCATGCATCCACTTTCCCTACCTTCTTTGGATTTCTCCCAATATCTTTCTCACCTCTCCCACCATGTGCAAAACGTCTTCTCTCGTTTTATTTTCCCTCCATTTTAATTTCTTCATCCTTCTCTACACATTCTCTCTGCCATTTCTCAGGTTCCCTCTAGCTTCCCTCATGCACTTTCCTGCTTCAAGGTGTGGATTGAGGGAACAGAGGAAATCGCCTCCGACAGAAAAATCCACCTTTCATTTTCCGCTTTTAATTTTCACTACGGCCTCCAGGGTGTTTGGTCCACTTCTGACAGATTAACCATCCGGTAGATAGCGATTTTTTTTCTGAAAAAAGAAGAAATAACCTGACAGTAGGGGAAATGCAAGTCATTGCACCTTCTCTAATAATTAATTATTCTTTAGTCCTCATAGAACACTTGCAGGGGGGCACCAAAAAAGTAAGTACATTGAATGCCACGCTTTTGCTTGTGAACATCGTTCTAAAGGAAGGGTAGGAGAAAAAGCCATTGCACCTCGTCGATATATATGTATTTCTCAATAGTTTATAACTTATAGCGTTTAACAGGAACCGTCAAGGGAGGTCTAAGAGGACCAGCCCCAGGTCTGCAGAAAAATATTTCCTCTCCACATGGATCCACTAGTCAGGATAAAAATAGGCTTAATCTCCTAAATATGGTCTACCACGAGAATGACTTCCAAGCTCGGCTGAGGGGCACCCCATGTCGTCACTTCCAGCGGAAACGGGCCAAACGACCGACGGCTTGGGTGGTACCTCGAGGGCGCACGTGCAGCTTCCTAACCATCGCCTCAAATACCCAATCCATACGTACTGCTTCCGAGGGCGAAGGAGGGATTAGCCATTTTATACGCTTCTAAAAAAAGAAGTGGTGGAGTGGAAAAAGCCCATTGCTAGAAAATTGCGCGGAGTTTCACCGGTCGAAGAAATTCAATCGCACCATGCTATACGTTTTGAAGAGTCCCTCACAGATCGGAGCAGATGCATATAAAACCCCTCGGAGGTCAGCATTTGAATATCCCATCTTCAAGGAAGAAGAGGTCGGTGAGGCGTATGGATTTCAAAAGATATAAATGATCAATTTCATGCATTTTATGGTTACGTCAATATACCTGAGTAGGTGGGGATATTTGAAATCATCGCCATTTCTACTCTCTTATTGTATTCCTATTTTCTTAACTCATCTATATTCCTAACGATATCTGCTGTAATCCATGACTTCCTAATACTTGTCTTATTTACTATTCCTATTGTTTGGCTCACGTCTTTTTCACGTATTGTTGATTTTTGTCCCTCATATTGCCACGGGAATAATAATTGAGGTGGTTTCCCGTTGCCTCCCTCAAGTGTAAAATTGCACTGTGGTAGTGAATTTACCGGAGGGGTGACCCTAGTCTGCCCTTTGCAGCTGCCACACTGAAGAACATACTCTGCGAGGACTACTTTTCGTCTGGCTCCCACCCTTAGACCTCTCTGGCATGGGTTAACCTACCATGAGGTATTTTCATTCTCCCGCTAGCTCTGCTCTAGGGGTCATCAGAACACGCAAGCACTTCCACCACGTCAAGGTGTAGTCCATGAGGAGGGAACCGGTAGATTAGGTACCATTAATTGTTACACCTAAATGGCAATAGCAGGAATTTCCTGAAATTTAGGTGCTATTTAACGTTTATGTACTCTGATTTTTAAACTTAACTTTTACTTGTTACATACAATTTATGAAATAATAAAATTCGCTGTTTTGTTGATGAATTTCAAAATAGATTTAGTTTTCTTTGGATGTGAATGAATATTACGCGAAAGACTCTAGGCCATACAGGTTTTAATTATTAAATCTAAATTCGTTTTTACCCAATTCCTTTAGGATGTATAATATGCGTATTTTTAACACTTCATAGTGTGTATTCTTTCAGGGTGTACGAGTGCCCTTAGTGGGACCGCTACACACGCCACTCAAATATTTTTAATCTTTAAATTAGAATACTTATCTACTCATTTATTGGCAATGCTATCATTATTAATGATAGTCGACTGTTAGGGTAGATATTTGATGGAAACTACTAAAACGACACCAACATCGCATAAACCCATATTCCCAGTAATCATAATTTAATAGTGTGTGTTTAATTTGCTCTGAAATTTATGGATCAACTATGAAACAATTACATAGATTAAAGACATTTCTGCTAGTGAACACGTCATGTGAAGCATTTAATTATGGGTCATGAAACACATGCTTATATATATGCTACAACACATCGCTTAGCGTTATGAATAATAATGACGATATAAAATCCTATCTTTGGATGTTTCCTGGCAAATAGGAAAAATATGTAGGGCCAGTAGAAATGCGGCGCATTCTCCGAAATGTCGACTATTATTTAATTAATACTGATAATTTGCTTAGTATTGACAAATTATCGAACTCTCATTATCGAAATTATCAAGTCGAACTCTCTTAGCTTTTCGTTCAAACTGGATCGTCTTAACTGGCAATAGTTACCGTCTCAGTCTTTTCAGTGCAAACATTAAAAAATGGGTCAAATGCAAACTACCCGAGCTGTCGAAGCACCCTATTAAATCTAATTCTCCTGCAAAGACATCTCTAGTCCTGTTTTGCATGGAACTTAAATCGACTGCCTATTCGTCTTTGAGTAAATTTTACGGCCGTTAGGAATACAGCCTGAATTGTCTCTTGACAAATTATCCCAATTCACCGACAGTTTACAAAACAATATCGCGTAAATAACCCACTTTTGGGAGGTTTCGATGATGATGTAAAGATGCACAACAAGGTAGCATCACGGTGTCAGGAGAAAAGTGCAATGAAAAAATGACAATTATAATTTATGGAAAAAATGGTAGTCCTACGACTAAAAGCTTTCTCTTGTACAAGCCGATTTCAGAAGTTATAATGTGTCAGGAAGCAGAAAAAAACATAAATTTTCACCTAGGCTCATCAAATCCAATGGTTAGAACTTCTCGCTTTTGTACCCTTACAATCTCGAAGGTCTCATATTAGGTGAAGTCTTTATATTTTGCTGTATTTATTTTTCCGCTAATATTTTCATCCATTTTAGGAATTTAAACGTAGTAAAGAATTTCTGACTAGGTGACATGAGGAACTAATTTATATAAACAGAATGATTACTAATCTCAAGCAACTACGCAAGCTGTTGCTACTCCCTCATGACAAAGTTTCAGGTTCATTCTCTCTCTTGTTCTCGCCTTGTCGATTTTTACACTGGTGGTTTTCGCTAGGAGAAAATTCAATATTAATGTAATCTTTTTATAATTCCTAGAATGCATAAAATATTTTTAATAAGGTTTACTGTCTCAAACGGTTGCCACTTCCTGGTAGTCCAAGGGGAACGGGGTGACGTAGTATGGTTTTACCGCTTTTTTCATGAAGAATGACTGAATTATGGTGAAATATGATGCAAATCATGTGTTATTCGAGAGATTAATTTGAAGTAATAGGTTTTTGATTGTTATTAGCACCCCGCTCCGTTTGACACACGGGACGCTCGAACTGTGGTATGCGTTTCCTACAGTTATAGCCACAAATTGTGCGTGGGGAAAAAGGATTCCTTATATCTGTTCGGCTGTCAATGTCTCTCAACTTCCTGTCATGGCCTCGTCTACCAATATAATGTGGAGGTAAAATGGTTCCTTCAATTTCAATATTGAACTCGAATGATTAGTATCTTTCTAACAGTTTACGATGAGCATGCAATCTTCGTGCTTCCAGTGGCTACAATTTAAAAGTATCCGATAACAATGTGACGTTCTCTGTTCGCCCATAACGATTCTTCACAAAACAGGCAGCTTCCCTCTGTATCCTGTTTATTTCCAAGATTAGTTCCTTCTGTGCAGGGACTCAAATGTTCGAAGCATGATCAAATGAGATCGAGTTCGATATATGTAAGGTTGTTTGTTCTACAGATCGCCCGATTCTATATCGGATGTAACGAACAAACTAGAAACTCTGATATCGGCTCTGACTTCTAAGCACAATAACAATATAATGACTATCG
>LYUA01000168.1:530079-540152 GCA_002093875.1 Calopteryx splendens
GTTGACGAAGGCGGAGGGTTTCCACCGAAACAGTTCAAAAAACGTGTGTGCGTTCTTTTTTATGTGTCTATGTTTTAACGTGTTGTTCTCGTGTGTTTAATTACATCTAGCTCCTATGAGTTTTCTCCATGTAACTTTATATATGCATAAATAATTATGTGTGTGTATATATATATATATATATATATACATATACATATATTTATACACACATTAACATAAGAACAGGTTGTGGAAGCGAAAGTGGGAAATGCTTCGAAGGGAACGTACGGTTTGTGGTTGCCTGAATGCATCCTCATCGTCAGCAGAACAATATGCCAAGTACGCTTTTGTTAAATTAATTTCTGATACATGGCCTTACATTATTTTTTTGTAACCACTCTCAGGTTTTTGGAGGATTTGAAAGTTATAACAGCTCTTCTACAAGCACCTATGATATGACAAATCGTTTGAAGATTGACTCTTAAAAGTTGTAGGAATCTTACTTACTAACCTGGTACACTTGCTCTTGTCCTCGTAACGAATTTTCACCATGGAAATAGAACATCTTTCCGTCGCATGCTTTTTTTTCAAAATCCGGAATGCAGGATGCTATTGACAAATCGCAATCATGTCCTCCGTCGTCGCGGTTCAGCTCAAATTCGTCTTCCCAGTCCACTAATTCAGAGAGTATTTAGGGGTCTGCTGATTTCAGGTAGGCATTAATCTGGGAAAAGTCTCCAAGCGTCCGACTTGATTCCCAATTCATGAGCAATGCTCAAATGACACGGTGCTGGAGCGGTGTCTCTCCTCTCCGCCTGTGAATTAGGGGGGTGGAGGAACGTAGGGGGTCATGACCGCGTGCTGAATGAAGGCGAGTACTACCCTTCTCTCGCTAGGATCCCGCCCCCGCGTTGGTCCGCGTTCCGTGGACCTCAAAATATCACATCGGCGCCCGCCCCCCTCTCCCTTCCTCGCGTAGGGAACCGTATGGGGAGCAGGCGCGGGCGCATGCGCATATGGGCCAACCGATCGATTATGGCGGGAGTAGGAGTCACCTTGAAGCCTCACTTGCTCCAGTTGGGCCGTCCGTGTTACCCCTAGATACGTTGCACACCCGAATTCACCATGGACACCATCAGCGCACCCGAAGACAAGAAGTCTTTAAAAAGTAAGTTTCTTTGGCAATACTTTATCGTTAAACCTAGGCGGAGTCGGAACTCCCTGGCGCCCCTTTTTGATTTTGGCGCCGGCATTGCAACATGAGTTGCCACACACATACACGGAGCATGTTGTTTACGAAGGTGACTGGCGCATGCGATTATGCCTCATTCTTTCCTTTCTGGAGTTTCCTTGCGTGGGGATGGTCTATTAGTTTCCGATGCCCGTCCATGTCTTCCGCATGATTTATCTACTGGCTTTCATACTGTTTTTCTTTTCCGGTTGAAAAATCATATTTTTTCCCGTTTTCTCAACGCGATGTTATGTGTACCACTATTTTATTCATTTATTCTCTTTGCCCTTACCCCCAAAATGGTCAAAGATTTTGAATGAATTGAATTTTCCGCTCACACGTTTTCTCCTTGGATGACCTTGCGTGAGGTTACGGTATCGTAAATGACCTCCCCCAAGCATGGGAAACGTGATCACTCATTCTCTCAGCGTTGGAGAATGTTTACATTTCCCTAAAAAATCGAAATATTTGTGGCATGGCAACTTGTTGAAGGAAAACGGTGAATGCTAAAGCCTAATTGGATTCCAATTATCAGTTTTCATTTCCGTTAAAAAATATCTTTTTTTGATTTGCCAACATACCAAATAGTCAGTGTAGTAGATATATGTTCATGTTTATCTTTTTTCCGCGGGTTCTTCTCTTCCTGGATTGGCCAGCTAAAGTTTCCGCGCAATGTAATTGGTTCCGTAATAAACACCAGATAAAGTTTTGTGGACGTGTAAAGTTTTAACGATTTCCATGCCTATACGTATTCGTGTGATGAGACTTTCATTCGACCATGTTTAATAAAGGACATTGTCCTTCCAATATATATTAGGTCGCTTGTGAAGATACAACAATCCGTCGAATCACTAGTCCGAGATCATGGTCATCGGTTCATAGCGCGTTTATTTTTGTTGACATAAAAAGACTTTGGTCCTGCAAGAAAGGAGGAGACTCTTTTTTATGCTAAAAATATAAGTCGACGTCGAAAGTTAGTGTTAACCGATCCATATGCAAAGCCCGTCCCCCTTCCTCCATTTCTCTTGTAATGACAACCGCTGGCATATTTAGGGGAATCACGTGACCACTGTTGATCATCTTCACGTCCTCTTTACCCTTGTTTTTTTACAATGACCCCCTTTGCAATGTCGCCACATTTAAAAAGAAATATAATGATTTATAAATAGCTTCCAGTGCCATTTTCTGACGTGTTTCAAAAACCCTGTTGGGTGATCGACTCTCCATTTCAAGTGTGGGTACTTTGAAACCATCCTTTGGTAGTCTATAATTAAAAAATATAAAACACTCATCAAAGCGTGACATATTTTTAAGCAATCGCACACATAATATTTATCGTTTGTTTAGCTACCTGCTCTCTAGGCGCTAATAATGCGTAAAATCTATTTTTTCGTTTAGTTTAAATGAGAACTTTCTTTTACTCAAAGCATTAATTAAGGGTGAAGCATTAATATCTGACGGATTTTAATTTCTAAGCCATGCAACTCCTGCCTGTTAAAAAGCCTTCATGACGAGAATATCTTATGCATTTCATCACGTTCTCGTTTCCCATAACCTATAGGTGTTCATGTGCCACGGATATTTCCTAATAATGAAAGGGGGTATGTCAAATACACTCTAGGAAAAACACTTATACGTAATTGATTTTATGGAACATTTTGTGCGTGAATTAATTAAGGTAATTATAAAACATTCTGGCCACAGCTTACATAGAGTGCTCATCAATTTTTGTTTAATTTGTTTCAGAGCGCTTGCTGTCACAATTGCGTGTCTTATGGCATAGTTACACCTTTAGTTTTTCTGACAAAAGTTTTATTGGTCAGATGCCAAACTTAACTTCATCAAAGAAATGGCTACGAATTTCATGTTAATTAATTGTGAATCCTTATAGTGAGAGCCTTAATTTCTATATCTTTATGTCTCCTGGCATTCCCTTAATCGAATACACGAAAATATTTACAGGGGTGTACCAAGAATGTGAAATTGATAGACATTGAATGACATGTCTAACATAAATTCTATTTTTATGTATTTACTCTAGTAATCTTACTTACCTGCTTAAGTTGTATTATAATAAATGAAACCAATATATGAATTTTTTTAAATGCAATATACTTTCCTTAAAGCTCGTCTTATTATGACTACCTAATATACTATGCATATCGGAATGCGATCCGTGTGCGTTATGCCTTGCAAAATATCTTGCTGTAAAATAATAATATTAATGTCATTTCCATTTTTTACAGCTTGACTCAATTCACCTATGCTAAGTAATAAATCTTGTTTTCTTCTCTGAAAGGAATTTGTTTCGCTTCTGCTCTAAGATGTAGTAAGACTCGAATTATGTTAATCCTAGTTATGAGCTTGGGATTGAATAAATGAAAGAGTCCAAAATATCTGTTACCATTTGTAAAGCGTCGAGCGACTTTCTTCTACTATATTTGTAAGTATTTGTAAGCTATTTCTAGGTGAGCATTTTTGAAAGTAAGCAAAAATACATATTTCATCCTTGAGACGTTAACATCAACATCACTTGTCTTTTTAAGTTTGACCTTAAAGAAGGTCAAACCGTGATCACTAACTGAAAACGGTTCAAAGTAGAATGAGCGCCAGAGTTCTATAAATTGCAACCTTTGGCTCCTGAAGGTATATGGGCCTCATGTGTGATATCAATACAAGAGTAGAATATGGAAAGTTTTATCTGGTGTAGATGTATTTCCGTGAATACTGTGCATCGATTATTCTACCTTAGAATGTATTTCCACCCCTCACCACTTTTTGAGTGGAATTCCGAGATTTTGCAGTCAGGGCCTTCAAATTTGCCTCTCTCGTGGTCACCATTTACATTCTCCGTTACATTAGGCGAATCCTTATGTAGCCTTATCCGTCTATAGCCTCAATATTTATCTGGGCGTCGAGAAAATTCTCGACCAATGGTTTGAGACAAACTAATTTTCTTAATCTTGTTTCCCGACAGTTTGTGGTCACCGGTTATAGGCAGAAAAAAGTCATGTCAAGTTACGGTGCCATTTCCGATGTCGCATTATTTCTGTTTAATCTTTTGTTTATTTCAATCAAGGCGCTTCCAGTTATTAATGCCCATTCATTGTTTTTCAAGATGCCATTCACATTAACTGGATGAAACATATCGGAGTAATAATATTAACGGGACCGTTTAGAACTGTATACAGAAAACTTCAACGGTGGAGAAAATTGGTGAAGTAATGCTCAATATCAAGCAACATCTCCCTGGCATCGATAAATAGGAAATAAAGAGACGGACGGCGATATATAAGTAAGGTATAGATAAGGCATGTAAAATGGACAAGCCACTGAAAATTAGAGATTTTGGTCACTGTAATGCAAGTGAAGTGGCCCAAATCTTTTTAATTCAATTGCTATGCACTGAATCGTTCCAAGGTGCTAGAATATTCTCGTATTCTATTCACGGTGTATTCTCCTTTTGGGTGAATGATTATTTTAGAAATATAAAATTTTAAAAACATGTACTTATATTAATGTAATTTACTTCCTGCTCCTATGCCAAATATCACTTCGACAGCGACGACTGATATATCTCGCGTTAGGTTCTTCATTTTCATTATGGCCACAAAAATAGGATATGCACATTAATTATATAAACAAAGAAGGTAAGTGCGAAAAAAGGAAGCGATATATAAGCTAATTTTTAATGAAAAAGTATAAATTACTTTAAATTTAATTTAGCTTTGATGCATGGTTGCCCGATATAAGGGTAAACGGAGAGAATTGAATGGGTATTTTATAGATAATTGAGTTTCCATCAATAATCTCATGACAACAGTGTCAGGAAGCCGGAGAGGAATGAAAATCAACAGCAGCTCAGCCTAAGAAATGTGTTCATCCGAATATATCCCTCTCCTCGTTACCATAGTAACCGTAAGTCTTTTCCCTGCACCGATTGGCCACCTGTAGCTTCTCCAGATGCCTGCGTAATTGACGTGCCGACGACGGTCTTTGAACCCACTGTACTCTAATGATGAAAATACGCGAGAAGCAAGTCCTGGAGTATCCGAAGTCTGAAAATTAAACTTGTCGGTTGAATACTTAATCGCTGGTCTACCCTCGCTATGATACCCACCCTCTTTGATGCGAGATCATTGGTGAATATACTTCGCACAACACTTCTTCTTCTACACTTCGCCTTGCTCTGTTAAATAGAAAGTAGTGAGTCCTTTCATCTAAACGCTGTTTCAAAGGAGCCATGTAAAAATTACTGCATGGACGCGTTCACTACGTTAAGTTTTGCGTTGGACTCAATTATCTTTTTCTACCAGGTATTATTAATAGTTCCTCGTTCAAGTGAGTGCCCTGGGGACGAGTAATGTTTGAAGCAACTGCGGGAAATACCGTGACAGAGACTTAAACGGAGTCGCCCGCTGTTGTGCATGCATACGCGAAAAATTCACACTGTAAAAAACCATTCGCCTGAAACGGGACTCGAACCCGAATCTTGAAAAGGCTGCACGCTAACTCAATTGGTGGGGATTTTACCTTCCAATCGGTAGGCACGGAGAACTATGCTTTCGCAGTGTACCGTTTTCCTGGGTACAGTAAAGCGCGGGTATTGGTGTATCCAACAGCTACATCAACAGGAGTGCTGAAAGGAGGAGTTTTTCCAGTTTTCATTTAAAAATATTTTTCTTTTGATCGGGTTCGGTGTGTCTACATTATTCATTATTAAGATATATGACGACGAGGAATACTTCGTTACATAGTATGCACGGTATTTCGTAATAACATCTAGTTCCGTGTATAACTCTCAAAAATCCACAATTTCGAGGGATCAAGTCGAGGGGTCCGGGTTCGAATCCCGGTTCAGGCGAATGATTTTTACGCTGAATTTTTCGGATATGTATGCACTGCAGCGGGTGACTCCGTTTAAGTCTCTGTCACGGCATTTCCCTCTTTCATTGTGAATAAATTCCACCATATCATTCATGACACGTTACTATTCAATTAAAAGTACGAAAGACGTTAGCTATATCCACTCCAAAATGCTGGAAATTAGTTATTATTTTATGCAATGACGATGTAAGTAAGATGGCTAACTAAAAGATGATAGCATGATAGAGGAAGAAGATTTGGATCCAGAAATATCAAGAATTGAATTCGACAGAGCAGTTAAAGATCTGAAGAATAATAAGGCGTCCGGAGCAGACAGAATAAACGGAGAAATAATCAAAGAACTCGGAGAGAAAGCAGAGGACATCCTGTTTAGAATAATCAAAGACAACTACTGAAAAGGAACACTGCCATAGGACTTCCAGAATATAGTAATAATGGCGATACCGAGGAAGAAAACGACAAAAAAATGCGAAGGGCACCGGACATCAAGCCTGGTATCCATGAATCCAAAATAATAAGGAGGATGGATGATCAGCCGGAGAATAGAAGAAAAAATTGGAAACCTTCTTTCGGAAAATAAATTCGGATCCATTGGGAACAAAGGAACGAGAGAGGAGCAAGGATATTGGCAGGAAAAATTCTACACACTAACAAGCCACTATATGAGGCATTCGTGGACATGGAGAAGGCCTTTGAAAATGTCGAGTGGAATAAGATGTTCAAACGGCTCGAAAAACTAGGAATGGATTAAAACGAACAAATAATAATCTATCAGCTCTACAAAAATCAAATAACCACAATGAAGGAAGGAAAATAGAAACAAGAATAAATAAAGGAGTTAGAAATTGTTGTTATCTCTCACCAGCGTTTTTCAATATATAACTACTCGGAAGATGTAAAAAGGGAAGCAGAAGAAATAGTATCAAAGGAATTAAGTTGAACGGGGAAGAAGGTAACATGATTCGCTTAGCAGATGACATCCCAGTTATAGAAGGAAACTAAGAATAACTGCAGGTATTCATGAATGGAATGCAACGAGTACTTCGAGAATGTAATATGAAAATAAATTGGAAGAAAACCAAGATAAGATAAAAGCTGAAGCAGACGTAGTGCTGCAAGGAGAGTAATTGGAGCAAGTGGAATTCTTGGAACCTTCTTTGGAAGCAGCATGACATGGAATAGAAGAAGTTCGACGGATATCAAACGCAAGATAGCTCAAGCAAAGAAGGCATCCATGATGAAGAGCTAATTATTATGATCAAAGAAGATAGGACTACAAACACGGAAGAAGTACGTGAAAAAAATCGTATGGAATGTGGCACTCGATGTACCAGAGACGTGAACAGTTGGAAAGGCAGATCAGAGAAGAATAGAGTCCTTCGAAACCTGATGTCGGAGGAATAAGCCAAAGATCAAGTGGACCAATAATGTCAGAAACGAAGAAGTATACAGGAGAGTATAGGAAGAAAGGACCACATGAAGCACCATACGGAAAAGAAGAACCAGATGGATTGGACCTACCTTGAGACGCAATGGATCTGTTAAGAATATGAAAGGAAAAATAGAAGGAAATGTGCCACGAGGAAAACTAAGAGACAAATACATAGGGCAAATTAATAGGGATGTAGAAAAGGACTACCACAGTAAAAGTGAATTAGCATTCGATAGGAGAGGATGGAGGGCAGAGGTCAACAATTCTTAGGATTGAAGGATTAATGATGACGTTGTAAGTAAATATGTTGCGATGAATGTTCTTTTATATTCGGGATCAGCTTCGTGTTGAACTTTATGGCGAAGTCGGGGGGACCCCAAGTGACCTTTTTATGGCCTTCCACGGCGGCCTTTTTAGTTTGCTGAGCAGAAGGTCCAGAATTTATTTTCATACGATTATCAAAAGACCACCTTAAACCCTCCCTCCTCCGTTCTCATTCCGGTCATGCGCGTGAAATACCAGAAGCCTGACAAGAGCGGAAGCCAAAGGGAATATCATTTTGCAATCGCCCGAGGATCCCAGGCATCAAGGACATCAGGTGCCATTGAAAAAATATTCGGCCATTACAAAAAAAATTTATTTTATAAATTATCATCAATCCTTGATAATTAATGCTTTAAATGAATGTGATATCCTTTCTCTGCAGTAAATTACTTGTTATTTCACTGAAATCAATAGATAAAATAAGAATGAAAATAAAACAATAAATTAATAAATATACCGACCAGTACAGGAGGAAGATATGGAGCAAGAAAAGGAGAGTAAGAAGACGAAATGGATTGGGACACACCTTGAGACACCATGGATTTTAAGGAGCATGTTAGAATGGGAAATAGAAAGGAAGGCGCAGTGGGGAAGGTCATGGGACAAATAAAAATGAAATATTATTTAATCTTACAAATAAAATTATTATTTTATTAGGCGTGGTAGCATATTAGATAGTGCGTACCCCGAATCCCTGGTGACCTCTTTGGTCAGTCCCATTTTATAACCCAAGCTATGTGATTCTCAGGGTGCCATGTTGATATATTCCTGTGAGTTCTTAGGTGGTGCAGGGATGGGGGGATGCCCTGCCCCATTGTGTGGAATTCACTCGTCGTACGCTTAGTACGAAGTGAACTCTACCCTCGCTTATCAGAACCAAAATGTGGGGTGATTACTTTACTTGTATTATCAAATAATCACTTAAAGTAAAAAAAAACCGTAATTTAGATTAAATATGATATCTGTATAATATGCATTTATTATGAATAATATC
Organism: Calopteryx splendens; assembly: GCA_002093875.1. NCBI lineage: Eukaryota > Metazoa > Arthropoda > Insecta > Odonata > Calopterygidae > Calopteryx > Calopteryx splendens. The sequence continues at coordinate 538,930 of LYUA01000168.1, forward strand.
TTCTCTGTCACTGCACATGTCTCTTCGCCCTCTTACGAAAAGCTCTAAAGATATTAAGTTCGAAGAATTCGATTGTGGAGCATGAAAATCAGCTAAAAGTGGACATAGAAAGAATAATAATATTGTGCGTGAAGATACATAAAACTAATAGAAAATGCTCAGAAAAACGTTTTTCCGAATAAAATTGATCATCCACCTCGATTTTCGTATATCCCAGCGTTGGGAAAGATCGTTGTTCCCATTTTCACTCATGCCTTAATTCAAAATTCAAAAATATTGCATGCGTCCAGTTCCACTTCCAATGGTGCCCATTATCGTAAAATACTTACAGAGTTAATATACGCATAAAATCATTTAATCGACTAAATAGTAATTGATCTCAAAATTTCCCGAATTTTTGCGGAACGTTTGAAGGATACGTTGGGGTATGTTGGTAAGATCAGTGAAGTTCATTCTTTGATTTTTAGCATGGGATATGACTATTAAGAATATGCCGTATTCTGTGAGTGTCGGAGAAATACGCTGTGATGAGATTGAAGCTATCTGGGCGGAGTTTTTTCGGAGCGAGGAATGTGGGTAGAATAGGATTTGGCAGGTAAACAATTTGTTTGGGTGCCCGCGTTTGTTGAGGGAGTGGTGAAGGCTGTCCGTGTATTGCTGGAGGGAGGGTGCTTCATTGCAAATGCAGTGGCCGTGAACGGAGTAGGAAAATGGAACGGAACGTTTAGTGTGAGGAGAGTGAGTGAGTGAAAAATTTGTGAATGAAAGTGTTGGTAGTGTGTCGTTGGCTTTTTGTGGGCAGAAGTGGTGAATACGTTGCTTCGGAGGTGGATATCAACGTCTACATGTCAAATAGAGATGGAAGTAGTGAAGGATACTGAGAAAGAGGAATTGAGGGTTGATATAAAAGAAGACAGAGTTTCATGTCTGTGGGGCCAACGAAGAAAAATGTCGTATATTAAACGGTCGATTAGCGTGGAGATGCGTCTGGTTGGGGAGTTAATGCAGGAATTAATAGGACGTTCGGGGTAATTAATGTTAACCATTTTCGGAAACATGTAGAAGTGAAGAGTCTTTGAGGTTACGAGGAGAGAGGATGGCGATTACTTTCGTGAGAGATCTTCATTGGGACGAAATATTATAAGTAAACAAAGAATTTCTTTTTGGATTGTGGATTGGGTTCGTGGAGGAAGACGATATATATATATATATATATATATATA
>LYUA01000168.1:567105-577626 GCA_002093875.1 Calopteryx splendens
TCGCTCACCCTCTGCACTCCGAGTCGGACGTCTCACCTTCTTCTCTCCGAGCTCAGCCAGCCAGCCCACCGCTCGCCCTTCTCCTGACTTGCCCTCACTCTCGGTCTCTTCTCACCGGAAGGCTGGAGCGAACACTGAGGTCCCTCATGGAAGGCGGGGACATCCAGATGGTCCCGAAGTCGGGGGAGTCCGACAAGTACGTCCCGGCTCCACCGCCGAGGTCCAAATTCGGTAAGCGCGCGCTCTCTCCTCCGCCCGGAGGCCTCCGTGCCGACCTCCTCGCGGCACATGTTCCTCTCTCGTCCATTGTTTTGGTGCAGACCGCCTCTTTTTACATCGGAACGAGCTCGGCGGTGACGATCCGAGCGTGTCTTCCCGTCTAACCGTAAGGAAGATCTCTGCGCTTCGCTGTCGTCTCCTCTCGCGTATTTCTCCATCAAATTCCCCCACCACCGGTCTTAGAAAGCGTTTTCGTGGCTTCGCCAACTCGTTTTTTCGAGCAGCTGCTCATGGACAACGGGCGGTCTCTCGCTAAGGTTACGTTAAGGTTGTCCATTTGCACCATGCAGATCGGCGGGTGTTTTCTAAGTCTGCGGGAATTTCTTGGCATTATTCGTTGCAGTGGGGCGTGGTTGTCCATTGGATAGAGCGCTGGGTTACTGACCGGAGGGCCCTGGTTAGAATCCGGGTGACCCCTCCGAGCACCCTCCGCTTCACCCGAGCTGTGTATTTTACGGAGCACCGGGTCTGCCTAGGAAAACAGGCTGCACAGGGAAAGGAATTGGCACTCTGTCTTGATGCATCAATTTCAACCAGCAAATAGGCTTAGTAATGGGCGAGCTCCACCCTCACCCATCAAACCCCCTTTCGAGATTATTATTGTGTTTTCATTTTCTGCTGTATTTATCTATTCATCCTGGAGTGTTGACAGGTTGTGGTATCAGTTTAGAAAGTCTTCATACGATATCCGGTAGTGCTCTCAGAATAGTGCCTCCGCCTAATCGTCACGTTTTTGTAAAACATTCGCAATCAAAACTAAATTAACCCAATCCACTATGACAAGTTTTCTAAAATGTACTTTTTCATTATGTTTGGTCCACACCAACCCAATGGAAATATCTAAAGATACATTTCTTCGCTGCTTATCCGGAAACTCTGCAAAGGTGTCTTTTCCTGGGAGTGGCACAATTTCTCCCGGGTAAAATCCCATGCCAGCCTAGTTTTCTTAGCAGTCCCACCATTGTCTGAAGCACTTGAATCCATCCTGCGTAGTGACCGTGATATTTTATTCGTCTTCTTTCTTCCAGCATTAAGCCCATTAGACCTTCACTCTTTCCTTCTCTTGCCTAGACGTCCCAGAGATCTTCTTCCTCTCGCTCCGTATCTCCGTATTTGTTTTGGTATTTTTTCCTCCATTCGCTCAACATGTTCTCTCCATCTAGTTTCCAAGTGATTTTGGGGTCGTCCAGGTTTCGCTGCCGTACATCCCAAAATGAATTGCAATCATTATATAAAAGTTTATTAATTGGTGTTTTCTTACCTTATTTTGTTAAGCATGGTATGTAGTTGAATCTAGTAATTTTATTGTGAACGTCTGTTTCATGACAGTAAGAAAACTTTGGTCCGAGGAACAATGTTATTTATAAGAATGTAATCAAAGTGATCAGTGGTTTATGCATTGCTTATAGTTAATCCAAGACATAAATCCGATATCATTATCTTTGAGGGAAACAACACCAGCGAGAGAATATTGCAGAGTTACGCAGATAAAAAAAAGGTGCTACAATCGACTATCTCGAGAAATTGGAAATCATATTCGATATAGAAATACGGAAATTAGACTGATAAATCCTAAAAATTATTGTTATAAATTATTATAACAAGGAGGACCGTGGCTACTGCACTCTGTAGCTCCATAGATTTCCGTTCTCTGCGAGTCCTTGCATTCTGGAATAGGGTGTGTAGCCGACGTCTTCTATTATATCATTCATATATTTCAATCTCTACCATACATCCCAGGAATGTTACCCTCTATTATGGTTCTAACCCAGTCTTCCTTCCGTAGGATGTGTTTATTCCATTCATATCTTTTCCGTTTCAAATTCTCCCAGACCGAAGGCTGTACCTTAATTTTTTGGAGAATTTCATCGTTGGAGATCTTATCCGTCAAGCTAATTTTTATAAACCTTCTAAAGTCTAGAGTTCAAATTCTTCCGACCTTCTTCGTTCAACTGTTCCGATAGTCTAAGTTTCAGAGCAGTATATTAAAACACTCCACACGTAGACGTGGAGCAATCTTTTCTTTAGGCTTAGACTAATTTTGTTTGACGTTAGGTACCTCTTTTTCTTGATGAATGCTATTTTGCCAAATTTATTATTTTATTCTCGTATGCTTCTCTCGTCAGCTTTCATTTTACTGCCTAGGTATGTAAATTCTAAGACATTTTCCATTTGCAATCCATGAATGGAAACTCTTGTAGTAGCGTTATTATTTTTCCCCACGCTGAGTATCTTTGTCTTCTTTCATCAGTCCCCCCCCCCCATAAGCATCCCATTTCATTTCCGCCCCCCCCTGCCATCGTTGCCCCACCTCTACACCTCCGCATCGCCACGCCCCTCACACCCCACTCTGCCCCCTCCACTCCTACTCCCTTAGGGCAGCTATATATGGTAGTGAAATGAAAATGCCAGTTGCAATGATGATAATATTATTTCAAACGTATGCGCATTTAGACTCTTAACGTTATAATTTCAAGTGACAAATGATTGATCTTGGGTGTGAGCTTGGGCATATTTATGTGTACATACACGCGCAGCCACACCTTCTGGGAAAGGCATGGTTTTAGAGGGTACCAGAAGTGATTTATCCCAGTCGATTGTCCGTGGATGGAATTGGGGGGAGTATACCGCGTGGGTGAGGAGAAGAATAGATTCCTACAATTCCAATGTCATAGACTTGCCAGCAAAGAAAGAGTGGGAAAAGAAATGCTGAGTTTAATGAAAGCTGTGTGATAGTTAATGGAAAAGCACTGTCGGCCTAGCCGGCCGAAATTTCAACACTACAACGCCATGGAACCCGTATTAATTACAACATATCATCAACTAATAGCATCTAATGGAGTCATCCAATAACACGGACTTCAGATTTTGAATCCTCAACCTGGAAGACATCGGACTTGGAGAAATGGGGGATGGTTCAGCATAAAGGGAAGACAATTCATTCGCTCCACGACAAGATATTACGGAGACAATTTGAACACTTACTCCATTTTATTGACCCACTGGGTACCTTAACAAATCCTCCTCCCCTCTCCTCACTCCCCCACCCCACCCTTGGATCCCCTCCTCCAATTCCACCAACGGCGTAGGCACCACCGACCAGTTAGTGCCTCCCTCCATCTTTCCCCCTCCCTACCGCGGTGATATTTGTAACGTATATTTCAACTATGGGAGGAGGGGGAGGGGTTGTTGTACAAGCAATAAAAAATCAATTATTAATGTGGAATCGGTGTTAAGATTTGCCACACTCCTGTGGATGAATGCAACTAAATTCTCCCTCCTCAAAGGAAACATACCTTTGCGCTCCATGGCCTGCACCCACATTGTTTTAACATCAACTCTGGGTCTCCGAGAATAGGTATTTAAACGGAGCCTCCCGTAACCGTAAGAATATATGCATCTGCCTTGCCCAAGCAGTTCCGTTTCGGGAAAACGATCAGCTAAAGGTTAAAACTGATGAGGAGTCCTGAAAAAAAGAAATGTCTGAAATAATTATTTAGTTTTGCGACGGCTACCGTGCGTTTTTAGTCGCTGAACAAAAATTAAGCGTAATTTTAGCCAAATTTGAATTTATCGAATTGAAGATAAATGACGAAGTATTTACTCACTGACGAAGTATTTACCCACCGACCCAATATTGTTGTAAGAGTGATTCCGAGAGAAATTCTATCGAAAAGTTATTGATTCGGAAAATTCTGTCATTGGAACTGTTGCAGCTCTCTCCACGCTGTTATCACCTAAGTCCCAGAACGAGTGCGAAAGGACTTAGTAAAAATTTGGAAGTTGGGGAAAAGATGAAAAAAATTTCCACTGTTTTAGGACAAGTGTTTTTTCCAAGAGTTTGAGACTCATGTCCCACATGTTTAGGGTTTCCGACGTCATGAAAAAAGCGAGGTTGTACTGAATTTCAGCATCAAAAAACGAGCCCCCAACGACTTTTGAAAAATATGAAGACATGCCAAATTGTGAAATTAATTCAAATTTCATTATTACAGTCTCCCCAGTGTCGCAATACATCAGAATAACGCTGTGGTTGCTCCATTTCGACCTAGTTATGTAACTGCCCGCCGCCTCTCATGGTGGAATTCAGCCCCTCCGACGGCGGGCCTATCTTGAGGTTCCTGTCTCCATCGATGGCATTTTTAACCTTCAAAGGACTCTTAAAAACCTTCCTCTCCGCTTTTTCTCAAAAGCTCCTCACTACTTAGAGCTGTGACGTTTTCCCGAGCGGTAGTCAGGGATCGTAGGTATCCGTAGCTGGGAGCCTGCCCAGGTGATGAGGAAGGTTCCTCAGGTCAGGATGCTCTTGTGCTCTCCGTGATGCCCTTGATGCCTTCCTCACCAAATCTGAGGGAGTAGCGTGTGCGAAGGGAAGTATAAATTGAAGTCTCATCATTGTGTCTCCGGTCGCGTTCCCCACCGGAAATTTCTACGCCCGAAGTAAGCGTTTCAAGAGAGCTCCCGTCGCACGACAAATCTTTTGAAGGGGCCAAAACAATTTAGATATTTCTATTAAAATATATAAGAATAATTTTGATTGCTTGAAAATTTGTTGCATAAAATTCAAAGGTTTTGCTTCAATTTACAGTATTTGGCTTTCTCGTCAGGTTTCCTCATGACAGCCAGTCCGCTTAACCCGATTTAACAAAACCGTTTCGTTTTCTGGGTTTAAGACCTTACCTTCTTATTCTTTGGATGATCAATCGATTGCAGCCATACTTTTTGCGGCTTGAGTGGTCTGGAGATTGTGGCGTTAAGTTCTGATTGAAGTTAGCACGAGTGCAAACCGTTTTCATTCCGTTCAAGGGTTCAATGTAGGATTCCTTGTCTATAGTAAAATCTTAAACGGGTAGGGAAACGTAAGGATGTTCTTGTTTCAGTCCTTCGTTTTAGGTATAAGGTGATTCGTAAAGTTCGTATGCTAAGGATTTATAGGATTGTAGCATGTATTTCAATTCTTGATTTTTTTACTGTGTAGTTTGTCTTCATAGTTTAAAATGACCCTTCGGGATCATGCCAATTGCAAGTTTCAAACTAGAATCATGCAAAAATCTATTCATAAATAAGCACCGTGGCAAAATTATGCTCAACGGATCTGAAGGGTGATATTCTTCCCAACGCTCGTGCGTTACATTCTACAATGGATAATGATTTCGCTATCAGATGTCAAATCATTTCGCGCTCTGGAGCCCATTATAACGCGATTCTCTACGTTTAAACGAATCGCGAGTCCGCAAGATCAGTGATGGCAAAACTAAGATCGAGTTATCGACGACGCACAAAAAAGAGATCAGTGATATCAACCGTTGAGTGGTGCGCAATTGAGAATCGGAATACCACGAGCCATGGCATGGAATTCCAGCGCGATTTTCCGTTATCATCGCCAATATGCTCACCTTCACTATCATTCACTCCGGTGTATACCGGTCGGCGTCCCACGACGACAAACCACCTGTGGCTCGCCGTCATCTGCCTTCCCAGGTGCCACGAGAGGGTTTCCACGACACTAGTACCCGGGACGGGATCGCACCCGCGGTATTTTAGGTGGCCAAGCATTACCCACCTGAGGAACGAGGCTGGGCTTTTTCCAGGACTATCCCGCCGTGATAGCCACGAGAAATTCATCGCTCTCCAAAAAGCACGAAAACGACTTTCGAATTAGCCATTTTTAGCCGAATTAGCAATTACCAGCAGCGAAATGAGCGAGTTACACGCAGGAGACGTGAAAATTGTCGTGGAAAACATGTTGAGGCCGCAAAACACATTTCACGCGTGTTGTGTTCGTTATTAGTTAGATAGCCGTTTTGAAAATAATTATTTTAGTAACGAAAAATCAATTATTTTTTGCAAAGTCATTATGCAAGAGTCACTAATCAATCGCCTAACTGGATGCTAGGGAGTTGTCTACAAAAGAATGATTCATTTGGCGCCATTTGTGTAAGACGTTCTTAAAAGTAATATTGTCGAAATAGCCGAGAGGAAATCTATCGAATAATTATTTCAATGGAAATGCTGCGGCCCTCTCCACGCTGTTCTCACGTCCCAGAACGAGTACGAAAGGACTTTCGAAAAATTTGGAAGCAGGTGGAAAGATAAAAAAGTCTATTGTTGTAGGAAAAGTGGTTTTTCCGTGTTTCAGGGCCAACTTCCACATGTGTAGGGTTTCCAGCGTCATGAAAAATGCGGGATTGTTCTGAATTTGAGCATCAAAAAAGTCCACCGATTTTTGAAAAAAATTTAAAAATGCTAAATTATAAAATTATTGAAACTTTCATTATTACCGTCAACCGAATGGTCACTTACTCGGGCTCTATCGGCCAGGAGGAAGGGAAAAGGGATAGGATAGTACTCCTTACAATGTTTTCTAATAACGTCGGTCATTATCGATAGATATCAGTATTAAAGCTTCCTGTGGCTATCGTTTCCGGCGCTACCTCACGCAGCAAGCTCATGGTGTTTAATTTATGCGTAAATATCAATTTGTATAAATTTCATGCATATTATTAATTATATACAGGTATAGGGACTTGGTATACTAGTGTGTAGAGCGTTGGGATGCTAAATAATGGGCTCAGGCTCGATTCCGGGGGACGCCTCTGGACACCCTCAGCTTCACCCAACCTGTGTGATTTTTGGGTACCTGCATTATCTTCTTGGGAAAGCGCAGGCGGTACAGCCAAAGGAACTGACCCCCCTCTCCTGATGTGTGAATTTCACACGCCGTTGGGCTTAGTATTAGATGGGCCCGTTGTCACCTACGAACATCTACGTCTACATAGTACGCGGTAAGCCGCCGCGAGGGTGTGTGGCAGGGGGTCGATAACCGTCGTTAATGACATTGATTGTCACTATTATCATTGGCATCCCGCGCCATTTGACACGCGGAATGCTTTAACTGTCGTTCGTGTTTCGTTCACCCTCGGGCAGTCGTCCCCCGAGCGCCGCCGGTGCGTGCGGAGGCGTCTTTCGCGGAGGCGTCTTTCGCGGAGGTCGCAAGGAAGTGCCGTCCTTCCTCCTCTTTCCTGAATGTGCCCCCGGTGAAGGGGAGGGGTTGTTATAGTTTCGAATTTTGCGAAAGGGAAAAATGATTCCTTAATACCTCGTATCTGCTCGGCAATCAATCTCTCTCAACTTCCTGTCGTGGTCTCCTCTACCAATGTAATGTGAAGTTAAAATGATTCCTTCTGTTTCAGTGTTGAAATCCAATGGTTTTTATCTTTCTAACAGTTTAAGACGTGCTTGCAACCTTCGGGTTGATTACTGTGTTTTGGTTTGGGTGGATACGTGGGTAATATTTTATTATTTTGTGTTGTGGATATTATAGCTATTCTAAAAATTCCTACGATTTATAAACACACAATGCATGTCATGTCCTGATTTTTCTCCTTACACTAATGGCAGCAGCCCTGAGCTGAATTGCAACCTTTAAGGCAACCGTATTTATGCGCATTGAATTATAAATATTTTTAGGAGATGAACGGTCAGAAAAGCCAGTTGCTTGACCATTTTCTCTACTTAAAACGAGGGTCAAAGTGTCACCTCTATTGTGCGGCTGAAGGAAGGGAACGTTTATCCAATGTCGATGTTTCCGATAAAAGGTCATGGAATAAATAGCAATTGAATCGGCCGTCGGGAGTGGGCGGGTGAGGAGGGGCCAGAGCGCCGCTGGAGCGTGCGGAGGAGACGAGTCTTCCGAGGAGGTCTCAAGGAAGTGCCCCTTTTCCTCCTCTTTCCTCCTTTCCTCTTTCCCCGAGGAAGGGGAGGGGGAGCCCTGCCGACGATCCCACCCCCCGAGGCTTCGATTATTTTGACCCTCTTGGCCACACTTATCGGGTGCGAGGCACCGTGCGCTTTCGGGGATTTCTCCCTCCTTAAGAATCCGTTCTCGGGTCAGCGGCTGGCTGCCTCGGCGCGATCGAATGGCGTGTGCTCCAGTGGACAAACTCCTTCACGCCTCGCCGCTGCTCGTCTGCGATTGACTTATTTTTCCTTCGCACCTCGTGTGCCCCTGGAAATCCATGGCATTTCTCAGGGTAATTTTCTGTTGGTTAGTGAAGTTGTTCCAAATCCACTTCGAGCCAGAACTGGCGGATCACTTGCCTAAAGGATTATGGGTTCGGAAATATTTTTTCGATTGCATGATGATGCAATGTGGGGTTTTCATTGGATTGCTTTAGAAACATTGATAAGAAATGTAACAGAACAGATGCGACACGTGCCCACTTGCTCATTCCTGTCAGCACGAATTGCGTCTCAACGCCGATGCGTTTCGCGATTGATAAAAATCCAAGTGGGGTAGAATAAATAATAAACATTTTTATCACTGTTTTCGTTAATTTTGTATCGTGCTGTTGTACCAAAACACGGGTAAGACTTTATTTAAATATTGGTTTGTTTTTAGCATGAAAAAGTTGGATGCGAATGAAAATATATCTGTTAAATGACGTTGGCCGTGGAAAACCAAAAAGAAATGTTTTTCTGGGATTTCAATGCAATGGTTAGTGGACAATTATGTTGAAATTTAATTATATAAATTTCTATAATAATCAGGATTTTTTTGGTAGAAGAGAAGGTGTTCCGTATTCCGCTAATGGGATGCATATTGGGGCATAATGGGACAAGTTTCAATATTTCTCCACCGTCTTCAAGACACACTCACTTGGTAATGACGCAGAAAAATCACCGGTCAAAATAAATTCTGTGAAAAACTACAAAAATCATTCTTTCCTTAAAGAATGATATTATTTATATCATTGCTATTGGGAATGTGTTTACGGTCAAAATGCAATGCAGGCATGAGATTTCAACGATTCGATACGTAGAAGTTTTAGGAGAACGTGAATAACATAAATACATAAATACGTTCGCATTCACTGTTTGCTGTGACGGAAATATAGCCTAAGCTCCTCGTAGGCAGCTCTGCGCCATTGCGTGCGTGGACCCATCGATTTCCTTTGGGCCCTTTACTCGAACTTATAAGCTGTGCTCGCAGATAGTAATTCTCCGCTAAGCGCCTTTTGTGCGGCCTTATATTCAAAGCTTTCATGATGAAACCTCTTTCATATTATAAAAGAGTTTTGCATGGAATTCTTATGCGTGATTTTGCATCCCACTATTAGGTACGAATCGTAAGGAATTATTTTATTTCCCGAGTACTAGAGATAGCTTTGTTAGGGTGCATTGACGGCTAAAATCCTTTAGCACCACTCGTGACACACAATTTTAACTTAAAAATTAAAATAAATCATAAATAAATGAAGTAAAACATAGTATTAACTGATAAACACCGTCAAATGTTTAATATTTGATATTTTTTAAACATTGACTGTTTTAAAATGAGGGTGACGAAAAACTGATTATTTTATCAAGTAAAATTAATTTCAAAGACCAGTTTCTTTTAAAAACGGAACATCCTCAATCATTTTGCTGTCGGCATCAATTACGCTTGCCAGAGAAGTTGCTGGAATCTTGAGATTTTCATCCTCCGAGTGAAAATCTTTGTGATTCGATGTTCCTGGTCGCTGAATTTAATAATGACAAATATAATATAAGTACACTCAGGAGGAAACTTAGAGATGCAATGGGAAATTTTGATCTCTTAAAATTTTGATTTTCCGATGCATCCGAAGACGAATTCATTTGTAAATGTAAGGGAAATCACCGTAATTAAAGCGATAAGGCCTTATTTAAGAAAGCTTGAGGATTTCTGGAAAATTTTAGGATAAGTAGATATTTCTTTAGTTGAAGTCCCGTAAAAAATACTATATTTTTGTTTAGCTATTGTCATAGGGTGTAGTTTACAAAAGTTTCTACGAAGACTTGATGATTCGTACTTCGTATGGGAAGTCGACGTGCTTCTATGAGCTTTCGGGGTGACGTCAGTGACCTCTCATTATAATATTTGAACTCCCTGTCGTTGTTTAGCCACTAACATCCTCCCAATATGCACATTACTAGCAGTTCTGACGTTGATGCAGCCTCCTGGCCGATTAAGTTCTGCTTTTGTTGAGGTAATTTTTTACAAGACTATGTCAGTTTAGCGGCCTCTTTTTAAGTATCCCGGAAATTTCCCATCCTCGGTATCTCCGAAATCCTTAAGCGAGATGGTAAACTGTTTATGGAATATTCTTTCTTTTCCAGATGCACCTCCCATCTCCCATCCGCAACCCACCCCACCTTTCCAAATCCGTGGCTGCTCCCTCCCACAAACCCTCCCTCCCGCTGAGACTCCTGGCTACCTTC
>LYUA01000168.1:586623-599887 GCA_002093875.1 Calopteryx splendens
GAAGAGGGAGAGAAAGCGTTTGGAAGCAGCAGAAATGTGGATTTGGAGAAGGGTGTTAAAGATAAGCTGGGTAGAAAAGAAAGTAAACGAGGAGGTTTTAAAGGAAATAAACGAAAAGACGACCCTGATTAAAAACAATGGAAAAAAGGAATATTAAATTTCTGGATCACCTGTTTAGAAACAATAAAGCTATTGTCAATATTATGGATGAGAAGGTGTTGGGGAAAAAAAGGAAGTGGAAGACCGATGCTACAGTATTTGAACAGGGCACAGGAATTGATGGAGAGCAAGAATTGCTTACAACTCAAGAGAGCAACAGAGAACAGGACCATTTGATTGCAGCGACAAGGTTGAAGAAGAAGAAAGAACCTCGTTGTCGGATTTATTGCTTATGTCCCGATAGAATGGCGTATCGTCGGCGAATATGATGACATTGTTAGAATTTTAAAAATTGATATCTTTGATGTGTATGAGGAAAAGGAGGATGATGATTACACCACCTTGCAGGACTCCAAAGGCTACATCCGCAAAATCTATCTCCATCAATCTGTTAGCGCTCAAAGAGAAATTTGCGGACCCAATGCACTACTTTTTTTATCAATTCCACATAATCGCAGTTTGTACACCAGCTTATATTGAGGTACGTGATCAAATGCTTTTTGCAATCTAAGAAGATAGCGCCTACTTGTTTTCTTGAATCTACCTATCAGTGGATTTCTTTCATGAATATGCCAAGTTGTTTTTCACAAGATCTACTCTTTCAGAGTATGCTGCGTATTTGTGAAAACACCTAAGGCTATCCAAGAAGTGCATGTTACTCATAATAATGTGCTCAGGAATTTTGCAGGAAAGGGATGTTTATGAAATTAGTCGCTAATTTCCGGGTTCTTGTTTGCTTCCACTCTTGTAGATGTGGGATCCAGTCTTCCAGTCTTGCGGCAATTTCCCTTAACTCGTTAAATACTCGTGCTGGGATCCTTTTCGGTCCTGGAGATTTGTTTGGTCTACTGAAATGTTGCTAATATCGAGTCACATGAATGTGTGTAATGAATATACTGTGGCTGATTACTCGAGGTTCTAAAATTCTTTATCCTCTCGTGGGTTTTATTAACCACTTGATGCAAAAGAGTGGCCCAAAATTACTCAAGAGTATTGCATTACACGTCTCCCGGTTTCGGAGGTTTACGTAAATATTTTGTGTCCCAATTAATTGATGGCTGGTTCAATTTCCTCCCGATTATCTTAATGCTGTTGTTTTGGTTAGAAGAGAGAACCAACATCCGAGTTTCTCGTAGCATTAGATGAGTCTTCACTGCTATAAACACTCCGGCGAAGACCTTGTTAACTCTGTCCCGTCTGTTTATCTTTTAACCCGGAAGAAATAGCTTACTACCTTGGGTATTCTCAGAAAGCCAGTTTTCTGTTTCAAAAACTAAATCGGCTCAATGTCAGCTTGTTTTTGTTTGTACTGCGCCAACTAACAACTACTAAATTCATTTACGAAGTCACTTTTCTTTTTTTTGGGAACGTCCACTTGTCTTTTTTATACAGTCTATGTTTTTATTATGTTTTTCATATTAACTCGTGCAATCACAAATTACACCAAAAATAATTATTACTCGTGATTCCATCCTTTTCCTCGAAGCCTCTCCGTCACTGTTGATAGATATTACTTGTCATCGATATTACTTGATACAACAATACATCTATTATTATATCACCACGTCGATAAATCTTGCTCAACTCGACGGAGGGTCGATATAGGTAATATAATACCGCACAGTCAAGGTCAGTGTCCATGTCGAGGGCAGGAGGAAAGAACGTTTGTGCGAGAGCGCGAGTTTAAGGTCGTAGGCTTAAATTTTATTTACTCGCGAGGCCCGTTCTACACTTTGGATGATCAATCACTCTCGGGAGGGAACAAAAGTCAGGCGGAAGCGTAAACAGTGGTGGCGGTCGAGTTCAAGAGAAATCAACTTAGGAGTGCGTAAAATCACATATTGCATGCAGTCCTGGCGTTGACTTCTGCGGTGCTGTTTCATGATGTGGTGATGAAGGGCTTTCGGTATTCCACCACGTTGGTAGTATTTAGTTGACGATAGTTACGTCCTCGATCAGGAGAGAATTCAGATCGAAGTGATTTCGTCGTGTTCTAAAGTGTTTCTATTCCGCGGTAACAATGGCAAAAAATAGGTAAAAATAGCAACAAATGTGAAAATATATACACAATCATAACTGCCGCAATAACCCGTAATAGGAATGACTCCTCTTCGAGGTCGAAATTGAGTTAAAGTTCAAAATGTTCTATTCCATGTTTGAGAAGTGGTACAACTGAGAATAGAATCTACAAATAACGATAACAATCAGATAACCATGGACCCCTTTATAGGAACATATCCTCTTCTGTGCTGAGGCTGAGCCGTGCGGAAGGAAAGAAGGTAGCGATGGCAGAATTGATTGAATTTTTTTCTTCGGGAGTGGCATAGGCCCATTTGTCCTCTGATGGAAGGGATAAAAACTATCCTGCAAAACTTGGCTAGCTTTGGCCGTGTATTTATCGGCGTGCCGGTCGGGATAAATGAATCACTTCGACCTGACGATGTTCTCCTCAACAAGGACGAAACTACTACCTAAAGTACCTACCTACTAATATGAAGACTACCAACCTGCGGTGGTGCACCGGAAAGCCCTTCATCACCACACATATTGCGTGTGTTTTTTCCATGTCCATATGTTGTGCCTGACTGATTCCGTGGACAACTTTAATGTGCGACCTGTCCTATTGGATTAATTACGTAAGTAAAGTTCTAACTGCTTATAGCACATTGGAAAGGCTATAACAGAGGCAATTACATTTTGGTTAACCATGGGTGGTGAAAGTGTGGAGAGGGAGCGGGTAGCAAGACTTGCCTCCGTTGATTCACAGGTTCATCCTAGCGGAGAAAAAAATCCAGAAATAGAATTTTCTTTTTAATCTTAAGTGCAATCTCCTAGTTCATAAGAGATGCTGATTCGCTCGAAAAGGGTGATAATCTGATTTTAGCGCAAAAAATATTCCTCGTAAAGGAAATGCGTTGAATAAATATGATAAGCCTGAAATAATATCTCATTCCACTGATCGTTATTACGTGACGCTGTTGCACACGCTTCAGTTATTTTCAAGTTTTTAATTGCCTTCCCTATTTAAAAAAATGCAGTTCACGAATTAGTGTTGGATTCTCGTATAGCGAGAGCCCGGACTGCTGCGCGAAACGCTGACATGCCAAATACTTTGGAAGGAGGTGCGCGGAAATGAAAGATAAATAATGTTTTGAAATTATTACTTATTTGTTCATTCGTTTTTTTTACCGAACCCTATTATTTTCATCTTTGAGGACCCATTCTATTCAATTCTAATCACGCGTACATTTCTCTAGTCATAAGAATCCAGATCGCTTCGTTCGGAATGACATTTCACTGATCTCTCAAAAGTAATCTGCGAGAGTCGTTTCCAGCATTCCCAACAGCATAATTTTAATTTGATGGTTCCTCGTACCGTACCCCCCTCTAAAACCCCTCTCTCTAGGTCCCTCTAAAATGTTAATATGTCGTCTCTCATTTTCACGCGAGTGCTTCGTTTTGGAACAAGTTTCTTTCGCCTTTTGGCCGTGAGTTCCGGAGGACTACTCGGACGTCGATACCTTTGGCCCGTTGGGTTAAATTTCCCGGTGCGTTCGATGAATATGTTTAGTACACAGTGTGATGAACACGTTTCTTTTCCCGAAGTTTGAGTTCAATGGTAGGGGTACTTAAATAGTTGTATTCAATGGTCAATCGTTTGAGACGATTTCCGTGCATCGTCTTCTTTTTTCATTTGCGTTCGTTTCGGATCAATTTCGTGAATTCCTTTTCCCTAAGCGCTTGCCGTTAGCATCACCACTTCCAGACAATTTGAAGTGTAGGTTTTCGATAGCTCTTGCTAGCTCACACCGCTCTCCGGACTAAAGAAAAGATGCCGTTATTGTTGATAATTCCGCAATTGTAGGTCTTAGCCCCGACTTCTGCCGAAAACGCGGCCATTTTTCCGGGTTTCGTGTTTTCCCGGGAACATGAAAAATATTTCTTATCTGACTCACACTCTTCACTCTTCGCAAAGGATCAAATCATGCACAATCTTCAAACAATCGCGAATATAGAAAATATATAACAACAACATATTTACTTCCGCAATCCTACGTCGTGATAAGAGAGGAATTAAATAGGAAGGACATCTTAGAGTCAGATCAAATCCTCCCACCACAAAATCTGACCACCATCAAATCCTCCCACCTGACCACAAGGTGATGAACGAAGAGCTCTGATGTGGCCACACCCCCGTTGTTCCTTTCCACATTGCCTCATGCCTACTCAACGGTATCCTATCCCAATCCGATTCAAACACCCTTTAACGTCCATCCATTACTCCCTCACTCCTCCCATTTACATCAAGAAGTATATACGCCTGCCCTACCGAGCGAATGACACAAGTTGATGGCGATTATCGGTAAAAACCGGTCGTGATATATGTACCAAAGTAGGTATAATGGTGAAAAAATACAAATAAAAAGCTATATATATATTATAGAATTCACGAAGCAATGGTCTCCTCAGTAAATGTTAATTCACCGAGTTTCAGATTCCTCTAGCTCGTAAGTTAATGAAGAAATTATCTACTAACTGGGTAGGAAACACGTAACCCAACACAACCTTTTCCAACATATCCATAACACAATTGACGAGACGCACATTGACTATGCGTCATCGATTTGTTTTTTAGAAAATTAGAAGAAACTTTGTCCGTATGCCTTTTTTTATTTTTAATCATTTGTGCTGTTCAAACGAACAAAGAGATACATAGGTAAGCTAGGAGCAAGGGAGTGTAAAAAAGACGAAGGAAAAATGCTAAAATGACAGCAATCTAGCTGAGCTATTGATGATGCGTCCTTGATATGCCTGTATTAGAATTTATGGATATAAACCGAAATGCTCAAATATGAGAAAGAGTGCAGTGGTAAATTTATTGGAAATCGTACGGAATCCGCTTAGAATATTTGTCTTGAAACAGATAACATTGACAAATAAATTACAAAGAGATGTTAAAAAAAAGAAATCTTGAGCTTTGGAATGTGTTTTTATTTTCGTTCCTCGTTATATCACCATGGAAGATGTCACGAAGTTTATCGGCAGGGGGTTTGCAGACAACATATCTCACAATATAGGATACTTAGTGAGTATTATAATTGAGTTTCTCGGATTTCCGCGTTTTCCAAATCGGGCGAAGGGTAGCATTCGACGTGTTATAATTCAAACGACGCGGAAAATTACTATTCTGGAGGTCTTATCGATGACCTACTAAGGAATAATATGTGTAAATTATAAACAAAAAAGGATCAAAGTAAATAAATATTTCGTGATTCAAATCATTTACCGTGAATGAATGTATCCATATGGATGCATTCATTCACGCACCCATATTCTTTGACTGTTCTCTAATACGTCACGCACGTGAATCCATGCATAAAACCACGTATTGCAGCAGCTTCCAAATAGATTGTCATTGGCCACAGCCCAAATCGTACACAAATGAAGAATAAATGCATATAGATGTTTTGGAACAATCAAGTTTGGCTTTTATGATGAATCGTTTCCCCCAAAGGATGGCCGATACCACCAACTATAGGAATAATTAATGAAGGTGTTTTGCAGAAGTAATTTTGCGATTGTATTTATGCATGTATATTTTTAGTGTAAAAATTATATATTAAAATTTAAAATATATATAATGTTTTTAAACTTCGTAAATCGTAATAATGGACTAATGACTTAAATGGTTAATCGTGAGAACGATTCCGCGTCATGTATCCGGTGTTTTAAGTATTAGTGCAAATAACGCATGACAACTCAAGGAAATATTCTTACTGAAGATATAGCGGGAAATAACATACACAAGTTACTAATCATAATCTATTATCAAACAATTCACATTAAATATTCATAGAACAATTGCGTGGCCCCTTAAATTCTATACCTTTATTATCGATATTAAAATTCTAGGCAATAGATGGTCAATGGGAAATTTTTTCAATTTATTGTCCATTTGGATTTACCAAAAATCGTCATCACTATCAATATTTTGGGACATCACTCCACATGAATTCCAAGAATTCGAAATGAATGAGAGTCCTTCCTAGTTGCTTGCAGCAGTCCCAGGATTTGGTAGAAGTAATTGTAATTTTTAAATAGTTCCAATTTTCCCTCCCGGATCCTACAGAGTTTTAAGAATTTCTGTGCTATCCCATTAACTGGAGAAATATTTCGGAAAGAGTAAGGGCATCACTTCTTAAATACCCTTCCCATACGAAAGTATCCCATCTGGAGAACCAGCAAGGTATGGACATTCTTCAACCACGAAAAGGCCAGGGGGAATGTCTCCACTCTTCTTCTCATAAGCAGCTATATAGCTTCTTGCATCCTTTGCGGAACTTCGCTTGTGTGGTTTATCCTCCATGACAAAATACAATACATAGTTGACAACATGTATAATGAAGTCCATCCTGTTTTGAGTCGTGTTACAAGTCAATAATATCTTACAATTTCGATCCCTTAGCTATTCTACGTGGAATATAAATTAAGTATATGAGTTTTAGATAAGGATGCGATTGGATTAAAAAAGTAGACCCGACGTGCAAACATTTCGAGTTTAACCTGTCTGCTTAAAGTAATGTAGCAGAAGCACACAGATGGATTCCGCCTATACGACTTTAGTCCTGAAGGTTGGTGCTCAAATGACCTCAGCTCTCATTGTCAGTTGCCTCTCTGAAGAACCACCACTTGCTATTAACCAAACCCCACTGATTCCATTTATCATTTTTTAAAATTAGAAGTACAAGAACGAACCGAGTCAGATTTACAAGAACAGGTTGAAATTGAAGAGTGAAGTAAAATTTTTTCTTGTTTCTTCTCAGCGTCCAGCGACTTAGCCACCCAGAGAATAAACTATGCATAAACCATTGTGAACTGATTTTGTGAGAAGAGAGCTCCGTGATTAATAGCATTCGTCCTTTGGAGTGATGAGCTATGGACGTAAAAATAATGCTTTCTCATCGTGGAGGAGTGTATGGGGTACGCTTTCGAAAATATTTTAGCATGCAGTGATTTTTTAATGAAAAGTGTCGTATTCTGTAAACATCATGAGGGACAACGTACTCGTAAGGAATATGTTTACAGGGTCACATGAGAGAGTGGTATGCGGGCGGAGTGGAGGGGGAAGCACGCGACGAAGAAAGCGATGGAGGAGCGCAATCTAGCCAAACCATTGACATATTTTTCACTAAAATTTTTGATGTATTACCAGAGCTGACTAACATCGGATAAAAACATAGGGATATCATGTTTTAAGCACTTCTTATGAGTTAATTGCTGTCACCACCCCGGAATAGTTACCACCCCGTATTACATTGGTGGGCTAAGCCACATTGAGACGTTTATTCAATAGCCTGTCGCACCGACTGGTGAAAGGAATGCTTTCTTCCTCGCAATCCGTGATGAGGAAAGTAAAGACGACCGTCACAACCATTGAAGCCACTCGAAAATACGATATTACCCAATATTGCCTAAATTTCATGGTGAAATCGCTAATTCCTTTCATGTCGGGTGTCAGAACATCGGCCACACGCTCCAATGGCCGGCTGGAGGTTGGTGCACAGGCTCAGATTTTCGGCACGCAGAGAAACCCGAGAGACCAGTCAGTAGACCCAGTGCGCGCATCTTAACCGACAAAAAAAAACGAGCGAGGTGTGTTGAAGGTCGTGCGGTGCGGGGAGAGTTTGGCAGCGCGGAGGGGGGACTGGAAGAGAGGGTGTGGGGGGGGGATTTGTTCAAAGAAGCAGCGTGCGATCAACAAACGCTCCCTCAAGCCACCCAGCGTGTCCCACTCGCCCGCGTTTCGACGGCTACGAGCCGTGGCCGGCGAAGGCCGAGTTTGGTTCGATCGGAAAGGCACGGGAGTTCTGTCATGGATTGCGTCCAGCTCGTACTTAACGCATCGAAATGATGCCCTTTCCAGAAAATCGTGTCCGAAAATGTTTATTCCTTTCGTGGGGCGGCTGGCGCGTTTAGATTTCATTAGTAGGCGGCCGTCGTTTAGAGAATGGAGTACGGCAATATGCCCTTCGAGGATCCATAATCCATTTTAAAATTCTATGAAGATTTCAAGGTTTTGAAATACGAATGTGACTTATCAGAGTCGGATTTGTATCGCACTTGGAGCGTCTTATCAAGTAGCATTTTAATTATTGAGGGTACTTTTCCAGCTCTTCTGCATGCGAATCCTAATTTGAGGATGATTATTTAGTAAAATTTTTCTCTGTTGCTCTCTGTTTTGAAAATAAAATTTTAGACAAGCGAAGCGCGTATTAATTCCCGGTGACGCAGTATAAAAATCGCTATATTTCCAAACACCTTTCAGCCGAATAAACGTTTTAATCAAGTGCACTTCATTTCACGAAAATAGTAAAACCACGTTTGGAGTATTGGTAATAATTGGGTTATTAAGGTGCATAAAATGGGCTATAACACATCGCAGTCAACCGTAAACTCGGTAATATAGAAAACAAGATTGGAAATAAATCTAACGAAAATGCGAACACCCATTCCCAAGCATGGCGTTCCGTGGCAACGACCTTTGGAATAGCCGGTGAAAGACATCGCTTCTGAATGGCTTGTGGAGAAATGAAGATTGGCTTGTGGTCCATGCAGCAGATGCTTGCGGCATCCGCTGCAGGGAAAATTCACATGCATAGTAGAGGTACTTTATTGCTGAATTTACTCTGAAACTGGTGCTATCCTTTGTCCACAGCCTCGAAAAATCTACCCTCTACCTCGCCTACCCAAAATTCTACCCTCTGCCACATTCTTCAGCAATCCATCGCCACTAAACACACCCTGCATCCACCTCTCCTGCCTTCTTTGTTTTTCTCCCAATAGCTTTCTCTCCCCCCTGCCATTCCCAAAACTTCTTCGCTCGCTTTCCCAAAACTTCTTCGCTCGTTTTCAATCCCTTCCACTTCACCTTTTCCATCCTTCTCCACACCTCAAAATCCTCCGAATCTTCATGTTGCCTCAACGACCAAGTTTTGGAGTCATACAAAATTACACTCCATGTCAGCGTCTTCAACAGTATTTTCTTTACATCCTTTCCTATAGTCCTCGTCATCAATCCTCACCTCTTCACAAATGCTTCCTTAAATAATGCGATTCTTCTTCTAATATCTCTACCACACTGCGCACCTTCTTCCAAAACAATATCTAAATAGCTAAAATGTTCTACATGCTCAAGTTCATGCCCTCCTACTTTAATGTTTACCTATCTTTGGTTTCCTATTTCTCGAGAATCTCATTGCCTTCGTTTTATTCTCATTTATTTCTATTCCACACCTATCACACTGGCTCTCTAGTGAGCTAAGCAATGACTGCGACTCTTTGACATAAGTCATCAATAAAATTGATCAAGCTCGAATACACAATTCACACTAAAGAGACACTAGGACAGTATCAGTAGTTTATTAAATGATTATTGTAAAGACTAAAAAAAAGCGACTTGTCTGCTATGGAAAAAAATCAGTGATTAGTAACTAATGTTCAATTTGAACTTGAAAATGGAATTGAACCAATTATAGCCTTTAAATTGATCGTGAACCTTTCTACTTCTCTTTCTCGGCATCCCTTGTGGCCCTTCTGTGAAACTTTGATCCCGATAAGTGTAGTCATCATTGGATTTCCCAAATAAAAGCATAATGCATGGTGGTAACACTCTCTGAAATATCAATTGGACCACACTGCAATGTATTATCTAGACATCTAACGTTTTAATCTCCGCTAGCTAGTCATCGCAAATAACCAGGATTTAAATAAAATTTCGCTTCAGTTTCAAGTATATTTCTTTCAATACTCTAGATTTTGTTATATTTTAAGCTGACTCGCTCTTTGAGCTAATAAAACATTCAACGTTTTAGAATTTTGAAATATACTTTCAAATTTTAACTTTTCCATTTCCAGATACATGAGTTGGCGGGGAGATTTGTATAGGTACTGGTAGAATGCTTGCCCAATGGCTAAGTATAAGATCATAGGCACGTCTTTCATGGATGGTTTTCCGTTCATTGATTGAAACTAATATGAAAGTGCGGTAAAAATCACTGGGTGAATGAATCTCATTTATCATTAAAGACAATCGTTAAAATATAATAATATGTTGATGAAAATGGATGGAAATTTACAAATAGACCAAGGATGAATGAAAGTATTTGATAGAAAATGCCATTTTAATGCAACAGAAATAAGTGCCAAAAATTATTTTCTCGAGATAACTCCCCACTCACATTACCGAAATAATGAAGCTCAGTTCCAAAACACATTCATGCATCGAAGCTGCCTGGATGAGTATGACCCGCTGAACTCAAGATAACGGTCGGTCAATGTGAAGGGGTCATTTCAATAGCTTCCTCAGCACCTTTGAAAGTGACTTCAATAGTCGGAATTTCTCCTTTTTTTAAGTCATTACATCCAGCAGTTAAGATAAAGATAAAACCAAATGGGTCATACCATATCAAAGCACAGTGACCGTGACCTCTGTGGACTCCAGACAGCATTTCTGAATTAATTTGGATTTTGACCCTGAGAAACGGTAGAAATCAGTTTCACGATATACGAGCTCGTAATATAACCACTAGATGCACAATCACCAGAGAAGAGTATGTTTCTCGCTTTTTCGTTGGTACTTATGGTTCTATTGATACTTAGCGAGGCGAGATTAATTTGCTCGACCACTCACATGATGCGGAAGAAGATACGGACTTTAGCTACAAGGGAAAATTTGCATGGCATGACTACAAATTAGTGCTTATGCCGCTCATTCTTCCTATTGTTAAAATTTATTTTGAAGATTTGATTCAAATATAAAATACACATACAAATAGCGATTTGTAAAAAAAAATCCTTGGATGATGTCGTGACGTTTTTTTCCTTATCATGTTTAGAATTTTCTCCCGGTGAAAGTTCTAAATCTACTCTAAATAAAAACGTTACCAGATACCGTAAAAAGATGAAAAACAGCCGCAAAAAGAATTTTCGGTATTAAACCTTCAAGAGTTTCATGAGTAAGTTACTATTCAGGACGAAATTATTTCATTTAATTATTACATACATTTAGATGGACCCAAACGTACAACATGCTAAGTGTTCTTTGGTTTTAAACTTAGACACTGAGGAAATGTTATGAGTGACTTGGGAGAGACTTGAGTTGGGAACGGAGATAGGAGGGGAGGTTATTAAGTCAGGTTTGCAGATTGTCGGGCAATGTTTTGCCAAACATTCAAGGAATTCCAAATATATTGAGTGCATTATGAGACCAATTGGAGAAGTATGGGTTGAAAATAAATCATATGAAAACCAAAGTAATGATATCCTCAATAATGAAAGGTTATGCATTTGATTAGGAAGGAATAAACTAGAGCAATGAAACACTCCACATACTTGGGCAGTATTCTGGAGGAAAGTGGTGGTGAAGGTAGAGGCATCAGGTGAATAATAGAATTATTAAAAGAAGCATTTGCAAGGATAAGGGAATTGATGACAGGTACACTGAGTAAATACGTAGAAATTAGAATAGAAAAATAGAAATAGACGAGAAATTAATGAACCGTAGTGTATTTAATATGGATTTGTAGCGCTGTATGGATCCGAAACCCAGTCTTTGAGGCAAGAGATTGGCGTAGATTTGAGATGTTTGTAATGTTTGGAGAAGTGAAGGATAAAGGTAGGAGAGAGAGAGGGAGAAGGTAAGGGAAGGATAAGGGAAGGATGGGAGACAAATGAGTTTAGACTTTTCTAAACCTATAAAGAGGTAGGTTTAGAAAAGTATACCTAGTAGTACTTGATTATGATTTATATCCAATGAGACACTCCTGATATTTGTATTCACAAAACATTCCATAATCATTTCTTCGTTCACACAATAGACAGTGCTATATGCACCAGAATGCCGCCAGCATATGCTAAGCCCTTCATGAGCGCAAATTCCTCTCCGATCAAACCCTCAAACCACTTCTCGGTGCTCGTTACATTAACGATATCATTCACCCCGGGATAGATGACCAAGATTTCATTGATCACTTCATTCCAAGGTGAAATACATCCTCCTCTATTCAATTCACCTCTATTTCCGTCTCCATTATCACTTTCCATGACATTATTGGCTTCAGAACCGCAAATTCCACACACCTGTATGCATGAAGCAAGCAAACCACCAATGACTACCCTAACGCCCTCGCCTTACATAATTATAATGACAATCTACAATATCTGCCACAAAATTGCGAATACCCGGGATCCTCACTTAAAATGAAAATTTTCCCTCCTTCCGCGAAATACACTCCAGGCCCCCATCTGACACACGTTTCATATGAACTCATAAATTACAAAGATATCAGAGTTTCATAATGTTAACAAAAGCGGTTATTTGCAGTTAGTAGTATGGTATTTTTCTTACAGATGCATATTAACAATACGCTTTTTTGTTTTCTTTTAACATTTGTCAATATGTTTTAAATCCTCAGAGCTTTCAAAGTAATACTATGGATTTTTAAAGGCAAAGAACATTTTTTTTCCAAACCAGACCTCTCAAAAAATGATATTACATAAATTTAAAATTTTAATTCCCATTTTCGAGCGTAGAATTCACTGCTCTATCATGTTAGGTTTCATTCACAACTGACTCATTCATCATCAAGGTACATCTCAAATTTCAAGTATTTGGATTTTTTGCGTGGAAAACAGACTCCTCCCTCCGCCGGCCTTCACCTTGCGACCACCCCCGCTACAAAACAAGCTCCCTCATCCGCTCCGCTTCCCCCCTCACCGTCTCTACTCTTCTCTTTGGCCAACTGTCATCCGAAAAACGTTATTTACACTCTAACCTGTAACGTCTACTCATTCTTCCTAACTGAGGAATGCACAGCTTCCCTCTCCTTCCTGCCGGACAATTGCTCACTTTTCTACCAAATCCGCTTCCGACTGTTCATCAATTCCGACTGTTCTTCAATCCCGGAATCCCTCCTCTCTCTCTCTTTCACATGTCTCTATGTTTCTCGAAAAACAGATACACACACACACACACATATATATATACATGGAGAAAGCTCAGTGGAGCTGGATGTACTTAAACACACGAGACACACACGTTAAACAT
>LYUA01000168.1:687290-702763 GCA_002093875.1 Calopteryx splendens
TGGACTTGTGTGTTTCATTTAAATAAATATAGGAACCAAAATATAACACCTCCTTTTGCTAATATAATATAATCATTGTTATTATGTATGCCAAGAAAAATATCTCGCAGTATGTGACCAACGAATGCCATCATAGTCACTTTACAAGGACTAACCATGACTTAATGAAAGTTCTTAGATAATAATGACTTACACCAACCATTTATAAGGACAAAGAATATGGTTCAGGGGCACAAATTGATGGGTTTAATGTTACTCAACGGGATACTATCCGAGTGCAAATATGAAGAAAAACATGTGCATTAGTTCTGCATTCTGCTATATATCTGTGTAAATATGTTGTCCTTAATATGTACATATGTATATTTTGATTTTTGTATATACTTTGATGTGTCCTATATTTATTGTATGTACGTACTTATACACAGCACAAATCTCTGGGAATATAAAATCTTTATTTTTATTATTACAAAAGATAAAGTTGAACATGTAAAGAAAAGTGGTGTGTATCAGTTGCAATGAGATACTTGTGGTATAATGTACACAGGACAGATGGGATGCAGTTGTAGCGTTAGAGTAAAAGAACATGCAAATGAGAAGTGGGGTCGGATATACTGTCATCGTCGGAAATTTGGCAAGGTATATCTATCTGACAGTCTTCACACCTCATGCAGTTGGTTCCAGAATTTCACTATTTAGAATCTAAAGCCAACAGATTCAATGTGCTCAAACAATTGGAAATAGTGCAACTCATCAACAAAGGCCAATGCCTAAATGATGTGACATTGGTTAATAATCATTCTTCCCTCATGGGGATAACCTTCCATATCCCTACCAATTCCAACAAGCATCAATCTGACAAACAGCATTCACCACAAATAGACTTAAAATATTTCTTCCCCACCGAACCATTTTCATCCCCACCCAGTTCACCTTTATAAATGTGATTCTAGAATGAAAACCCTGTATAGTACCTGAAAATGGTGCATTAGCATTGAAATGCATTGTACGTATTAAAACTCACTGTGGAAAATTACTATTTACTTTTATTATCGTAATGATTAATTTTCACCACTTAGAGCCTGCCACTATTACACA
This sequence comes from Calopteryx splendens, assembly GCA_002093875.1. NCBI lineage: Eukaryota > Metazoa > Arthropoda > Insecta > Odonata > Calopterygidae > Calopteryx > Calopteryx splendens. Next base: position 688,389 of record LYUA01000168.1, read on the forward strand.
TAGGTGTGCTGCTGCTTAAGGCACCAATTTATTTGGAACCACCCAGGGGGATTTTAAAATATTAACTGAATCAACTAACTCCATTCCAGAGAGGTGAGTTGTATGTATTCACTGGCCTTGAGTCAGCATGCTTAAAGAGTTGCAGAGTTTGAACTATTGGAAAAGGGGTTTGACTGTGGTTTGGCTCCATCATTGCAATATGTATATTGAAGATAGTGGTAAGTGCCATCCTCAGAAATAACATCTACACAACCAAATGTGTTTATCAATACTAAATGTATTGCTTGGAATATCAAATGATATTTTGGATTTGTATAGAAAATGTCAACTCCCTCACCACCCATGGAATTTCAAAATTGTATTTTGTGAAGTGTGCCATTCCTTAAAAGAGTTCTCAAAAAATTACTTAACTTTTGACTCTGAATATTCAGACTATAAATTCATATTGTGTGTAAAACCATAGAAATATATATACAAACTTAAATCAATGTGCTAATGAATTATTTTAATATAATCCATATAGTGTGAAAATACAATTATTTATTGAATGAACCTGGGAAATGTCAGGTCTGGGCCAAAGTTTTATTTTAGTTTCCTCTAATATTTTCTGCATGTAATTGTTCAATGCCATCTTCATTATCTTCCTTCAATTTATGAATGCTTCGCTTTAGCCATTGCAGTCCTTTTATTGTCCTTAATATTAAACCTATTCTCATCCAAAACATTTCCCAAGTAATGAAGTGTTACACCTGCTCTAATCTTTGCCCTCTTAATTTTATTTTTGACTTAGACTCTGTTTCTTAACTATTTTATAGCCTTTAATCTTCATATGATTTATTTCCATTCCATAAATTTCTTTCCGATTCTGTAATGCAACCAGTAAAGACTGCAGTCCCATGGATTCCAGGAAAACTAGAACTTGTTTATCCACAAGTCTAACAGAATTACCTGATCATTTCCCAGGTCACATTCATTCCATCCTCCAGAACCTCTGCCTATTACTGTCCATGAAAATTCTCCCTCTTATACAGTCATATGCAAATAAGTTTCCTATCTCTCCAGTTCATTCGTATCTTTTTCAGTGTGCTCTTTGACTTTGTCCACTGTAGGTACATACAATATTAATGTGTTTTCAGAGTCCATAAAGCCAAAAAATAATCAACCTGATTATCTTCTGTATTTCTTTCTGTCACTGACCTCATTACTGTTATGGCATTTTGTGTATCCTCTCTAAACCCAAACTGATCTTTTCCTAGTGGTCATTTGCAATCCTTTCTATCCTATATTGCTGCTGATCCTTATTACAACCTTTGATGCAAGGAAATTGAAATGTATGGTTCCTTTTCCTTTACATTTTGCCACTTTTCTCTTCATTGAGATGGCAATTAATATTGATCTATCAAAATATTCTGACTCTTCTCCTCCCTCACATAGGCCATGAATTAGACCATAAATATACTTTTTCCTCCTTTTTTCTAAAATTATAATTATTCTGTAGGGATGTTGTTGTATAAAATTCTTATTTTGGTGACTGTCCATAAATTTGACGATGAATGGACATATTTTCTTTTGTTAAGCTTTTGAGGGAAAAAAGGGATTGTTTGAGGTATTTTTACTGTCAATAACTCTGCAATATGAACATTTTAAATAGGTATTATTGTATTCTGAACTTTATGTTCTATACATTTGTAATTACTACATTTTCAGTGATTTTGCACTTCAGCATTCTTACAATGTTGATATAAAAAATGTTTGCCTCACTTTAATTTTAGTAACTTATATTCCCATTAAAATAGTCCCCTTGGGAGGTTTTACTAGTGGTATAGCACTTTTCCTACTGATTCTGAAGTTTTGTCTTGAACATGAAGGACGCACGGTGACCTGATAAAAGAGTAATAGATTGGGTCAGGATTCATTGCTATGTTGAGTAAGGCAAGAACTTGCTGCATGAAAAATTGGTGTGGGTATAGGAAATTTTAACTATTTGCTGTTCCTATGCCCCCAAGAACATGTGCCTCATCTCTTTAGCATCTGATCTATTAAGTTTATTCTGGTTTTACCTGAACATGCTCTTTTTCATGAATATGCCACTAATTTCTAGTCTGCTAACTTCTGGTCTGGTCATGAACAAAATCCTGGGAAATAATTTCCTCTTTGTTGAAGAAACAAAGCAGCTTGCTGTTATAATTTCTCTTGAATTTCCTTGGTTACATTAAAATTTAACAATTTTGTTGTCGATGACCCAAAGTTTACACAATGGCTTTGAAAAGTTAGTTTGGTTGTTTCTGACCAGTTACTGGAAACAGTAAGTTCATGCTACCCCTCATCCTGGGTCAGCTAGCTGAGCTAATTTTTTGTAGCATTTCTCCTCAAATTGTGCTTTTCCTCAAAAATACATTTGGGGGAATGGAATTATTGGCCTATATGCAAAGTTTTCCACCAGTCCTTGTGATTGACTTGTCACACATTTTCAATATTTTCATCCATTCTGTTGGCATAGAAATGCTAGGAATCCTGAGAAAGCAGAGAACATTTGAGGAGCACCACTAAAGTATAGTCTCCCCATATCATGATCAAAGAGTGCTTGTTTAACTTGAATGTGGTTTTGCTGAGCTGGATGTAGATAAAACATTAAGCATGCACACTGGTTTTCTCTGTGCCATTTTTCTTCCCTCAAAAATTATGGAGCATTCAGCCTTTTATTATACACAGCAATTTTAACTACTAAATAAATATGGTAATATGCCATCCATGGCAAAGGTTTGATTTGCACACAGGAGGGCAAGGCCATCCTAAATCTGCGGGTTGGAGAAAAACACTTATTGAAATTCTGTTAGTGGGAGTAGAGGAGAAAATGCTCATGTGGTACTCGCTGCCTTCAACAAACAGCCAAATGAGGGTGCCAAGACTGTCCATCTCTTCCTTATAAGCGTGGGGCAGAGTGATGCCAATCACTCTTCTCCCAGGGAAGACCTCAAGAACATCTTCAATCCCTTCAGGACATAAATCAACCTTTCAGAGTTAGTCTAGGAGGCCTGGATGACTGACAGAAGGGTCAACATTTGAAGTATCATGAGGATCTTTTTCTTTGTTCCCTCAGGAAGATCTTGCCATTAGGAAACCATCCATGATCGAGGCTATAGGTAGGGGCTGTGTTGAAAAGTTAACAGAAGATTAATTCGTCACTGGCAAAATCTTCCAGACTAAATTGTTCTTGTGGAGGATGCTTACTGTCCTGGAATTCTTCATTCATTCCTGTGTGGTAACCAAACAGCTGACTCCAGGGCCCTCAGATCAGTGGCTCCCTCTTGCAGAAAACTGGATCGAATTTTCCATGCCAGAACTTCATCAAAGATTATTTATTCTGTTGGTGTGGTGTAGGGTTGGGGGACTGCTGTTTGTGGTTTCAAGCAAATATGCTTGCTGATATCGCTCTTTGAAGGGAAAGATCAGTGTCATATTTTTTCTTGTTTATCTTTAATTTCAGACCACAGGGAATCAAAATTATCACTAGAATTCATGTTTTGAAAATTTTATACAATAAGCTTTACAGCTCTCCATGCACCAGACACTGCTCATCATGATGCTTCGATGGCCAAAGTTGGCTTCGAAGAAGGACCAGACACTTGGCTGGTAAAAAGAATCACAAGATAAATGTCACTTCTACTGAGCTGGATGTTGAGCCGTTGGTCAGTGACTGCTTCTTCCGCGTTGAAGTGCGGGATGCCATCTAGTGCTCGAAGAAGCACAAGATACTTGGAGATGGGTCTCAAAGCACTCAACATCTTGAAAGCCAACCCATTACCGCTAAAAAGACCTTCATGAGAGCGGTCAGAGTTTCACCAGTTATGCTTACAATATCATGTAATCCAAGGAAGGACTCATGCGCACAAGAGTTCGTCATCATAGTACCGGATATTGAAAGAAAGTGTCTCAAAGATTAACCCATGCATCGGCGGATACGAAGCGGAGAGGGAAAAGGAATTGTTAGCAGGTAATGAAGGGGAGAGATGGGCACAGTTGAAGGGCCGAGCATCACCGAGTCGGCAATATGCGAATCTTTCAAGGCCACCGGGAGAGAAGTAGCGGAGAAAGTGCGTTTTGAAATTTCGTCAATCCACTGAAAAATTAGCCACAGACTCCGTTCTCTGGGGGGGGGGGTAGAATATATTACTCATAAGGCTCACCCAGCTGTTGTGCCATTGTCTGCACCCTCCCAGGGTGGAGTTCTTATGGGAAGGCGAAAAAAGATATTGTTGTGGGCATTTATTAATGGATAGGTTGTGAAGAGAGCAATGAAATAAATGAGGAATGTAATAGAATCTTAAGAGAGAAAATAAATATAGTGGATTGGCAAATGATAATTGTGGGATCAGTGATCGCGAAGCATAACCACCATTACTATAGTCTACACTGTACTATGGGCTTACACTTAATTATGCACTTTTAAACTTAATTATGATACTTTTCAAACCACTCTAAACATTTGTTTCGCGATTCTGCAAGAGTCTCTTGTGGAACTGGCTCTTTTTCTAACCAATGGCGTTGGCCCGCGACTGAATACACTGCTGGGCTAAGAGTGAACTTATCATATGCAGACATCATCATCCAATAGGATGACTTCCAGTTGTGTACACCTTTAGAAATCGTGTGCGAGGAGATTTCAATTTCTTTTGGTGAAATGGGAGGCTTTCCAATGCCCATGCTATCTCCTGAATTTAAATTGCTCTTGCTCGTTTCCGTAATGGGACGCACTTCGGTTTCCAACACTTCTACCGAAGATTGAGCATCGGAAGAAAATCTGCCATCACTTAACTTCTCATCACTCTCCTCACTTTCGTCTTCAGATGATTCTCTTCCTTCCAGCGTTTTTCTGGTTTTCGCCATAGCTTCGTGAAATTCTATCGAGAACTCGGAAAAAATCCTAGACAATCTTTTTTGACCGACTGAATCAGAATACTCTTCATTTGAAAAATGAAACGAGTTAACTAAAAAATCGCATTCTGGAAATGGTTCCAAAAGCTTGGACACTTCATTGGATTCATTCCCTCGGTTTTCCATTGGAGTCAGCTAAACCTATATCCCACACTCAAGTGAACTCATCCGACTGATTCCCCTTAGGATTTGAAAGGATCTTAATAAAAAATCAATATCGTACTCCTGTACTACGAGGGGGCTGGTACCGATGTAATGAAAGCCGAAAAAGTCAATCGCGCCAGAAATTCGAGGAATTTGTAAAATACATATCCAGATTTCTTTAGCGAGAATATTGATAACATGAAATAGGATAGTCACAACATCGTTTTTTTAATGTTACGGACATTTTCTGATTATGCAATGGATTTTTATATATGTTGATAAAAATATGTCAAATAGACCAAATGTATAATTAATAAATAGAATAAATCCGAAAAATTAAAAAAAATGTGTGCCAGCCAAATAAATTGTCATGATTTGCAGCACTTAATGAGGCTACAGAAGCGGGGTGAAGGGCAGAAGGGTGGCCCAAAGGATGTCGGACTGGCGAGGTCAAGAAAACTTTCTTGGGGTCCTAATCCCTCCCAAAGAGAAGTATTCTCTTCTTCCCTTGAATTCTTGTTCATAGCCAGTCCTTTTACCCGATTAGTCCAGTGGTGCGGAAACGTTTTCTTTCTTGGGAGAGGAGGAGAAGACACTGACGTGTTGCATACACACAGGGGCAAACATAAAAATCCTCCGTCATCCCGTGGGAAATTTAGCCATTTGGTAGTTTTTCCTTATTAATGGGAAATGAGTTGGTTACCTGTATCAAGGGCTTGGGAATTGGGAGCAGCATAAATAAATACTTGAATAGAAGGTGGGAACATTAAAAATGACAGGATGATAGTTTCATGTCCATGGGGCCAAAGAAGAAAAATAACATCTATGAAACGGGCAGAGAAAAGATGTTTGAGGTTATGATTTTGCAGGAAAATGCGTTCGAGGTGGCCCATGAAAAGGTTGGCATAAGCTGGTGCCATAAGGTGGTGCCTTTGATCGGATATTTATTATTAAAGGTGAAGGCGTTTTTTGTAAGGACAATTTCTGCCAGGCGGGTGAGAAATTCGATAGAGGGATTTTATGGTGTGGGGCGTTGAGTGAGGTAGCGACAGAGAGATTCAATGCCTTCTTTGTGGGGGATGATTGTATAGAGGGAAGTGACGTCAATTGCGGCCATGACTATGTTTGAGTTTTCAGTGATTTGGGCAGAGTGTAAAAGGCTGAGGAAATGGTAGGGGAGTTTGTTAATTAACTTCTCAATGCACATATAAAAAATCAGGGGTGATAAGGAGCAACTCTACACTACTCCTTTTTTATCGAATTTTTTCTTCTTTCTCCACATCTTATCATTGCTGTTTGCTTTCGGCATAATCCAAATGATTATTTTGCCATTTAAGTTCATTCAATTTTTGTAAGGTAATCCCAGCATTATACCCTAGTCCAAACTGTCAAAAGTTTTCATCAGTCCTGATATGCTTCTCAGGGAGGTTGATCTTTCTGTACAATATTCACTACAATAAGTCTGAGAGTAAGAATGCCTTCTCACGTTCCCCTACTTCTTATAAATACAAATTGATTTCCCATAAGAATTTTGCTATTGCTCCTTGGGATGGTACTGTGATGTTTCCTGTTGCATTCCAAATTGAAGATATGAAAGCAATTGGTACCATTATTTCAGTGAAGTACATGCTACTCTACTGATCACTGTGGTCCTCACCATCTCTCATACAAAAGAGGGTTGTTGTCACTCCCTCAGATTATTGGTGGCAGCCACTGGGATCTTTCCCAAGGATGCCCTCCGAGAACCACCAATTATTGCCCATCAGTGCTTCATTGTCAAGTTCACTTACTTATTTCTGCGCTAAAATCTATCCTTCTCAATAGTTACAACTTTTTTTTAGTTACATTTTTTTTGTGTACTTCAACACAAATCCACATATTAAAATAAATCCACTCTGACCTATGAGATATGATTTGTTCAAATCTCCTTTGGGCTTGAGAGGAGGAGTTCAATTCTTCCCTCTACTTGTAAACCAGCATCCTATCGCAGAAACCAACATTGTCATAAGCCCAGATGTCAAATGAGCTTTGTTGCTCATCCCTTGGCCTCATTCCACAGTCCAAACACAATGGCTCTGTATTCCATCAAAGCTTCAGGTACATGTCATATGCAAAACACATTATTGGTACTCTCTACAGTATAACCATTGTTCCACATTCTGTATGGAGAACAATGCACTAATCCTCTGAATATCCACATTCATAATCTCTGGTCTTGATGCAAAAATTCATTCTCCCTTTCCTAGCTCCCCATACCTTGCTCCGATGGGCAAACTTAAATTAAAAACTACTTCATTGTCTAAATTATACACTCCCTACCAGAGAGCAAATTTACAGTAAATGTCTGAATCTTATAACTTGCAACCATAACCCTTAGAGCAGAGGGCTGAAACTATCTCTTATCCATTTCTTATCACCTCACCACTACATCTGGTCACTTCATTCTCCCTCTCCTTCCTACTTCTTCACATTGCTTAGTTCCCTAAATCCTTTGATTTATTTTCACATATATTTGCTATATTTCCTATACCTTCATACTAAGCATTGCTCATCGCCCTTTATGCTCCCTTGCACTTCACCTCCCTCTGGCTTGTTTGCCTTGACCATGGAAAACACAAAAAATTATTTGTGCTCTCTTTTTCTCTCCCTCCATACACTCCTGCTGCCCTAAACGTGTAAGTGAATGCAGTCAGTTTAACCATAGTTGCCTGAAGACAGGTATTGATCCCCTGAAAATTCATGAGTTTGTTTTGCTTGGCCCTCATCAAAGTGATTGAACAATTGAACAACCTGGCTTGTTTGCCTTGACCAGGGAAAACACAAAAAAATATTTGTGCTCTCTTTTTCTCTCCCTCCATATACTCCTGCTGCCCTAAACCTGTAAGTGAATGCAGTCAGTTTAATCATAGTTGCCTGAAGACAGTTATTGATCCCCTGAACATTCATGAGTTTGTTTTGTTTGGCCCTCATCCTGAGGAAATTGTTGAAAATTTTCCCTTGAAAAATGTTTCCGTGGAGATGGCCAATCTGACTCTTGGCAGGGGCAGTGCAATGTTTTTTTCTTCCTTGTGTGTTCCTATTTCACTTCGTATGGTTAAGATGTTTGGATGAATTTTGAGAAGTTCGAAAAATTCATCCAATACGAAAGGGGATATATGAGAATTGTAACTCCCGCCGTAATAAAATTTAAATATTTAAAAAATGTCTTTTTAAAATTAATTGAATTTGTTCTGAAAACAGCCGGAAAACATTATATATTGTTCTCCTTTGAATGTATATATACATATAAATATTTGGATGATATTCAAAATGGTATTTTATTTCTAGGGTTACTTCCTGCGTAGTAAGCGCTCGTTTCCGTTTTTGGATGCCGTTTGATTTCACAGAAGTGCTTTCAAAACGCCTTTATGAAATTTCCTTGTTAAATTACTTTCACGTTGGTTATTCTGGTGTTATACGCCCATTCGCTCATATTGGTAATACGTTGTGGCAACTTAGTGGTGTTGAATTGCTTACAGCGCTTGAAGTTCGCCATCTTCCGGGGCGAAGTTGTATTATGATTGTATGGTACCAGTGGGAATAGTTATGGTTTTTGTCATTATTTTGATACATATAAAATAATGTTTCACTTTAAGGATATTTTAAATAGAGTAGCTCATGTATGTGTTTCACTCTTGTAAATTAAAACTAAATGATTAAATACGGTAACTTATAATGTCATTGCGATGCTATCATAATTAAACTTTTGTTATTAGGGTCCTTCCCCAACTTCTCCTGCAAGGAACAATGAACCAGACACTACCGAGGGATTTCTGTGTCCACTGTGCATGAACGCCTTTTCATCGCAGGAGGAATTGCAAATTCATTATTCAGCATCACACAAAGATATTGGTTGGTTTATGTATTGCTGTCAATTACTAACTTGTGTTTTTGTTGACAACGAAACCAGAGCCTTGCTTGGAACTTTAACTGGCGATGGAATTGCTTTGGTTTTATAATCGTGTCAAGTCTTAGATCAGGACAATTCATTTGGGAGATATGTTTTCTTTTTGTTTTGAACTATAAAATATATACCCATTCAGAAACGCTTGATTAAAAATACACATAATCCGGATTGCCATTTTTGTGAAGCCACAGGGGTAATTGGCTGAAAATCTGTTTCGTTAAATGAGAGAATTTAACTGTTGCAACTGCGAATCATCATTGGAAATTTTGGGGAATTGAATGTAACCATAGTTGAGCTAGATTAAAGAAGTAGCTTATTAATGCCTTTTTTGATGCCAACTCTTGAATTATATTAATTTTACTCGCTCTTTATTTATTTACGTCATTGTTAAAGGTGTTTTAATAATTTTTATTGCTTTTTTCTTATTTCAGAGCCACCCTTGGGCACACCCAATTCCAACAATGAAGATACGAGTGTATTCCAATTATTCCACAAGGGGGTTGGAGATAGATACAAACAAGTTTCGGTAAAATTATTTTTCTGTATATGTAGTCATGTGGTGAGGATGGGAGCTCAATTTAAAGAGAAAAGAATTACGGGTTATTTTCAATGTTCAACATAAACTTAATGGGGGACAGCTGAAATTCTTAGGAATAACTTATGGCAGAAAAAAATCTTTTGTTTTCTAAAAAAATTCAGTTTAAACTAAATATCTGACTAGTATGTCAAGGTTGGCATTTGGCTTGTTTTACAAAACAAATGTATGAGTTCACACACTTATTGAAATTATTTTCACATTCACGATAGAGGTGAATTGGAACTCATGAAAGGGTGAAATGCAAGTTGACATATAGCTTTCATTGTAATTTGGCATAAATACTCACAATTGCATTATATTTTACTCCATTTAATACCATATATTAGCAAATGGCCCACTGTTCTCCCATAATATATTTTCCATGCTCAATCCTGTGTACATTTCACATATATTTGTATGATATGCTATTTTTATGTTTAGGATCTGTGAAACAGCAATTTGAGTAATTTCCTCTGAATTTCATCTAATTGCATACTCTTATTTTTTGCATAAAGTCTGCACAGTAGGCAAGTTTACACCAAACTAAGGCAATATATAGATATATCATTTTCATATGGGGATTAACATTCACCAAGTGATTAATTAGAAGGTTGGTTTTTGAAGGTTGGGATAGAACTCAACTTTTACTAAGCCCTACTGTACGGTACTGCTGTACTTAACCCTTTCAGAGCAGGCCCTGCCACCTGCATTTCCTTCCTATATTCTGCTCACCAGAAAATTACACCTCTTGGATGCCAACTGGAAGTGTTTTGGGAGATCAGGCAGATATAATCCAGCCTCATAAGGCTTTCGAGAAATTCTTTACCCAGTAATTTACAGAGCTCAATATGATGATCATCATGTTCATGGATAAATGTGGCACTTATATATGGCATTTTCTATAACTGTTGAAGTAATCATATAGAACCATGTGCAAATTTGTAACTTCAACGAGAGAATTAAAAAAAATAATTTTTCAAATATTGGTTATTCAGAGCCTAACAATTGGCTAGATCATCTTTTGATTGCCATACAATGTTAATCTAATATTTGCACATTACCACTCTGTCTTATTCCATTTTAGGGATCCTCAGTTGAAGAAACAGCGGAAATGTCTGATCCCATCTTTTCGGAACTTCAGGGAGAACGTGAGTTGCTTTATTGAGTTTAATCAATGTTTTTTTTGTTTTGTAAAGTTACATTCTTAAAAACAGTGCCTCAAATGATTTTTAGAGTCTCAAACTTAAGAGAGTCCTTTCCTAGCTTAGAGTATCATGTAGATGTAGAATTACAGTGAAGTGAGAAGAGAGGATGACACAAGGCATTGGTATTCATTATTTCACTCATGCAAGAGTGCCGTAAAAGTCTAGTAGATAGAGTTATGGTTTTGGATTAAAATCAAGGTGGTTATGTGAAACCATGGAGCATCAAGGACATGAAGCCCACTGCCTTTGGCTTGCTCTTGGAAAAAATGAAACTCTCTGAGAACAGAGGTTGTATAGATTGGTTGAAATGCTATAAACTCTAGAGCAGTCCAGTGCAATATTAATGATAAGTGATAACACATCAGCTAACTGCATCTGCAGTCTCCCATAGGTTTGAGTGACAAGAATAAGAGTATGGAAAGTTAAACTCATGCTAAAAAGGATACCTATATGCATAATCTGCATTCAGTACCGGTATTTCCTGCTCAACCCTCATATAAATGCAATGTATATGCATTATAAGTTGCGTATAGGCATGCTATACCTTACGCCCTATCAATGCAATGTTTGAACTGATTTAAACGTTAATTACTTATTTCCTTTGTTTATTAGAAAATGGATCATAAAATTAATTTCTGAGGTTATATTTTTTGACTGAGCAACAGATATTTCTGTAGCAAAACCACTGCATGAACAAATATTTTACCATGAATTCCTGCCATGAGAGGGGCTGCTAATGCTACAAATGGTTGAACTTACATTGATCTAATTTCCGAGGGAAGGAACTGGTGCCCCGCTGAGATGGGTCCCAATGAGTAGAATTTTATACCTGGGAGTTTCACTTTCACACTCCCTTCTCCCCCAGACACTGTCATGTATACATGACATTCGTTTCCTAGCGAATCAAGATCCCCAAGGGGTATGCAAGACATTTGGCATTTAGCAGAGGTAAGCTTGTGATCTGTATATCTGACATTGGGTGTGAAAGGTTTAAGGAACATAAAAACAAAGTCAGCAACTTTATATTTCTTCTATTGCACAGATAGATTGGACATTTTGCGTGACCCTTCCCAGTTACAGGTAAACAACCCATACCATTGTCATTCACTCCTCAATCATCACCAATACACTACACCGAGACAATGCATGGATAATCTGATCTTATCTAATAATATTTTTTTACTCTCAGCTCATGCTTGTGTTGCATTGGCTTTAGTCACCAATCAAACTGAGCTCCACCAAACAAATCTTTGCTTTCTGGTTTTTGCAAACTCACTATTGTAGTTTTAATGGTTATGCTTGTTTATTTTGTTATACTGGTTTGAGCTCTGAAGATTTCTTTTAGTTTCCTTAGTAAATTTAGTGATTGAGTCAACAGATCCCGGTGTCTGGTTAGCAAGCAATGAGTGTAACAATCGAAAATATTGGTGCAGCAGTCATTGTTCTAATACATAGTTCACCATTTTATTGTAATTGCATTGAATTGTAGTTTTTTTTATTTTTATTGTGGTTACATTTTATATTTGACCTTCTCTTCCCTACCACAGTATGATAACATTGCCTTTAGGTTTTTATCAGTAGGGAACTTAGAAATTCCACACTTGGTCCTTACAGTCCTCCCAGTATCTTTCTCTTGATCATATGATTTATATTTGGAAGAGGGGTGGAGAGGAGCAGTTGGCCTGGGGTTTTACTTGTTGGGGGTGAAGGAGCATAAGGAGTGTTGAGGAGAATGGTAAATTTAAGTATGGACCCTGAAATCCCTGCTCATTTCCGCTCCTTCCCCAGCTCACAGGCTACTGCTAACCTCCAACATCATAGAAAAAATGACTGATCATAGGAGCCTAACTCTTTCCAATCTGGAGTGCTATTCCTGTCATCCATTGAACTCTTGGCTCACAATTTCTCTAATTAGGGAATTGAGCAATGAAACGGAGCTCACGTGTTCTCAAAGTGGCATACAGATCCCTTTATTAACATTTCTTGCGAAGATTGAATGAATTAATAGCCTTCGCACCTTACAAAACTTACTCATGCTGTTTTTGCTATGGTTACTCTTCCCTTAAATTTTTATCCATAGTTCCAGCTTTTAAATGTTAATTGTTGCTATGGAATGATGTTTTTTTTGGAATTTCTCTACTGATTATTGTTGGATGAAAATTAAAATCAGGGTTTTCAATTTTAATAGTCTTGGAAGAGTAAGGGCACAATAGTCCAGTGGGTAGAGCACTGAGGTACCAACTGAAGGTCCCGGGTTCAATTCCGGGTGATGCCTTAAGGCACCCTCAGCTTCACCCAGGCTGTGCGCCACTTTTTTGGTACCAAGTCATCCTGGGAAATCACAGGTAGTACAGGAAAAGCAACTGACCCCCCTATCCTGATGTGTGAATTTTTTGTGCGAAATGTTGGGCTTAGTACTGGGTGAATTCTACCCAAAGTGACCTTCGGGTTGATTACAGTGATTTTTTGAAAGAGTTATAGGATGATCAATTGAATTTCTTTTATTACTGTGAGAAACTTGAAGGTTCAAAGTTATTTAATATTTTATTGGTGAAATCATCATCATGGGTTATTAATCCAAAGATTGGTTTGTAGCAGCTCTCCAAGCTGTACTGTTAGCTACTTGTGAAAAGAAACTTTAAAAGGATTTCCATAGTTCTACTTGATAACATTCATGGATCATCAATTACATTGCAATGCATTACTGTGAGATTGCCATCTCTTGTGCTTAATGTTTACAAATTACTCTGTGGCATTGCATGAAAAAATGTGTGAATCATTGAGAAGTACCGTCTTTCCCAGCCTATAAGACGCACCTTGATTTTTCAGGTTAGAATTCACGAAAAAAATATTTTTTAACGGAAGTTCTGTCATCGAAATATTAAAACTGTATTCCTTACTACTTGCTCAAAAAAGTGTTATTTTCGAAATTTGTAATTAATTGAACTATTTTAAATGCCTGATACGGTAAAAAATACCTAATAGTAGGTATTTATCCCGGTGAATCGGCTTGCTTATTATAGGACGAAGTTATACCCATATACTATCGGCGCATAAGATGCAGACTGATTTAGAGCACATTTTGGAGTAAAAAAATGTGCGTCTTTTAGGCTGGGAGATACGGTATATACATTCTTTGTTGTGTCGTTGTCTTAAGATATCAAGAGCCTGTTTCTCAAAGCAAGAAGTAAGTTTAAAAGTCTTTTTATGTAGTTTGTTTTTTCTTACAACACCTTATAATGGCATTAAATTTGTTGTTACACAGAACTTGGGTTCGTTTAGAAGAATTTGAATGATAAAATTTTATATTGTATATATCTGTTTGGGGAAGACTTAATGACTTTTAACTTTAAGAAATGCATATCCATTTAAAATAAGAAGTGGGCCATTATTGATATTCTGCATCAATTATTATTATTATTAATGTATCTATCGGTTAAGGTAGGTTTCTAATAGACCCACCCCTAAAGTAAGCCTTTCTTCATTGATGCATACATTCTGCCACCCTTTATTCAATCCAACTTGCCTAATCTTTTCCTCCCTCTCCCTCGCTTACCCAAAAATCTAC
>LYUA01000168.1:763032-773104 GCA_002093875.1 Calopteryx splendens
ATACAGTTGAGCGACTAGCGACAGCATCACCATAGGCCTCCTTCACCAAATCAAAAGTTTGGGTAGCCATTTTTTTCAATTTAATGCAAACTTTAATAGCGTAACGCTGTTCTAAATTTCGCTCCATCCTAGGCTTCAACAATACTTAGTGACAGAGGTCCACAAAAACACGTCCTGCCTCATCAACAGCTTACAGGCGACTGAAAAAAATATTAGGCTGCTCCTGACACTTCCCTCCACCGTGCCCAACCAGTCGTTCTCCCCTTCTTTGCTCCGTTTGCGCTGCAGAAAATCGGTCCTACTGCTTCTGACTCGGACCCTGTAGGTCCATTAAATTACAGCCATGGAAGCCATGGAAGGATGAAACTGACTTTTCAGTATCACAAATTGCATGTTATTTTTGAACCTTTCTGTGATTTGGTTTGATGAAGAGTATAGCTTGGTTGAAAACTCTATGGGGAAGGTAGATGCAGGATGGTACTGAGCAGAGGGGAATGTGCTGCTGGTGGGGGGGGGTTATTTCAGTACATAGACAACACATTTTAACCTTACCAACTTGACCACCTTTCTCCATTGCCATCTGCTCAGTCTAAAAGAATATGGAAAGTTCTTATATCTTCATAGTATATAAGTGGATATGAATAAATAGAAAAGTATAATTCTTATTTTCATGATGTACCATATTTATATTTTTCAATTTTTACATTTTTTACAACTATTACAATTACAGCTACAACTTTACATTTTTCAAATCATGCAATTTAAATTTTTCTTATAACAAATTTTTTATTGTACATATTTAAGCAATTTCACATTTACACAATTTGCATAAAACTTTATTTATATTTTTTACATCATTAACACCAAGGGTACACAAAGGAATACGTAATTAGTAAATTTTCATTTGAAGGTACACACGTTTACATTTTGTTAGTGAAGAGCTCCAAGAAGAGGTGGATCAAGGGAATAAGAAGGGATAAGAAGGTGGATCAAGGGAAACAGGGCTGAAGGTTATTATCATATACTTTTCTTCTCCTTGGAGCAACGCCTGTACCACTTGGCACAATGTCTGCAGATATTAATTATACTGTTAATACATCCATGCAATTTATTACTTTTTCCTTTGGTTAGTCATGAAAATGGAGTGGGAAACTGAGAGACAAGCTTTACTTGAGAGATATATTCAAAGCACCAAGGAAAATGAACACCTTCAAGGCACAACAAATGATCTGAGAAGGCGGTTGGAAGATAGTCAAGCAGCCCTCCATGAAATTGGTAGGGAGAACCAAACATACCAGGTAATTAGCTTTTGATTTTGTGGTAAGAGTTGTCATTTTCTGAGGTTTGTCAATCATGAATGAATTTTCTGATGATGTGAAAAATTTGCTCTCAGAATAGCTGAAGTTTTTTTGCTGCTGCCTGGAGCAGAGTTTTGCATTGGCGGGTGAATACTGGTTTCCATGTATTCAAAAGGATGTAGCTGTCCAAACTCTTTTATGTTATTATGTAGGTGTTACATATTATTATATCCAATGTGGTGGAAATGATAAAATGAAGGTAGCAACAGAAAACTATGTCAGCCAATCCGAGAGCAACTGCCACACTGTCACCTTATAACATTTGAATCATTTTGAGATTTTGGTGGGATTGAAGGGGAACTATTGGCAACCGAACTCAAAAGTGTAAGGACTTCTGGTTTCAGTGCCTCCCAATACTTATTTTTTTAATTACACTCTCTTCATATAACTAAATATTACTTCTTTCTGTACAGTCTCCAACATAAAATTCTTTGCATGCAATCATTATTTTGTCCCCCAATCCTTTGAATTGGATCCTTCCCTCTTCCTCCACCTCTCAAGTAAGCATCTCCCTCCCCTCCAACTGTATTGGCAATAAAATCAAATTTCATTGGGAAGTTTTGGGGCTGGCTTGTAAGTTTTACTTCTACAAAGTTTGTGGGCTTGTGAGTTAAACATCTTTATTTTGGTGAGGTTGAGGTTACATAAGTGCCACTAGTGTTATCCCTACTGAATGGTGAACAAGTGAATTACTGGTATCTCTTTACTTATTTATTTTTTTAAGTTAAGTATATGTGTATTTCTGTTGCCATTTCAAAATTACCTCGTACCGCTTCACCAGACATTTCATGAAACACCTTAATTTGTGTTGAAATGAAGGCTCCCGCAGAGTGATGGTACAGCTTGAGGGTTTTTGGGCTCTCTTCTGAGTAGGTCTATATTGGGGGGACAACAGTTTTGTGGGTGTTCTAGTCTACCTCTTCAGGTTGGAAGTGCTTTTCACTTGATTCGGCTGCGTGCGATTCGGCAAACCAAAGGATCATTTACCAGAGAGTTCAAAAGGGGAGTATATGAGGTAAAATGGAACTCGAAAGTCGTGCATCAGGCAAATTTCCTGAGCACTCAAATGCCACACTGCTGAGAACTGGAGAGCCATTAAAAATAGACAAGCCTATCAGCCATCACAAAGCACCTGTGGAGTGGAGCATCCCACAATGTGGACCTTGAAAAAGCCAAGCTTATTGGGAAGGAGACTCGATACTTCACGAGGGTAAATAGGGAAACAAAAGAAATAACAAAAACTCCCATCAAAATCAACTGAGAAGATGGCTACATGCTATCCAATGCTTGGAAATATGTTTTTATCAAAAGGAAAAAGACAAGAAATCAAAAGCCAACGACATTGCACTTGACTGAGGGGCTCGGCCTGTATAAAGGCAGCCAAAATGCACAGAAAGCACTTCTGACCTGAAGAAGCAGACTGGAACGCCCACTGAACTGTTGTCCTCCCCAATGTGGATATACGTGGAAGAGAACCCGAAAACCCTTAAGCTGCACCTTAATTTGTGCTTTTTTATTCTGCCACAATGTATTAGATTTCTATTGTGGATCTCGTAGACTGTGTGGTATGGATAAAAAGTAATACATAAGGTGCATTTTTATCTTGTGAAACTATACAGATACATGTTCTTATGTAGCTATGTTTTCATTTGCCATCTTACTGTATCCAAATCATTATGTAGGATTTGCAAATCATGCAACTTTATTTTGGCTATCTATCTTGCAATCCAGTTGTTCAAGATATAGCTACATTATATATCTTGCAACCCAATTGTTCAAGATAAAGCTACAGTTAATTATATGAATATAAATAAGTATAAAGGCCAGCATTTTCTTTTGATTGGTAGAATTCCTAGTAATGTTCTATAAGTATAAAAAGTAATGGAATTTGTGAAATATTTCTTTTCTGTAATGTAGAATAACTTTGATTCTAGGAAAATTTATGCAATGCTCATTTGTTCTCCAATACTTGGATTATGTAGGATATTATCCATAAAATGTTCTTATTTATCACCAACTTTAGTTATAGCTAGATCAATGGTTTTAACAGAATATTTGTCAAAATTCTCATGTATGGCAGAAAAATGTTGCTAGAAGAAAACTTGATTTGGTGTATCATTAGATTTTTAAATTTATGCTAAACCCTCTGAAGGTCGTAAAACTTTCTCCCAAAAATTACCTTATGTGATAAACCTGGAATTTCAAAAGGACAGAAGTAAAATAAAAAATCAAAACAGAAATGGTTGAAATTATAATAAGAATGAAATAATTCTCATTGTATGTAGTAAAAAGTCTTCAGTGTTTGTGAAAAAAAATGTCCTTTCAATTCTGAATATTCTATCTGCCTAAAAAAATGAAATGGGTACTTATTTTGCTATAAAGTTCATTTTTGTCCTGAATCCAGTATTCTCAGTACATGAATTGCACAGTTAAATGTGTTTTGTAATGTTTCATCAACTCATATATAATTTTCACAGATGGAGATTGCCAAATTATCTGGCCGCAAGTGGACTGAAGACTCGGATGTCACAAATTGCATGAAATGTGCAAAAGAATTCTCAATTCGTGTTAGAAAACACCACTGTAGAAATTGTGGACAGATATTTTGCAATGACTGCTCATCCAAAATGGCAGCTATTGCCAGCAACAAAAAGCCAGTAAGAGTGTGTGAAGCATGCTATATTGAGCTAGTCCCTAATTAGTTGTCAAGACTGAGTTTTGTTGAATTTTTGTTTCACTTTGAACTTCTTTTGAATCAAATGTATTCTTTTATAGCAACTTTTGTCTATTAAAGTGTTTTAAATCATTTTTCCTCCGTGGTCTTGGGCATTTTTCCAGCTATGTCGTGCAGGGTATTCTAAGCATCTCTTGTTTTTTCCTATTGTATTGATGAGTGTTTGGTTGTAAAGGTAAAAAATTTTGATCCATCCAGTGTTGGGGAATTTGATTATCACAGCATTATTCTATTCCATATTTTTGCTATCTTCTTTTGGAAATCTATATACATTAAATTAACTAGCATGTATTTTATGTGCATTGGGTGTCATAACTTCATATTACAGAGTTGTCAGCATGGGATTGGAATGATTTGTTGCAGGTAACCCATGTGATAAGCATAGTACGACAAATATTTATAGCACAGAGTTTGGTACAATTTCCAGTGTGCTGTCACATGTTCAAGTGCCATGAAAATGAAATATCATGTGAGTGTATGTGTTCCTGCATATTAGCTCATAATATGACTGAAGTATTATGGTGTTCATTTTAGTTGGGTTTGTAAAACTCATTTGAATGCTCATTTTTCCACTGTTTTGGGTCTGACAATCAATGTAACCTGAGTGCATTCAGGATTAAGGTTATTTGAAGTTAGAGACTGTGGTTTATATTTACTTTTTAAGTGTTTGTACAGAAACTTAGTACAGTGTAGTCTCAACGTAAAATATCCTCATTCATTTTATGAATTGGCTACACTTCGTGACGTAGTGAAAGCACTACATAACAATAAGGATGTAAATACTGAATGTGTAAGCTGGTGCCTATCCTCCATGCCCTTAGTCTGTGTGTTTTTCTTCAACTCATATCTTTTTCTTTGTTTTAACAATAATTCTTTATTGAGTAATTCACAATTAAGAGGTTTTTTCATATTATGCAGTGCTTTCCCACATGTATGAATGAATTTGGCCCATTTCTCCAAATTCTATTAACATATTTCAGATTCTTACTTAATGCAGTAAAAGGCTAAACAAGGTTTACTGATATTCATATTTAAATATTTTGTATATAAGTATTGAATTATGTAGTCATATGTTGATATATTATTAAATTTTGCACATGTAACTGTATTAACATATACCTGCATCCATATACTTTCATTGTACAATATCTCAGCTTAGTAATGCATTGGTTTGGCAACACATGAGGACAAAAATACTTAGAAACATTGTAGGAGACAATAATTTGGGAAGTTTCAGTGATGACCATCCATGGGTCCTTGCAGAAAAGCCCTGATGAGAGGGTGGGGAAGAATGATAATAGTTGAGGGCAAAGGAGGTTGACATTTATATTTCCTACCCCAGCTAAATATACAACCATTATTTTTCCACTCAAATCCAACATTGGGTTTTTTGTATTAATTAACCTCCTGTGTTCAACGTCAGAACTCCACACCCCTCTATAACAACTCTTCTAGGAAGGAAGGTAGAGTTATAATGCTTAACTGTTCCAAAAATTACCATTTCAGCATCTCACCTTATTGCTCTTGAATTTTTTATTCTCCTGTGCATTGCCAAACTAGTATTTATTACTTAAATTAATATATTTAAGTTACGCAAGATTCGATTGAAAATTAGGTAAATCCAATGCTCTGTGTTGCATTTTTTTGCATGCCGAGGGGACTCCAGTTTATGGTGAACCAAGATCTCATTCCAATTTCAGTTTCTAATTGTCAAGTTGTTTTGAATATTTGAGTTTAGATGTGGCTGTCATATTCCAGTGGTGACTGCATGAGTTAAATCATTTCCTGTGGGATAGCAGGATGTTATTAACAGTTTTTACTTGTAGTTAATCTCTACTACTTGAGGCTTCACTTAGTTGTTTTTTTCAATGGATGTTGTATGATGTATTTTCTTGACATAAATGGAAAGAGTTCACAGGCCTTGCAGTTTTGCTAAAGAGTGGCGATTCTTGCTTCCCAACCCAACAGTTCCCTCTCATTACAGCCTCATGCCATCTTGACTTAAACTATGCAGTACATTTCCAACTGTGTCACGTTAGGACACACTCGCTCTTAAGCAACTCAGTGGCTTCATATCTCCCTTTCTATACATCAGAGCATCAGTACTCTCAAGTTTAACGGTTTCTGTTGAGCTATACAAATATGTAATACAAATTACCTTTAGGCCTGGGTTCACCAATGCATATGCTGCCTTTTATGCATTAAAATGTTTACAAAAAGATATTCTAAGTGCATTCATGCCTGTTCAACAGATAGAGCATAGCACCTTTGGCATGGCATGAGCTGTAAACATGAAATTAAGTTGTCTTTGTAACAATTTCTTGTAAATTCATAATACTTAATAATTTTTCATCGTGTTTAGAAACTGATTTGATGACAAAAGGGGAAAGTTAAATTGTTACCTTCAAATTTATGGTATCTGCCCATAGCCTTCTGGAGCCTTCAGATTTTTATGCAGTACATTGAGTGTGTGCTGGCATGCAGGGAGCCAGGAAAAAATTGTTTGTGAAGGGTGTCTGCCAAAACTGGAAGTTATTGAATAATCTTGGAATTTATGAAACTGGGTAATATGGACATGGAGTGGAATTCGGGGAGACAAAATGTTAATATCTTTGATTAGAAGAATGTGGACTCTTATCATAAATTAAAATTGAACTTGATTATCACATGTCAATAGTTTTTTGATTGAAATTGTAACAAGAAATCACTGTTGTTTCTCAGGGTAATGAAAAATATTTTCTATTTTTGTCTAAACAATGCTTTTTTATCATCTAAACAGCCAACTAGTATAAACCTTTAGCATTCATAACATCATGAATACCTGTGAACTTGCTCACTCCGTTAAATATTGCAACCAGGTTGAACCTCACCATCATTTAGTCAATCGTCATGTCTGTTTTCAGGTGTTTGAAAGCAGCATTTGTGCATTTAATTTGTGTGTGAGTAGAAGGTTACTGTAATTTTTTGTGTGTGAGATGCAATTCTATTCCTTAATCATTAATCAAAAATTAACCTTAAATATTATGTGTGATACTGAGGTTGCTAGACCATTATGGAGCGAATGTTTCTGTCAATGTCTGATGCTGTGTTCTGCTAAATTTGTCTTAACTCTTGTGATGAAATTTTCATTTGCTTCAATGCATGAAATTATTTTTCTATGGTCATTATTAATTTTCATCATTTTAAAAATAAAATTTTATATTGAAAATTAAATGAAATAATAAACTGCTTATAACATACTGACGTAGGGGTGAATATTGCATCATAAATGCTGTGCATTCTCCAAAGTTTTGTGTAGTTTGTATCAGAGTGCATGGATACAAAACTAAAAATCATGTGCAGTCAATGTTTGTGTGTAGGAGACCAATGTCTAATAATAGGATATAATTTATGCCTTGGGGTGAGAATGAATTTTTTTAAGTCATATGCAGCCAATCAGCCAGCCAGTAATGTACAGGGCTCTATTTCCCAAAACTCTCATTCAATTTAAGTCTTCTGCAAGTATGCTTTCATGGAAGTTGAACCATGCATATTTTATAATTATGCTTGGGAACACGACCAAATATCAAATGGTTGTGTAGAGTTCTAATTTCCAAAAATATTATGTAGTGTTAATGCATACAATCTTATTTTCCGAACATGTTCTGTGAGTGGGAACCCAAACTATTCAAAATCATTGTTAGTCTATGCCTGTTCAAGGGTCTAACTTCCAAGTGGACTTGCAGTTTTTGAAAGAATATTTTTTTTTAACTTTGTACTTAATCACAGTAAAATATAAAATAAATATGACTGGTTTCGATGATTCTCATAATCTGTCAATTCTTTGGTTAACCATTGAAATGGGTCATGTTTTATTTAGATTTTGTTGTGGAAAAAACTTATTTGTTTTACCATGGAATCCACAGTGTTGTAGGCCCAATGAGTTATATCTGTGGTCTTTATTTTTGTGTGGAACGCAAGCCCCAAAAAATAAAATTTAACTTAAACCTCTGTACAGGGGTTTTCTTTACTAGCCCCTAGCCTCCTATACATTCATATCACTTTCTATACACACTTAATTTCCCTTCGTATGCATTCTCTCATCATCATGGTTGTCATTGATGGGACATGAATGGGGAATGAATTTTTCACTGCATACATAGTTACAATAGATATCGGATTCATTTTGATATCTGCAACTTATAATAATTGGGTATAATTGCTAAATTGCTGATATATGCTAAATTAAATTATTTCTAATAGATGTTATGATAAATTTCACAGCAATCAGTCAACATCAGACAATACATGCTTCTTTCTGCTAAAATTTTTTTATTCAATTAAATTTGTTGCAATTTTCTATTTTTTTAATCCTTTTATTATCTTTTTAAAATGAAATTTGACTTCTATTCTTGACCCCAGCTATGCATATAAATCCCACACAAAGAAGGCTTCCTTCCTCTTCAATTAACTTTCCAAATGCTCTTCCGTAGCACGGATTTCCTTTTCCGCCTAGCCTACTTAATATTCATTCATAATTCCTTAGCTGTAATCAGTAGCCAATATCTTCAGGGAAAGTTTTGGACCATGAGAGTTAGGCTCAGCACTTTATATGACACTCTCTACCTGTGTTTAATGAAACAAAAGTTTCTTTGAATAACCCGTGTGCTTCAGCTAGAACACGGCATTTTCCTTCTTTGCAGTGTAGTATTGCCTATCTTAACTTTCCCTTAGCACTGCCTCTGTCTCTTTCAGTGTCACCATCATCTCCTCTCAAAGTGTTTTGCCAGATGTTAACACTTTCCTCTCAAACTGAAAATTAAATGTCTCAATTCATATTAAACCTACAAACATTCAACCTCTTCACTTCAACAGTTGCCATCCCTCCAAGTGCTATGTCCCTTATTCTCTCCCTCTGAGGTCGTCCCATCTATAGTAATCCTGACTCTTTCAAAATATTTCTCTCCAGTCTCCTCGTGCCTTTCTCTTCCACCATGACTCTCTCCTAAACAAAAAGATCCCAACCCATCCCACAATGGAAATCAACATCATCTTCATTTGTGTCCCCTACTTTCCTGGCGTACAATTCCCTTCCCTAACAGCACCATCTTGAATGTCTGCCATTCCTCTCAACCTCTTCTAGAACATTGAGTAATATCATCCATCATATTAAATACCAACTCTGCTCATCTTTCTTCATTGACCAGTGCCCCACACCCAAACAGTGAAATTAGTAATCACTGATATTCCTGCCGCTTCTCTTCCTGTTACCCTTACAACTGAGGAAGATTGGTTAAACTACCGAAAATTACCAACAAGTTCATTTAGTTTTTTATATACTTCTGTGTTTCAGAATTTTTACTTCTAATACTCCTCATTGGTGTTTGAGCCACAAAATTGCTTGGTAAGAACAAACAGCAATGGAAGCCTTAGGAATTGGAAAAGGATTGATTGGGGAGGGGTAGCAGGAAGCTCTTGCTATGCCATGTCCTCACTAGCAAAAAGAGTCCTTAATATATTGCATCCATCAACAATTTCTCCAACATTAGAGAACTTATGTTTGGTTATGAATAGGAGCAGCCTAAGTGGGGCCCTTAGTTGAGTCAGCTGAACTCCTTATATAAACTCGACCATTCCAAAATTTTCAATCAAATCCCACCTATCATTGAATCTTCAGTTCTGTAATGATTCCCAGCCTAGATCTGAAAGCATTGAAGCATAAAATGTAATCATATCATTTTCTGCCATTGTACCATTATGATTTTATGAATTAAACTTTTGTTGGTGGGATTCCTTGTAATGGATGGGCACTATAAATGGAGTCTACTGTAAGGTGACCATACGTCCCGCTTTTAGCGGGACAGTCCCGATTGTTTAAAATTTATCCCGTGTCCCGTGGGGTTTTAAGAAAGGGAATGGTGGGAGAACGGGAAGGGAATATACGGTATTCAGCTTCCATGTAGCTATTTCACCAGGATATGAGTTTTATATTATTTTTGTA
>LYUA01000169.1:64875-78645 GCA_002093875.1 Calopteryx splendens
TCTAACATACATACAAGTATTCAATAATAACAATACCATAAAATAAGATAAATAATTGTTTTTAAAATGTATATTATTTCATGAGTTACATAAATAAATAAGGTAAGTATTTGTAAATCATTAATTAGAATAAAACCCTTTAATTTTCTTCAATCATTTTATTTTCATTATCAACATACCTACTTCGCCGCAGTAATATATATGACAATACCTATAATATATAGGTATGGTGAGTCGGCTAATCTGTACGCTGTGATTACCTTCTTAATTATAATACGCTTATGGGAGAACCATATCCTGCGACCATCAATCTATTTATTCAGGAATTGAACAGACAAATCTGAAAAAGACGCTAATATAACATCTGCTCGATGCTCTGCAATCCCCTCCAAGGATTTGCAAGAGGATTTTCGAAGCAAGTTGTGAACAAGAATAAGTATTAATTCGGTACACAATTCTTTAAAAAAATGCGATTGTAGCCTTTATATCCATTTGAAAATGAACGCAAGAATCATACTCTTTCAAAATAAGATCAAAAGCATTAATAATTGTAACACATTAATAGATCTAAAAAAAACCTCAAAACAAAAAAAATCTCAACGTTTGACAAATCCTACTTCTAAGTTATTAAAGCTGACGAGAAAAAACTTTCCCTGATCGAGAATATAATATCTCTAATATTTGTACAGTTCGATGTCATAAATTTTGACCAAGGCAAAATTGCAGAAAACACCATGTCTAGCCTGCAACAAAAACGATTCAAAAGTAGATTTAGAAGCAAATTAAGATTTAAAACAAAATTAATCTTAATTTTCCACTAATTATTTACTCCATTTATCCCCATATGGATCTACTAACTCCACACATAAATAAAAATGAGCTATTCAGAGCATGTGTTACAATATTTTTTAAGTAACAAACAGTTTTTACGATAATAGGTAAGTCGGAAATTTACATTACCAACGAGCAGGTAGGAATAGATAATAAATAAAAAAATGTTTACTTTCGGAGAGGAGCACTTTGATCATTTTTAATCATCATGATGCATTTGAATTCTCAAACGTGCCGTGAAGCTTGAATTAAAAATGCGGGAACTACGATACAAACCGGTATTTTGCATCTAGGTATATACAGGGTTAGAATTAAGGTAGGGAGAATTAGAGTAAGGATATTTAGGCTTTTTAGTTCCACCAAAAACGAAAATAAGAGACAATAATTTAAGAGAGGTAGGGCGCTGGGATACTGATCGGTGGGCCCGGGTTCGGTTCTGAGTGACGCGTCTTGGCACTCTCAGCTTCACCCAAGCTGTGTAAAATTTTTCGGGAACCAGGTCAACTTCGGAAATCACAGGCGGTACAGGGAAAGGGACTTCCCCCGTACCCTGATGTGTGAATTCCACACGCCGTTCGGCTTAGTACTGAGTGGCCTCTACCCTCACCTACATAACCGACCTTCGGGTTGATTACTGTGATTGATGATAGTTTTATTAGCTTCATCGGACACTCAAGTGCCACTTCAGTTACGATATTTCATAATGTTTTAGAACTTCTGATTAAATTTTTCCGATTCTCCATTTTACGCCGAGAAGATTAAAAATGTGTATGAATTTTTGTCCAGTTTGTACAGTGCCAGTTTATTCGTGCTTCGACAAAAAACATTGTTGATAAAATCCATGGCACCAAATTTAAATCCTCGAGGACATACCTATTTAGATCGCAAACACAATTTACGGCTTATTTTTGGTTTTCTGCAATTTTGTAATTATAAGGGATTAAATCCGCAGAGGAAGACAATTCTTGAACCTAATGCCTACACATTCTTTTTGACTTAAAAAGCTCTTGTACATTATGAACACCACTTCCTTTCTGCAACCTTTAATTTCTGCAACCAAAGTTTCTACCCCCATTGCGAATGTGACAGAGACGTAATTATTCCCGTTATTGCAAATTATTTGCTACATTTTTTATACTAATTGTTGAAATAACAAATATGAATGTTTAGAAATACCATAATTATGTTGCTAAAAGTTTTTTCAATATTTTCATTGGGGTTCGCTCCTCAGAGTGACACCTTAGCTCATGAGATCAACTAATTGAACCGCACACATAACATGAGCCATCCTAAATCATGTTGTGAAATATACAATAATACATAAGAATGCAACATTTATTGTGATGGAAATCCATGACAAACACTCAAGATATAAGATCCTAGAAATGAGCCCAAGAACATGACAAATATTTGTACAATTTTTAAGATATGTTTATTAAGTGGTAAATAGCATGTGAGCTACATAAAAGTCACCATTTAATGTAAAGGAGTAAATTTACCATTTATATAGTTAACTAATTAACATATCAACCTTAAATCAATAATAATATGTTTTACGTGTCAAAATATAGCATTTATTAACCCGAATACAACGTTCAACGTCACGTATGGGGAAAAGAGAGAGAGATTGGACTTAACTTCTACGACAACTAAGTTTCTTGTTGATTGAAGCAGTATTGATCAACGACCAATAAATGCCTATCCTCATTTCTTTCGAATTCATATAAAATTAATTTGATTGCCACAGCTGTGTGATTCCGGGATGACTCCACGATTTAAAACAATCGCTAATTTCAATGACTGGCGGAATTTAATTGTATTCCTCCGTAAGTGACGCCTGACTGAGCGTGAGAAACCGTTTTTGCACGCAAGCGGGTACAATTTACAGAAAAAACACACTATAGGGAAAAGGAGGGGACTTCCGCTGATCCAAGAAACCGCTCCTTTCATTTTTAATTGTTCGGATCAAAGCGTTGAAAATTGGATTACGCGTCCTGCCTTTATGTCAACACGGAAGAGTTAGAATGCGTTTCGGCACGAGCTCAGGGAGGAAAATAGGCCGTTTTGTAAAATTGTTCCTTCCGCAACATGTTCTTACAAGAACGTGTCGAAAATTTTCCGAACTGATATAGGCAGGTACCTACATAGCTGAACTGGATAAAAAATGTTCCGTAAAGGTAGTTCATCAATAAAAAAATGAGTTGCTATTATAATTGACTAGTAACAATTGCGCTATGTCAAACACCGAAAAAATAAATTAGGAAAAAAGTGATCATAACCTTAGTAGTAGTACAACGAAGACTATCATTCAGATATAACAGAAACAGGAACTACTTTTAAGAATCTTTACATTTTGAATACTAAGCATATTAAGTTCCTCTTCTTCTATTCTTTTTTCAAGATAGTTTTACTAAAACCATTAAACCAATATAACCAAATTTATTTAAATCTGCTAGTACGTCCGGAAATTTAATTCTGGTTTTTTAGATATTGAGAAAAAAAACAATGTTTATTGAAAACAAGCAAAAAATACTTACACGAAAACATCAATCAGTACACTGGAAAAGAAAGTTGCCCACTGAAATTAGGGTCAGCGAAGGATACGAAATTAACACAAGATACTGCAAAATTACAGCGAAAAGCGTTTGTAAGTAGAAGGATAGAGAATGAGTGAGTACCAAGTATTGGTGCCTGATACCTACACATGCATAATGCTAAGCTGGGGCTCGACCACTTTTTTTGTGGCCCATGAGT
Source organism: Calopteryx splendens (assembly GCA_002093875.1). NCBI lineage: Eukaryota > Metazoa > Arthropoda > Insecta > Odonata > Calopterygidae > Calopteryx > Calopteryx splendens. The sequence continues at coordinate 68,461 of LYUA01000169.1, forward strand.
AAATCAAATTCGAGGGAATTTCCCTCTGAGAGTAAATTTCTCAACAATGATAACTATTGGTTTCGGGACGATTTTATATCACTAATTAGGGATATTTATTCCTAGGGATATTATCGCTCCTGAAAAATCAAAATAACGTTAAATACTAAATTGGATAATAGTTCTATATTCTTATATGCATAGATACACCTGGAAAACCTATTTTGGGGTAACAAAAACTTGTTTCAAACGAAACTATTTGTTTTCCATTACTTTTTTCCATCGTCATTTTCACTCAACAATAAAAATACAACATAAGCTGGGAATCGTCTTTAGTCGCCAATATTCCTCGAAAGTTTGTTGTTTTACTCTTACTATAAAAGATTTAGAGTTAGAGAAAATACCTGGATACTAAATAATAATTTCACTTCCCCTAATGGCAGCTTCATTTCCACTCCACATCTATACAAATAGTGTAATACGATGAATCTAAAAAATAACGAAAAGATCAGATGTTTGAGGTGGATCAGTTGGATTGCATATTTTTATTTGTATAACAGAGAGTATTTGTACTAGCGAGGTGATATTGAATGCAAAGGATATGTTTTTATAATAGTTGAAAAATGAGATTGAGATCATATTCATTACATGTGCTAAATATTTACTACAGTCTAAAAAACAGTACTTTATTTTTATGAACATAAATGAAGTAAAATACTTAGGGGTCATGCTCACACCAAACCTTTCGTGGGAAAAACACATTTGGAGATTATGCGGGGCCGTCATGAACTAGGATTCATTACACGGGTGCAATGAAAAAGTAAAGGAAAGATAATAAGTATATCGCATTAGTTAGTCCACATTTAGAATATGCAAAGAGTGTTTGGGATCCATCGGAAAAAGAGTTGATTAAGGAATTAGGTAATGCTTATAGGAGATCTGCTAGGTTTGCAAATAAATGTTATGAGAAAAGAATAAGCGTGATGGGGTTCTTAGGGAAACTAGAATGGGAGTCGCTACCAGATAGTAGAAAACAAGCGAGGCTAATACTTTTACAAAGGTACAGGACAGTCGAGTTTTTCTTGTGACGCTGAGAAAATTATTAATCGTCCACATTTCATCAGTAGGTCAGACCCCCCGGATAAAATAAGAGAAATAGACTGCACGACCGATAGATAAAAAAAACCCCTTCCCCCACATAATTCAATATATGTGTGTGTGTATATATATATGTGTGTGTGTGTGATAGTAATCATCCTGATGATGTTACTATGTAATGAAACCGGTAGTGAATAAACAATGCTTTGTTTGTGGAACATTGGAATTTATTTATCTAAGTGTAATAACGAAGGAGTTCCAAACGATAGAGTAGGATTTCTTATCTTAAATTGGTATTTTACGGGTACATAGGTAATGGTTACAATGTCATTTCCCTTTATGCGAATGCTGGCGTTATTAGGCACATCAGTGTCAAATGTAACAGATCATAAATTACGAAACCAACTACGACTTTTATTATTATGCATTAGATGCTAAAATTTTCGGGCAACCTTTGACGGTATCAATGTTTTGGAAACTTTTCATCATTATAAAAAGCTTTACAACTTTCGCCTCTGACCTACATGAATAATTGCTTTGTTTGCTTTAGCAGCAAAGATAAATTGGATTAACTTCAGAGATGCCGACGTGACAATAACAGAAAAGCAGGTGAATTAATGGATGTCCATAATCTGTAACAAATATTGTCAGCCTCTCCAACAAGTTAAAAACTTATTTTCTAGTGTCTAACTAAGCATTTCACTCACTTGATTAATAAAAATTTCTGAGCCAAACCTAAGCACCGGCGGATTAATATGGTGGTTAGAAGATCCTTTGCAAATTCAAATAAAGTCAAACCCCACAAGAACTATTGGATACTGCATTATACGAACATACCCTCTCTGGATGGGCTATCTGATTGTAATGACTTGCGCACATGCGCAGTAATTTTATTATGAGTATTTATTACTATAGTGAAGAACACAAATGAAAGGCATACCTATTTAAAAACCGGTACCTATTAAAAATTGATGAATGCAGAAATGTTTTTCATCAATGTACCATATCAGTACAGAATTCAGGAAAAATATCATTTGGAATAAAAATAAAAGTTATTCATCCAGTTAAAACGCGTGAATTTTTATAAAAAAGAATTAATTGCGACATTACTGATTTATATATGAAGTATTGTTAATTACTTAGGTATCTCTTCTTCAACTCTCAGAATATACTAATGCAAATTATTTATTTAATCCAAAAAATATGACTTCTTTGGGTATATTTTGAAAAGTTTATCAATAATTAACTCCGTTAAACGTAGTTAAAGATAATGGACAATAAATATCAAACAACTTCCTGCGTAAAATATGACGTCTATATTCCGCTAAGATATTTCAGATGCTTCTTAGAATGAAAAAAAACGCTTAAGCAGAGATTCCATTTAAATTAATACTCCCCCATGCAATCGTTAGAATCTGCACACGCTACCTTCATCGGTAAGGAAAGGAAAAATTCTTTTGCAAACTCAATTCCTATTCTCTCCCGTGATTCTTAGCTGATCGCCGGCCAATTTTCTTGCCGGAAACTAAGCTACTGTGTGCCCGTTGGATAGCTACGCGTTCTCCGCGCATGCGTTAGGGGTAGAATTACAGAAATAATATATACCATGCATATTCTTAAATTAAATAGTGTAAAAATCGATTTTATTTACGTTTTCGGCAATAGCCTCCTTCACTACATTAATTAGACTACATTAATTAGACTTACCTATAAAATAAAATTTGCGTACTATGAATTGCCAAAAATTATAATAAATTATTATTATAGCATACAATAAAGTAGTATCGTAGATTCATACGAGGAAATATATTAATCATTTGCCTACCTATTTCCAAGTTTCACCAAGGCCTGTTTCCTATATTAAATGATAGAAAATATATACCAAATGAAGTATTTTCAAATAGATACTTCATTCATAATTTGTGTCCCAAAAGTTTAAGTCATTGGGAAACCAGTATTATTTTTCGTTACTCAGTCATACTTCAGATGCTACTAGGAATAAATTGTTTCATCGTTTGGTTTGGTTTAAAAATTTATTGATTTTACAAACGTTAAGCTATACAAAGTTCAACTCCTTGGAAGTATTAAGTATTAGGTTAAAATAAATACACCTCATTCTACTAAGAAAATACATTTAACTGATTTAACACTGATATAACGACATAAGCCTCAGAAAAAACATATAATAGTATGGCAGTAGCCAAAATACTTTTTGAAAAATTTGACGAAAAATTTCGTCTCCTGTCGCAAATCTACAATTATTTTCACAAACTGAAGTTTTGACGAAACGAAAAATATTAAGTATCTCCATGCCGATTAAACAATGCTAATGCCAGTTCATTTTGGAAATCAAGTTACTATTTCGATTCAACATAAATTGAGATCAACACCTTTCGAATGTGAATGTTTGAAGATTGAGAAACCTATCGTAATTTATGCTGCAACTTTCTTTAAAATATAATATCATCTTATTAAATCATAACTTACACTCAGATAAAGCAAATATCAAAAGCAAACGTGAGATCCAACAGCAAAGGAAAATAATATTTTTTGGATTTGGATTTGCATGACGAATAGGTAAGAGATAGGATGCGTTGTCCATTTCTGCTTTACAAATGCAATTTACACTATTTTTCACAGTCTCTTTCATTGATATAATTCACAGCTTTTAAATTTTATTGGTAAACCGTTTGTCCAAAAAAGTGAGTGTTCAACGTTTGGGCAGAATGGAAGAATTCGAAGCATTCATTTCACGAAATTATTTTTAGTGCTTAGTTACAGCTCAAAACTAACCCAAGCTCTACTTCAGCATTAACACAAGCGTATATTCAGACAATAAGCACGGTAAAAATGCGAACTCAATTAAATCAAGGATGTCCCTTTTCAAAATACCTTTTTAGTTTTATGAGAGTCGACCGCCAACATTCCGTCTCGGATCCCCAATATTCGTTTCAAAGCAAGTTATGCCTGACACGTCTTTCAACATTGAAGGAGGAGGAAATCAGAAACAGACTTCTTATTTGAGAGACGCCGCTTTAGTAGACATACCTGAAAGGGATTAATGATAGCATGGGCCATCACGAGAGTCTAAAAGGCACAAGAAAAATAAAAAAAATGCACAAAAAATGCTGAGAAGGGGCCGAGAAGAAGTAGTCAATACGAAAAGGGAGGAAGAAGATGACGGAGCCGAGGAAGAGAAAAATGTGCGCAAAGAGGCATAAGGATAAAGGTGTGAAATGCCATAAAGTAGTATACCACGAAAGGCGCGAGAATTCTTAAAGGATGAAAAAAAAGGTTGACTGATGATGGAAGGAGAAGGTGAGTCGAAAAATTTTATTTTCCTCGCATTGAAAATGACGAATAATCATTCCGCTTGAGAATTATTGACAGATGAGATTTCTACACTTCTAAATTCCGACGTTCTTAAAAATCTAGTTCTAAATATGCTTATTAGGCTCAGTGTTAAGCTGTTCGGTTATTACCTACTTCAGGCAATGATCTTCTGAATGAACAACCACCATTTCACTTAATAGTGATACCTACAGTCACACATTCACCTATACCAAGTTCACATCATGCCTCTTCTTAAGCCTTAGGTAGATTATAAGAATGCTTGACACATGACATCACTCATGCGAACATCCAAGAAGAAAGAAAGGTCGCTTTATTGAAACATTTTAAGATTGAAAATACAAAAATCATGGTTGCATAGCGCAATCCCGTCTCTTTGAGCGTTTGAACCACAGCCTCTCCGTGAATAAAAGATCTGGCCTATTAATATCAATGTGCGGAAATTGTTAACAATCAATGTGCATTCATTCCTATTGAAGAATTTTAACCTTTTAAAATGGCGATGATTTATATATTACCTTAAAATATTAATTCACTTAATGTGAAGTTTCAACATACCTAAGTTATTAAGATCAGCTAGCAATAGGTTAGCTGGTCATTTTCGGTGCAAGAAAATCGAATTATAGATCAGGCTGATTCATTTTCCGCCCACAGCGATTGAAAGTTACCTACACACAATAGGGTCCATCTTACGTCATTTGAAGCTGGCAATTTAAATTATAATAGATAAAATGAAAATGATACTCAAGTGATACTCGTTTGCACTATTCCTTAATGGGAGCGTAAGCACATCGTGAAAAAATGGAAAAACTATACTGACTGTTATTAATATAGCTGTGATATTTAATTCCTACTCCTAATTAATCTTAACTGTTAATTGAAAACGAGATGTTTGTACCAAATACCCGCAATAATATTAAAACTCTGGCACCCACCTCTGTTCAACACATCTGATCAACAAAACGGGTTATTTTGGAGATGAGATGTTAACCTGGATATACCTAGGTAATTTACCTACCTACGGGAAAGCAGCACTATATGTATTTGTACTACTGAAAAACATAATCAGTAAACTTTGAACGACGCCTTCTCTGGAGTCGTTAAAAGAACACTACCTATGAGATAGTAGGTACTCGAGATTTGGAGTGTGAGAGTTTAAAAAAAAATTAAATATGAATGATTTAAATGGTCCATTTAAATATGAATGAGAATGGGTGAAATTAAAATCAAACTTGAAACTTAAAAACACTCACCTTTACGAAATCGAAAACAATCTCCACTATTTCTATAGGGCTCCGAATTACTGAAATTCTTTATCATTCTATTTCATGGCGAAGGTAATAAATAATTAACTGACTAATAGTAAATTCGTTCGCGTAATTCATGTATTTAATTCATCATGTATATGATTCAAGGTATTATCTTATATCCTAAATATTTGTGAACCATATAAAACTGAAAATAGTTATAACAGAAAAACACGCGGTAGGATTATCTGTAGGTACGTTGTTAAAGTTAAGATTCTTTGCCTTATTAGTTGATCACACGGGGAAAGAGAATTATGTGGTAATAAAGTAAAATTACTAATTTATAGATTCTTTGCAAATATGCGGGCGATAATTAAATTACCACCCACAATGGTGAATGATGAAATAGCTGATTTAGATCCCATATTGGAATAATGCATGGATCCGAATAACCTTGTTTTGCATAACAGCTTAATCTTGTTTTAGTGAAGGGAAGTGGAGAGTGGAAAAAGCTATGGCGAGTGAAGAACACTGGAACAGGAAGTGATAGCATGTTAAAAAAAAAGCGGAAATTAAGGGTGTGGTGGAAGCAAGAGTAAGGTCGTCCGGGAGCCGTGGGGGAGAGGAAAAGAAGTGAGGCGCGGTGGTAGCACACCGAAAACGCCCATGTTCCCATCCTCCCTAATCATTGTAGGTCCATTAAAATGAGATTATTCTCACTCCACCCACAGAAACGACATAAGTATAGATACTGCTTTCTGCAGAGACTGACGAGTGCCTCCACCGCTTCCTCCAACACGCCCGAAAATGACGGCACACAGCGGGACCGTCCCACGATCACCGTGATGTCGATTTATTCTTCCCCGCTAATTAGCCTCGAGTCAAATACCTTCCTCTAATTTCCATCGATCTTGAATCAACTTTGCAATCGTTCTCCCCAACCCTCTGTCCATTGATCGGCGTGAAAAAGAAAGCTTCATGTGTTTTCTTTCATATACAGGTATCTGTAGCTAAATGCTCAGAATACTTTGAGTCAAGGTGGTTTGAGGGAAGTGCCTAACTAAAGTGCATGACCGGTAAATGATATATTCGGGTTCTAAACCCTGACAAGTCAAAATTCATTCTAATGGCGGGTATCCAAAATTCCCTCATTACCTTCTGTGGAATGATTGTGTATGCACCGTCCGTCCGCATACCTATTTGCCAAGGAGAATTGTAACATGCTACTCCATTGCGCTTGAGCAAGCTAAGCGAAATAGTAAATTAACAATACAGATAGACATAACAATGTGCATGCCAAATCCAATCTAAATGCCTCAGTAAATAGTTTTTCCTAAAATATATTACCAAGAATTTTATATTTGCACCATTATGTTGAATTGTGTCCAAAGTAGACAGGGTCGAAGAATAGTTGTTGCCTTACTGTACGCGAAGCACGCGGCTAAAACCCCAAATCAAAATTTGTTCCATCATCAGTGCGAAGTGAACTTTTTAGTCGCGTAATCCGTTAAAAAAATTGACCATTCATGAAGGAGCTAGTCAACGAACCCTAGTATATTTTCTAATTTTCTAATTGAGCCAGAAGAGGATTACTTGCTTCTTAGTTTACAATAATATCTAGTTTTGGATAGACCGGTGGTAGCTTTTCAATCCACAGATATGTACCTATGTCCCTAAGAAATCAAAGGGAATCTCGATAGGAAGTAATACTTAAAAGATAACAGAACGTGGATACATAGAAGATAAATAGCCAAACATGATGAATTAGCTGCTTAGAGGCAGCTTTAAAACAGTACTCGTACCTATAATTTAATTCTTACATTCATGTCATTTTTTTACCCACATAGAGGAACTTTCGTTGATAACACTTAATCCAAATACGCATCATCTCCATATATCTAATCATTTTTCATTTAAAACTTGAAGCAATATTTCTGCTTTGGAATTTTAGGGCGGGGATAACTGGGAAACTTAGCGTATACTTTTCATGAGTTAATGCTACACCGTCATACCTCTTGTGGCCGGCATTCTGAGGGTTGCCGCAGCTCAAAGCAACGTTGCGACGTTGTTTAAAGCAAACAGTGATACGATACATAAATATGAGAACCACGTTAGCTTTTCATGTTTGAAAGCCTTAAAAGTCTGTGTGACTTAATGATTTAGAAATGCGACGCATGGAGCAGACAAAGTCAACGGTAAAATTTCCTTAAAAGTCGCCCTCTTCATAACAGACCCCCATATTTTCTTCCGCTACGATAAGTAATTGGATGTTTTTCGAGAAGTTCTAGCATTTCTTTCCAACGAAACTCTAGCATGCTCACATAATCTGTTTTTAGTAAATTATTCGCAGTAAACTTCATGACGACCATTTCAGAATGCTAGCTTGTTTAAGAAACCACGGCAGAATGGCGCCGTGTCATCTCAGTATAAATAGTATATTTTAAGGGATTAGGAATACAGATGTTTGGCGGAAGTAAAAACACTTATAGAGACGTGATGACGGTTTACTCAGTGAAGATATTATCAATTAAGGCTGAGAGCAATTTCCCCTGCGACAGCCTGGAATAAGAGCCAGTTCCTTGTTAATTAGTATAGTGACATTAAAATCTTAATTTATCCCTTCTTCCTGGAGAAACAGCAACCCATTTTATTTATGAAGATATTATCACTAAAGATAGTTTTCCCAACCATAAAGTTAATTATAAAAATTTTGAGATATAGCAAAAATTAACAAATATATTATGGTCGACCTCAGCGTGGCATACCCGTTCTAAACTTGCCATCTTGTGGGTTCGTCCTGGGCACAACTTAATTAAGTCAACTGATTCCCAACCTCCTTACCAGAAGAGGTACCTCAAAAACAGTCTTGGGAATTGCTTCCCCTGTCATGAAAAAGAACTTTTACTATTTTATGATGGACTCAGAGACTTAAAAAATACAATAAAGTCGGATTATTTTAGAGTTCACACGGGTCAGATAATACGCAAAGGGAAAGGATAATATATTTTAAGACCTCTCTCAGGGTAAAAGCACATACCTACCTACTCTAAAAGTAATACCTGTCAAGGAAAATTTCTCAGGTTATAATAAAGGCAACACCAAAGTGCAAGTGAATAATGAGCTTAGCAGAAACGCCTGAGAGGGTGTAATTTCCAAATTTATTAAAATAGCGAAACGTTTTGGAAATATTTTCAAGGAATGCGAATTGGAAACGGCATTTTTATTTCACCAGACTAATCGGCAACAGGAAAACACCGTTTTTACCTGTAATGTTCACTGCGAGGGAGTGGCAGTGGGATCCTCAACTTCATGTTAACTCATATTATATTATTTATTTGATTTAATTATATAACTTCCAATGTTTACACAATTCTCAAACAAAATAATATCGGAACTTTCAACCACACTACAAGCGAAGTGTATTTTAATTTTCCCCAATATAATTAAGGGATATGCTGCTCATGAAGACACAAGGTAAAACCCGACCGTAAAATATTTGATTCTTTGTTATTAACTCCAAAAAATAAAAATATAAAATAAATCGATAGGTCAAACATTTTATACTTATCTCAAAAAAAGGTTTTTATTTACATATTTATAGAAAATCAGTTACCACATTATTTCTCTTGTAACCGAGTTAAATAAATATGTACCTATATTTAAGGAAATTAGAAAATATATCAATGGACAAGAACTTCACTTGCGCTGTAATTTCTCCATTATAAAATCGGACGCTGAATGATTTGATAAAAAATGAAGTGGTTGAGCACCATCTCATCCAAATTATGGATGTGAAAAAATAATCCAATAGACTTAGAACTCATATGTACCTACCTTTTTAATATCTTAAAGGCTATAAACATAACTAAAAAGATACGCAAGAAACTAATGGCCAGGAACCTAACTTTTGCCAACAATTTTCCAAAGATAAATTGGATCTTAAATAGAGATCTTTAAGATAATAAGCATACTCCTTGGGCGTATCCGTATTACTTTTTGGGTAAAGAAGTAGGTAAGAATGCAAGTAGTTTCCTTTTCACGGGAGAATAATAGCTCGTGTTAATAAATGTAGATGCGCATTTAGACATCTACATGAATGGATATAAGAGGGTGAGGCACAGAAGGATATGAAGAACTTTGAAACATTACTTCTGCGGAACGGCTCCAAAGCACAGCGTTTGACACGCAATTAAAATTTTATATGAGAATGACACTGAAAATGTCTAACAGTCACGGTGACAGAGTTATCAGACTAGTTTAATAGACCATTGAACACATTTAAAAAGGTCGAAAAACTAAACTTTCGAAATTGTCTCCAGTGATACCGTAGACTTATCAATATCTAAGAGGTGCATAGATACTACGATAGTGCATGAAGAAAAGATTTTACTAAGGGTATTGTATTAAAAAATTGTTAAGAAAATGGAAGAAAATATGACGGAAGAACAGTTCAACTTTAGGAGAGCCATGGGGACAAGAGATGCGATTGGAGTAGTCAGAATCATAGGAG
>LYUA01000169.1:110160-130018 GCA_002093875.1 Calopteryx splendens
CATGATGTGGATGGGTGGGTAGCGCGCGGCGGTGTTTGTATGGGCGAGGGAGGGAGAATGTGAGGATAATCGGATGAATGGGGAATTCGTATGCGGAGAAGAGGCGAAGAGGGAGGAGTGGGACGGAGGGAAGATTGAGCAAACAGGGAAGAGCAGGATGGGAGGGAGGGACGGGAGACGCGGTCGGCATAAGGGAAGATGAAAGGGATGGGATGTTTGAGAGGGAGCGGCGCGAAACGAGGGGGCGCAGAGGAAAGGATTGTGAAAAATAGGAATAAAAACGGCTTAATATATACGAGTAAAATTAAGCGTCAGCACCTTGAATCCAATCCGGTCGCGTTGAGTACCGGACCAACACTTTTGTCACAGTACTAGAGTTAAGAGAAGAGTTTACTAATTTTGCGTCAAATTTATCACAAAATATTACTCAACGCAATGAAAAAAAACCTAAGTAGTGGGGAAAGTTTAGGAAAATCAAAATCCAGGCCCCTATACTGCCTATTTAACCTTCACGGCCAGAATACGCTTGTGAACCCAAAAAGTGAGACAGATGAAGCTTGTTATTTAGGGAGAGTATTAAAATTGGAGAAGGAATGGAGCAATATACCAGGCGAATCAGTGAAAGAAGAACCGAATGAAAATAGTTGGAAATAAGAAAACGAGGCTGAGGCAAGACGAAAAGAGGAAAATATTTTAACGCTTAGGGTGGCAGGAAAATCTCGGCGTAAATTCAAATTGAGCGATCACGGGAAATTAGAAAGTGTCCGGATCCAGCGGTGGAAGAACGGCGGGGAATCGAGAGCGAGAACTATGAAGAAACACGAGTGAGAAAGCAGAGAAGGTAAGAGAAGATATAAAAATGGGAAACGGCGGAGTGCGAAGGTATTAAAAGATGGAGAAGACAAGAGGAGAGGGAAGCGAAACGGGAATTAGGGGAAGGGAATGGGGGAAGGAGGCAGGGCTATGGAAGGGGGACATGATGGCGTAGAATAGGTGAAAGAAGGGAGGGGTGGGTCTGGAGATCCGGAATGACGTCTTCTTCAGGATGGCTCACGCATACGGAGTGAGTTATGAGGGGAATGAGGAGTGGGAGATAAGGTGTGGGGCAGAGGAGAGAAAGGGCAGTCGAAGGGTTTGGGAAAGAGGAGAGTGCGTGGAGAAGGGGAAGGGTCGAAGACGGGAGGGGCGAGGGAAGCGCGCGAGCCTCTCAGAGCGGGACGACCCGTCGTGGAAAGAAAATGCTTTATTTAGGAGTTTAGAATTATTACTCGCTGGTGGAGGAACTAGATAGAATTGTGCACCAAAGAAGGAATCGAAAAATTAAGAGCTTTGCGATAGTCTTTGCATTCGTCATTCGGCATTCGTTTCCAGTGATGCACGGGAAACTGGAGGGGGGGGGGAATTTCTTCCACTTTCTTCAGTAATCAATTGACCAAAGAAAGTATACACCATAGTATTGTACGCATATGGAAGAATGGCTTTATTCTCACTGAGTGTTAGCAAGCGCTTGAATTACACAAAGTAGCCTTTGATTCCATACTCTGTAACTTGGTATGTTGAATTGGTAAAATTCATCGAGAAAAAATTGCAAACTTTAGGATATGCTTTAAATTTTTCGAATGAGGAATATTTTATTTTCACTCATATCTACATCTGCCTTCTCTTTAGTCTTTCAGCCTGTTTCTTTCCCAATAAGATGCTAACTTTTCATATTTTGCTCGACTTACCAACTCTTCTTTTTCTACTTGGTCTGTTGTCTCTACACATCTTAACTATTCTATTACCCTGCGATACCCACTCTCCGATCACATCAATTACCAATCCATTCTTATATTCTCACTCTCCTCTCGGTCTCTCAGTGCTTTTCCTTTGATAATCCTTAATACTTTCATTTCTGCTGCTCCCATATTTTGTTCCATCTCTGAAGTTTCTTTTTCCGTTTCTATTACATATGCAAATATCGGTTTTACTATTGATTTGTAAATTCTTATTTTTTTGTCTTGTCCTAAATGTTTATTTTTTTCAATTTCAAAAAAAAGATTTGTGGCTCTTCTTTGTAGATTTGCTATCATATCTTAATAGAAATGTGGCAGAATAATTATTAATTTATAATTATTAAAGCGTAACATCTAAATGAGAGACGTAAATTAACTCCTTGTAGCTGAAAATTAATCACCTTATGTCTTTTTCAGACAAAAATTATGTATTTTTCTAATGGGATACTTTTACCAATTCAATATTTGTTGGCCTACTAAGTGGTAATCCATGGCGAAGCATAAGCAAAACCAAAAATAGAGAAACTGTATTCATACATTGGAATAGCATTCCATACAGAAAATTATGCGATATATAAATAAGAAGAAAGCATGAAAGCATGAGGTAATTAATTCGTTCTTCATTTCTTTACTCATAGAAGAATATGAAGTACGAATCAAAACCTTCCCCGTAGGTTTAAGAAATAGGCATCTAACTTCAAACCAATCTCTCTCTTAAGAGAAATAGCCTTGGTGCTCAAGATCAGTACATCAAAGTGTGCAATCATATTTCTACTCAAGATCAGTGTAATTCCACTCATTAGGGAACAGACAGTCATTTCTTCTGACAAACGACCGGCATTTACTCGAGCGGATGGCAACAAAAACAACGCGAGACAACCGCTAATATGGAATGCCAAGCAAAGACCGTATTTTCCACGATCGAGCAGGAAAAAGAGGCCACTCCGCGGTAGGTAGATATCCATCACTGCAGCAATTTAAATTTTTACTTGACAAAAAAGAAAAGCGCGGGATTGTGAAGGGCAATTGTATTCTTCCTCGTCTTTATCATTGCACTAATCAAATGAGTTAAAACCTTTTTGCTAATGTTCTTTAGAGTTTGATTTCCTATGCCATCATCAACGAATATACTTCTTGTCTTTCATCAAATAACCATAGCAACGATAACATTGTACCTGAGGCAACCCTGAGCCACCGATGACCGTAATGCATAGTTAACTACCATCTGATACTTGGTATTCACTATAAAATGGCATTAGGTAGAATTTATATGGCCGTTTCTCAGTAGCTATGCTAAATAACCTAAGAAAAATCACTATATTTCACAACTTTGTAATTACAAAATAAAATTTACCAAACTAGTCAAAATTATGCAAACTGTATGCAAGAATATGGCGACTGAAATGATTAACATCATATTTTTATGACTTGAAGAGTAAAATAAGACAGGATGATATGACATTTAATTAAATTTTGTGGATGACAGATGAATGAGTGTCACTTTATAATCAATCAATGTCTTGCACAAAAAAGTTACGTTTTTAAATTTCCGAAGTAAATTAAAATCATATAAATTTACCATTATTCTAAAGGTATTCTACTTATATTTTCAGCTCATTGTTGAAATATTTCAATATCTGAGAGGCAAGTAGTTGCGAACATTAACAGAAATATTCCCTTTCAAAGAATAAATAAAATATTCTCATCCATTATGTAAACATTAGGAGAGTGCTGGTAAAATGTTTTAGTTTTGAAATTGAGAATGAGGTCACACAATAAATTGTACTCTTTGGGAAATGAGTAGCGGTTCGTAGTAAAGTGTTCTCAAGAAGAAGAAATATAAGAAATAAACAAACACCTTATGGTAAATGTAAAAGCTTCATTTAAAAAAAGGTATTCGGTGAGCTAGAATTCAATTTCCATGCATACAATTTTATGAAAACAAGATAAGGAATGGAGAAAGTTTTCTCCAAGGTGAAAGCGGGCATACAACATTTTGACACAATACCGTACCACAGAAATCGAATCTGAATCGAATATTAGCGCCTTAAAAGCCTCAAAGACATCATCAAAAAACACAATAAACCACGATGCGATAATAAAATTTCTAAGAAGGGGAGTGCGAAAAATAAATGCCCATTAACATAAGGCGAAATTCACTTTCACTTGTTTTGTGCCATCAAAAAAGGCTACACAGTTTCGTTTGTTCACGGAGGGAACATGAAAGATTTTTTTTGATTGTAAAAATCTTCCACTTAAGCTTACTGATCTTCCGTTCCGATACAAATATATCGGAAGTGTGCTGTATCGTTAACTAAAAGGAATATAAATATATGTTATCAGAGGAATGGGAAGAATTATTTCATAGGGAGGGAAAATGGCGAAACTACAAGTAGTATTGTCCAGCATTTAGTTTACCTTGGCCGAAAATCTGCGAACGATGATAAAATAGGTAAAGAGATGTAAGGAGGATAAATATATAGTAATAAAAATACATAAAAATATAGTAATAAAAATACATAAAAATATAGTAAATCATAGTAGGATGATGACTGTGTATTAAAATGTACTTCACCCCAAATTATTGAACGGAATCAAAACTTGGGTTGGCCAGGATAAGCATAATTTCTGAATAAATACGCTGAGCATGGAGTACTTAAGGCAAAAATAGGAAAAATATGGCTAGGAAAGATTTGTTAGCAAAGAATGTGGATTAGATGCACTTTAAATATACAAATATGAAAGAAGTTCTACGATAATTTGGTCATTTTGAGTGAATAGATGAGGGTCAAATTATCAAACGGATGAAGGCATGAAAAATGAGTAAATGGTTTGAGTGGAAGGGGTAAACAGAGTAGGACCAATGGTGAATACAGTCGAAGAGAGAGTTTATAAGCAAGTATCTGGAATGGAATATCGTGCAAGAAACAACGAATGATTGTGGTAGAAGTGAAAGAATTGTGCATGAATGGGGTAGTTCTAAATATTACCTAAACGTGATATTCACTTTCCCCCAAAATCGACTTGACCGAATCGTTAACTGTTGATAATATTTCAATAACGCACGAAAGGTTAACTTTGAGACTTCAAGATTATCCTATGGAACTCTTAAAACGTAAATCACTGGTTGACTCCACTTCTACTTATGCAGAATAAAAACTGAAACCAACCATTTTACCATTTATACACTCGGTGTATCCAGTTGGCGGTAACTTTTGATTTCAGCATTGAAATTATGATTATTGTGGGAAAATTTGTACTTATTTAGTAGAAAACGAAGTATGGTATACATATACAGCAGAAGATCCGAAATAATGGTAGCGTACGAGCCCACAGAAGAAGAGAAAAAAATGCCAATTAAAAGGTAAAAACCAAAAGCACACCTTTTTTATCGCAAAATATTTACCCAATTCTACAGGGAGAGTGAGTTATTAGAATGCTACCTAAGAGAAGAAGTATTTTAAATAAAAATAGGATAGAGCTACATGTGAACGTGATCAACTGTAGCACAAAAATTTACCATGTAATTGCAAAAAAAAAGAAAAACGCGATTATATTTTTAACAAAGAAGGCAAAGGAAAGTTAATGCACTTCGTTGAACTGAGGGTAGGAAATTGTAGGTGCTTATGCCATCCATAAGCAACTGATGTATTACAGAAATTAAAAATAATGGCTAATATAATCACCCAATATGAAAATACCTCTCTATGGTGCCTACAGAATGTCTATAAAAGGTTCCAAACTTTTTTAATCATATTTATGTTTAATACTCCTTTCTCTAACTTGAATATTTCGTTTTTACGGCGAGTTGAGGTTTCATTCCCTTCTTCGCTCATATATTCTTCTCAGTAGGTTCTTAATCTTACTATAAAACGTACAGTTATCATTGCAATGCATAAAAATATTTAAAAGTTTTAGTCATTTAAAATGTTTTTCAATTAATTTAAAATCTTTCCTTAGTCACATAAACCTGTACCATAGTTTTGAATATTTTTGCACCTTATTAGTCATCTTAATCTCTCGTCACTAAATTGAATAGCGTTTTATTGCGTTCCTGCCTTTCCTGAAATTATAACTTATGAATCATGAAATAAGGAACAATATGTATTTATCCACTGAAAATTTATTAAGGTACGACTATTTTCGACGCATCGGAGATTCAGGCGGAGATTCAGGCGCGTTGCCTGGTAGAAGTGCCTGAAGATGACGCCTATGCGTCGAAACTAAAAAATATTTCAGTGAATGAATGAATGCATTAAGTTTCTCGTTTCATGAAGATGAACTTTCGAACATTATAGTCTGAAACTATCGAACGTTTATCATTCGTTGAAAGTCGTAAAACATTGGTCTTTCCCATTAGAAAGTTTCTTCACTGTACCGTAAAAATTTATTTAATGCAAGCAGTGAGAAACTGATAAATTAACCTTTTCGACACCATGCCACTGGTTAAAAGGGATAAAAAATACCCGCGATACATATTTCACACTAAGTAAATATGATCTTCATATAATTTTTTTATCATACTCTAATCACACTGAATATCACACCTATACCTACGTTTATGAAGTGGAAATACTCTTGCAATAGGATCTAAATGTATTCCATCAATGACTGCAAAAATTCTAATCAGTAAGAAGTAATACATAAAGTAACTAACAATAAGCTTCATGCAAATTTAAAATATCACACAAAGTTGCTTTTTTAATGGATCTCTTTGTAAATTTTGAGGAACATGTTTCCTCATGTGTACTTCCTCCCGCGTTCACATGAAACATTCAGATGCATCCGCGACTCTAATTTGATCAACCTCTTTTGCATTTTCGCGCCATTAAATTTATTAGGTTTCCTTTCAAGGTGGGTAACGAGGCAGTTAGTGTGCAGGACATACTTTTATAGCATTCTACAGCGCATGTACATAAATTTTCAACCTATATTTCCTGCACTCAATTTTTCTTTGCTAAGTGCGCCACTGTGAGTCGAGCAGAGAGTGACAAAGTACTATCCACAGAGCAACAGATTTCCTACGGATATGGGATGGAAAAATTAAAATCACCTTTTTTTTAAAGGATCTTTTTACACAATAACGGCTAAAATTGACATAATTCGTTCTAACATCATAAGAACAAAAATCATAGTTCATAGCTTTGGACAAAAAAATGTCCAAAACATAAAATGGGTATTGTAAAAGATGGAGACGATTTAAACCTCCGATTGATTGGAAAACCTGATGTACACAGTTATGGAAGGTACGGATGAAAAAAACTATTGGTTGAACTACCAATAAATTAGATTATGACAATACACATGGACAACATTTGTTGGAGTAAGGAAATGTAACTAAGACTAATTAAATTATCTCGTCGTTCGTTTTTATGCTTTTTCCAAAGTACAAAAAAAATTAAAAGAAGCCTTATTAGAACCTTGACTTCTAGCAAATTTAGAATTACGAAAAACATTCATTATTTTATTATGAATTTATTTTATTCAAAACAAAATTTAAATAAGATATTTTGTCTATCACAAATTTCATTTCAAGTCACTGTCATCAATACTTTCAACTACGGAAGGGAAACATGATCTACATGATAAGAAATAGTTGTAATCGGTTAAATTTAAGCTTTGTTATATAGTATAACAAGAGAAAATATCAGTTAATTTATGCATGTCGTGGATAGAAAGTTTCTAAAGTTTAATAGCTAAATTGTGGATAAATTAGTTAATATAATTTAGATTAGATTGTTTTTAAATACACTGTAACAACCTAGACGCCTGAATGCACAAAAAAACATTTTTTTAATACTTCATAAAGAAAAAATCTGCGAACAGCTTACAACCGATGACACACACATAGCAAAGTAAAATAATATTGACTTCCAAATACAGGAAAGAATAAGTATATCAAATATTAATTAAGTTTCTGAGTGGCTCGTCCTATGACTAAAAATATATACAGATGCAATAGTTATATAGCAAGGTTATACAAACAGTAAATACGTTTAATATTAAAATAGGATTACGAAGAAAATATGTGCGATCGAAATCACTATCTTAAACAATTATTCAAAGTACATGCGTAAATAAAACCCTTTTTCATAACTATCCACAAAAAACCTTTTGTCTAAATGTGAAGCTTTATTATTTTTTTTGGAAAATTAAAGGCGAGAAATTATGCAGTGATACTTTTATATGAATTTGAAAACAATTTTTTTGTTTTAATTATTTAATGATAACACAAAATCAATACCGACCACAATAATTACCCAGCATCATTCTTTATGCTAATTTTAAATGGATTGTAACCGATGGTTGACCCAAAGAACTGGAGAGGAGATTTTAGTTGAATTTTGGTTTTCGGTAACATTTGAGATGTAGTATGGATACATAATTTATCATCGTAAACTAGATTTAAAATATGGCACTGATAGAAGAACGAATATTTCAATAACTGTGGCCATTATAATTTCCATCATTATTCCATACCATTATTAAAACCTGTTTGATGGAAATAACGCCATTTTGTGATAGACATTTTTAAATTGCAGAATTACTAACTAAGGCACTAAGGCAGTGCCTTCTGCATCACCGACGAGTTCCTCCAATGGAACTATTCTGCAAGGACTTGGAATTTTGAAACGTCGATAGTGACGAACTTTTGACGTCACAGTCTAGATAGTTTCCTTGTACATAAAATCCAGTATTTATCAAGGCCATAAAGTCATAGTTTTGTCTCACTTTCTTTTCAAAATTTCAGCTCGGAAATTCCGAATCCTTACTGAATAACCTACCATATCTCTTAACAAAGTACCACAATGGTGGGCAAGCTCAAGCCCTAGGTTGCTGATAGTCTCTTTCAATATTATTTCGGTTTATATTCCTCCAATTCACATCTGAGAACACATCCCATACTTTACACAGATAAACGAAAGCGCACAACTACGAAATATCATGACTCAATTTCTTAAAAACGCTCGACAAAGCTATTATATCTCACAACTAGACCACAGAAGTTTATATAATCTAAATTTAATTAGTATATGAAATACATTTTTCTAAAAATGGTATAACTTGTTCAAGGAGTAACCATTTCTCGTATATTTGTTGATTTGTGCGTTGATGACTTATGCATGTATAATATTAATATGATACCTACAAAATTATGAGGTATTCCGGCAATGAAATGTCGTGGATATTTACTGTTCTTTAATCTGAATTCGAGTACGAAATACCAATCGCGATTGTAAGTCTATGGTCCTGGAAGTAACCGCACCACTCACCTCAAACTGGGCCCTATTTTGGTGAGGTTCTTCCCACCTTCCACCGGATGATCCTGATGGGTTGAAAGCAGTTGCCATAACGATAATACAATCTGGGCTTTTCTGATGAAGTCCACAGCCAGGGTCCGAATAGCAGCACCATGCAAGCATGGAAAATACAATAAAATGACACTTATTACCACGAATAGAGGTTTAATAGACTAAGTCACGGAGATTCCATCCATCAAACATATGTAAGTAAAACATTCTGATAAATCGTCAATTTTGGGAAAGATTGACAATTTCCTCATATATTGTTCGTCAGTGAAGTATCAGTGAAGTCAAAGTTACTAATTTTTCAGAGATGAGAGTTGTCAGAAATGTCTACCAGATGTATCTTCGTAATTCCCAGTTAGTTTATAACCTTGCACTAATAGATGATTGCCAACAAATAAAAAACTCGATGTTAGCCGCTAAATTATTCATATACAGTCACAAATGAGATTAGTACCGGAGGCATTGAATAAAAAAGATTTTATGTATTTAGGAAATGCACGTTACAAATTTACTTTCGACGCAATATGCATAAAATAAGTTGAAAATATTGGCAGATAACGTGCTTGCATTCTGATCCATGAATTTCAGGTTAGACTAGGTATAATTCGGGCAAGGTTGGAAAATTTCTGAATTTCTGAGTTGAAATTTCTCTTCTTTACACACTGGTAAAAGGTTAATCATCATGAGTAGAGTATTGCGAATCCAAAAGACAAAGAAGCTTGCAGAAGTGCTGGGTTGGAACAAATCTATTTTCATTTGCGTTTCGTTAAATGTGACTCCGCCAACTGATTCAATCAGCGCAAATAATTTTAGAAATTTTAAAAATTTTAGAAATATTATACTTGTACTTTGAAAAAATGAAATTCAGATCAAAAACTTACCTTCAAATTTTTATTTAAATAGACAGATTCTTTTTACATCTCGTATTCGTATTGAATATTACTCTCACCATTAAAGACTTGCTCTTCCTTGGCAATGCTTTTGTACGATGTCACCTCGAAGTAGGTGTACATTCCAAGTACCAAAACCACAAAACACAATGCATCTAATTACGAGTTATAACATATTTTATTCTGACGCAATAATCTCTAAAATCTATAGCCAATCCAGTTTCTCTGGTGGGTAACAAGTTTGTCAGCTCGCCGTAACATCTCATGCTGGTGTGCTTTTAATGGATATATTGTTGTCTCATAATGATTTTTTTTATTAACCTTCACAGTGCAAAATGACTTGAGCCGTCAGAGCACCGCAATTAGTCTCACAACTGCTTGTTATACAAGCCTTAAAACTCCAACAATTATCACGGAATCATTCGAAACAAAGGCATTTTTTAATAAATTTGAATGGTCATGTTAAATATACAGGGAAAGGAACCTTAATATGTGTGAATTTTACACGCCGTTGGGCTTAGAACTGGGTGAGCTCTACCCTCACCTACGAAAACCAACCTTCGTGTTGATTACTGTGATGATTTTTTATATTAAATTTATAAAGTGATAAGTAAAGTATATAAATCAAATTATCAATTGAATAAAAACTTTTTCATCACATTTTCTGTTGTGAATTAGCATTTTGTATGATAAAATGTGCTGATCTTTTTCTCAAGTTTATGTTGCTAACAATGCCTTAACTTAGCATAATTTCTAAGCTGATGATTCTACGCGGACGACAATGGAAATCATACGATATTACTATGAGTCTTATGAAACGCAATTCATCCCTGGAGAGACAATATTTTGGAGCCACATGAAAATACAGGAATTCTCTGCGTTGATTAAAAAACGTTTTGAGGTTTAGGTATCTTCACATAAAGCCCTGGATGCTTCAGGAATAGGACCGTGATGGAGGTATGCAATGACAAATAATAATGAAGGCCTAATGATCCCCCGGAGAGGAAACAAAAACGGTGGGATAGGGAAGGCGAAAAAAAAACCATGCGTCACCTTCCCTTTGTTCCGAATTGATGGTTTCTGGCGAAAAAGGATGTTTCGTCATGAGCCTTAATGGCATTCGACAAGAAAAAGAGCTGCAGTGGGGAGGACGAGGCATGGAATGATGGGAGTTAGGAGGATGGTTTTGGGGGAAGGGGAGAGGTTGATGAAGGCGAAGAGCGAGAAGGGAAAGAGTGGGACGATGCAAGGCTGGCTGAGGAACCAATTTGGCGGTCGCCCAGGAAGAGAGCCTTCTCGAATGACTTTTACCGCCATACACTCTCCGTCCCGAGCAAACTGTCGCGAAAATTTCCATCCTCGCCTCTTCCTTTGTGTCCTCAACCCAAGTCGCAATCCCTTTGTTCTTCCCAATAACTACCTACGCTCCGGTTTTTCCTGCATTCCATCCATCCGAACGTGTGCCTGAATCAAATTTATAAATTGAACGACTTCCTTCCTCGGTATCTTCCTCATTCCATTTAAAAGAACACTCGAGGGCTAACTGAAATCCGTTAAGAGACAGTTGCCTAAGGTAAATGGATAGATGACCTACGTACATGCCTACGTACACTACACCACTCACAAAAAATGAAGGAAATATCTCCAGCAACAATATATTTTAATAATTACTACGTAATTAATAAAACTAATTCGCAATGTCTGGATTTCAATTACTATTGCCTTCATGAGAAAATCGTATTCACAGAATTGCATAATACACGCTGGGGTCCTTGTACCTCTTGCCAGCCGCTTCTATGGTCGGGGAAGTTAAGGAGCAGCGTGTTGCATGCAGCAAATACAGTTAATTTGGCATATGCCCTTGAAGAATTAAAAAATAGAATGCCTTAGCACTATTGATGAAGTACTTTCAACGGTTAAATGAGAGCTTTGTAAAAATCCATCCACACGTCCAACAGATAAGTAGGTACCTTAATATAGAATAAATACAAAACTTTCCGCTCGCTTCTAGCATTCAATCTTCACGCATTGAAAATGGAATTAACACTCAAAAATTTTAAAGACCCAAGAGAGTGAATATCATAAACATAATATAATTTAAAGTAACGGGTTAGGAGGTCACACATTTCGTTCAAAAATTAAAATTTTGCTGCAAAGCAACATCATCAAGTCTGATGAGGCTGCCTTGCAACGAAACCATGGTCGTGGACAGTAAACTTGCATGTGGATAGTGAAAAGTTCATATTTCATGAAACCTTCCTAGCACGAACGATTTCCACCGAGTTACACCTGAGATTTCTTCATATATTTCTCATATAACTGAATATTACTATACCTAGTGAGTGATTTTCGTCTTAAAACTATTACTTCTTCGTGGGTTTTTAAACTACTTCCACACACCATTAACAACAACCACCTAACATTACTATATCCTTGGGAGCAATCTTCATGCCATCCGAAAGGCTAGTTTTCCTTCCGCAAACCACTGCGTTCCAATCCGCCGTCATGGACAATAAGTTAATGAAATAAAGTGTTTCACTTGAGGCAAATAACATTTTATCAACACCGCCATACTCTTTGAGCCACCATGATAGTGATTAGCAGGAAGCTTGGAAAGCAGTCTTTATTATCTATCTATAGTGGGCAATTGTGTAGAGTTAATCAAAGTGTTGGTCTTTCAATTATAATTTTTAACACGTTTCACTGCTTTACTCATAAAGTGAGTTTTTTCTTCTCAAGAGATGAGTAAAAGGATGACTAATTAAACCATAAAGTAATGGAATCTATTTCCATTCTTTTCAATGGTCTTATCAGCCGATATGATTAGCATGGAGTACTTTTCATTCCTTCCGCGTCATAGTATGTCCACCCAAGCACTATGTACCCCCATAAGACCCTTCCTTATTCAACAATTATCTCCTTTCATACCATAAGGACTTCTATCGTAGTTTCTTGAATGCTGTCGTAACGCTTACTTTTCTTTTCTAAAAGCGCTACTTTTCATATTTTTCTAAGTCCCTCTCTCCCAACTTCCTCCTAAGAGGTATTTCAAGTCTCTAAAGTAACGGATGTTATCCCCTTCTGAGCATTCTTTTCAAATGCTCCTGAGATAGTTCTCCAAGCATTTCGTGCTATGCCAGCCAAGGATGACTTTCCTTGGAAGAAATTAAAGGTAATTTCCGTCGCCTTCTTCCATAGTGCCACCAAACACAGCATACCTACTTAAAAATGTTCTTCCCGGTCTTTAAGGTTTGCTAACAAGAAAGATGATGTTAGGAGTTTTATTATATCGACAAAAAAAATTATTTTCACTTAAAATTTTCTCGATTTGTTAAATCAACATTCACCGTCTGCGAGAGGGGAACAAGTAACTTTTCAACCATGTCTTTCAGTAAACGTTATATTTGGTGATCATTAGAAAAAATACCATGAATAATGCTTCGAGGTTATGGTGCTCTTATAATATTCCTGTTCACTTTAGGAATTGAGAAAGTAAAAATGTTACTTCACCATCTGAATTTATCAAAGTAAAATTTTTCACGTAAACATTATCACCAACAAGTTAACCACGATGTTACTTCCACACAGCATTTAATTAGAACACTCCTGTACAACTAGTTTTTACCCTAACGGGGATCATCAGCTACGGTTTCAGAAGCAATTCAGGTGGTATACATTTAGTACTAATTTCCGTCATAGTGTAGAGAAAGGGAGCGGAGGGGGAGGGGGGAAGCTGGTGGTGATCGGTCGAGGGTTTCGAGAGCCATGGGATGTAAAACGGGGGTATCATTGAGAAAGCGGATGTCATAGGTAAGGTGAAAATTCCTGTGGAGTATGATATCCAACTGTTTAAGAGCGTCGAGTTTCGTGCCTTTTAGTCTCTGCATGTAATAATACGGGATCAAAAACACTAAAATGTCCTTTCCCAATCGGGTTTTTGGCGAAATGCAACTTGTCAATTTGAGAGTACATGAAAAAATGAGTTTTTGGCTCTAATTTCAAGGAGTCTCCCTATGTTAGAAATATAAATGCTGTCAGTCTATACGTAGTAAGGTTCAAATCCCTGGGAATTCCAAAGGACCACTTTTTCTCTTGGATAGACATAACTTAGGTCTGTACCATCGAAAAGCTGTCAACAGTTGTACTTGATGATGCCCTTGAGGTACTACGAGTTCGTTAGTTAAACGGAATGTGGAAGTAGCAACGTATTTACTTGGTTAGTCACATTGTTGTCCTGTCACAAGATAAAGTGGGCATCAACTAAAATATCTATGCAAAATCAGAATTGTATCAGCAATCTTCAATTGGATTTTAAGTCTTCCGACAGCTCTAATCTTTTCTCATGTACTAAAATTATTAAATATATACCATCACCCCATTCGTGCGCAACCATGCAAGTGTAATAGAAACAATAAAAGAAAATAATTAGAACACATAGGTATGTGCTTTACGTAGTGTGTTAATTTAATGTATGATCATGCATGTAAAATTAATTTTCAGCACATATTTAAATTCCCCCTTGAATAAGTAATGAAAAATGGAACATTTAAAGTGATAATTTTATTTGGTTAAGTAGTTCCCAATTTTTTATGTTTAACAAAGTAGGTATATTTTGGTCTCATAATTCCGCGGATGAACGAATTATGGGATGGTGCGTCGTTCATATTGGTCATTATAATTGCTCATTAAATCAATTTACCTGTCATTCACTTAATTAAAATACAGCCATGAATATGATTATAAGTATAGTGTTTCCTACAACCTGAAGCATCAATCAATTACTTTGTCTAATGTCTTGGTATCTGTGACTCGTAATGAAACTTCATTACTGAACATCTTATAGCTTCGGTTAAAACATTCCTTATGACGGACGGGAAGCCTCGTGGCAGTCTCTCGAGAATAGAAAGCTACGTGTCATAAATCCCAGAACCACATTTTGAATGATTTCGCCCAGAACCGTTCAAAGGAAGAAAAGAGTTAGGTAGTTGAAAAAACACCTTCTGATGGATTTTCGTATGCACTTAGGTTTTCGGAAAAAATACCAGAGGAGACATTCAGATCATGTGCTAATGTGACAATGATTTTAATCTGAACCAGTTATAAACGTTTATTAAGAAAGCTGGCGTATGCAATCGATATTTTCTTTATCTTATTATTAAGTAAAATTAAAATAATTGACGTATCTACTTTTTAAAACTTTCAATATTCAATACTTATTTAAAACTCTTAATTTCACTTGTCCATTAGAAAACATCTAATGCTTCTAATAAAATGTTTTCAACAGTTTTAATTAGGTTTCCCAGAAGTTACCACTTAGTACTATTATTTTTACCAAAGGTTATTCCAACAAAATCAAAGGTTATACAAACTTGGAAACCAAATTCTAAAATCAAAGTTCTAAATGATCTTTGTTATCGCAGCACGTTAAAACTCAAAACTACTATAATCGCTGCTAAAATTAAATATAAATATTTGCGATTTAGTTATGAGTTGAACCTATCATTAACTAGTACTTATTTTATCACTATCGCAGTATCGCAGCTATGCAGGTCGGAAATAAATGATTTTGACATAAACACATTTCCTCTAATTTAAAGGCAAGAATGGAATAGCCACCCAAATAATCAATCTATAAGTACTTAATATAATAAATAAATAGGAAAATAATTTACCAACCGAAGCAACGCGCATTCTTTAACTTTTCACGGTTTATTGTGGAACTTTTATGTGCTTTATTTCAGCCAGTTTCGTCCCTGCGTGTTAAAATGCCTCTTCGCTCAGAAATGTGCTATCCGCGATTTTTCATCGATTCTATGGAATGCCTAAGGGCATTTCCTGTAACATATTCCAAAAATTAACCTTTCCTTTCAGCAGTTTTTAATAAACTTATGTGTCATACTTGTACTTTTAAATAATTATTTTTAATTACTGAACTGAATATTATGTACATATTAATTAACATTAAATATAAGAAATAAAAACTCTTTCCCCAATGCATGAAACCCTCTAATGGTATATACCTCCAATACGGAAATATTTAACTATCAAAGTGAATTTTAAAAAATATAAGAGATGCTCTATGTTACCTTAAAATCGGAACATTATTTTTCCCCATTAGCAAAAAGAAGAAAAAAATATTATTACTTTCCTTGTTCAGGCATAATTACAGAACATTATTTATTTTTATTCCTTATTGGATTCTCCGAAACAGAAGTTCCCAGGAAGTGGGCCCGTAAAGGTCTCCCCAGAGTCCTAGTAACCCCACAGGAAAGCAACATTTTCCTCATTCATATTGTTTCCCTTTATTTCTCCAAAAAAAGAATACCCAATAAAGTCTAAATTCAACGGTTCCTTTCCCTATTTGATATATTTTATGAGACTTTCTAAATAAGTCGTCTCAAGGTTCTAGACGAAACCATATGGGCGTGTGGAAGTCCAATTAGCTTTCCATCCAAGGTGACCTTCTGAATTTCCTCAGATATTAGACCGGTCAATATTTCACCACCCAAACGGAAAGGAAGCTGCTCAAATCCCACTTCTCGGAATACTTGCCATATGACGTTAAGGTGTCTAAAAGCCGAAATTTGTGTGATTTAAGGCAAGCACCTGCCCCTTAGAAGTTTATGGCTCGTTTAGACACTCCTGGCCAATCCATAAACTGAATAAGCTTCCAAAACCAGGCAGGAAATGACTTTTTAAAAGAATTCAAGCCCTACTTGTGTTTCCGTTTGGGCAAATATTTAGTGATAGTAGATTTTTTTAACGAATTTTACCTAAATCGCATAAAGAAGACGAGTGGTCTGAAAAGACATATTTCATTAATTTTTTCTTCAGTTTTTCTTATATTTTTGATTATTTCCAAACTATAGAACCGAAATTTTTGTCAAGTATAAAATAATCTCTTTGAATAACATTCATTTATATTTTATTTATGCTAAAATTATTATAGCTTATTAAAAATCTATACCTATGTTGCATCATATTTCTAACACCGCTTTCACTCAGTGCTCCAGGCACATCAATATTAACTTCCAAACTCTGTATTTGGCTATTGAAATGAAATCAGTAATATTTATTGAAATGTTTTGTACCAGCAAGTGAAAACCAAGGCATGCAATTTCTTGAATATTAAGATGAATTTTTAAATGAAAGCCCATCCCAATTTGCTGACTCACACGATACGTTAAATGTTAATGCTGTACGTTAAATAATAAACACGCAGTACAAACATCTGCGTCTGAGAGAGAGCATGGTAGTATACAGTTTTTTCAGCAGTCCTTGATTAAAGCATAGTTTACTACAATCATAAATTTAAAATAAACAATTTTTTCCGGGAAAGAAAAAATATATACCTAATAACTGGAATAAATTTCTGCCGATACGGTCTGCGAAACAGGCCTCCCCAGCCGGATGTGTGAATTTCATAAGCCGTTGGGCTTGGCATTAAGTGAGCTCTACCCTCACCTATTAAACGAACCTTCCGGCTTAATTACTTTGGTTTACCCTATAACAAAAAATATTGACAAATTCCCTTCTGACTTCAATATGTTAAATAAGTCTTTATCCGAAAACAATTGGACTATGAACAACAGTTAAAAAGGGAGCACAATAAGCTATTTAACTATGATTTCTGGAGAATACGATGGATATTTCATGTTATATCAAATAAATCACGACACTGCATTTTGTTTTTAACAAGTACTTGCAAAGCAATGTCTCAAAGAAACTTGATCTTATTCTAAGAAGAATTGGGCCATGATTTGTACAGAGGGGGG
Source organism: Calopteryx splendens (assembly GCA_002093875.1). Taxonomy (NCBI): domain Eukaryota; kingdom Metazoa; phylum Arthropoda; class Insecta; order Odonata; family Calopterygidae; genus Calopteryx; species Calopteryx splendens. The sequence continues at coordinate 127,911 of LYUA01000169.1, forward strand.
GTGCTAATTTAGGAAGCATTTCGAATGGCTTAAAAATTAAAAGGATACAAAACCATATGCCCGAAGAAACTGCAGTTGGTTAACGATTCAGTCGTAACATGATGGGCATGCTTAAAAACTAAGATTTTGAAAAATGCCCTTCTTTAATATAAAACAGAATTAATTTGAGCAATATTGACAGGTGAAATTCTTGAAAAATTTCTCAAATATGGTTAAAGAAATTAAAGTCGCAATTTTAAAACAATCAATTAATCAACCAATAAATTTGGTATAAAAAATATTCTAGATTTTATAAAATAAGGAGAAAAACATATTTTCGGGTGATCTTAATAATAAAATCCATTGGAAACTCAACTCATGCGATTTGAACAGTGGCTCATAACTCCCTTCTAACTTTGCTTGTGAAACCATGGACTCCTAAATTTATGACTCGGGAAACATTCATAAGATAATGTTAATTTTCTAATTAAAATAAAAAAGGAACACCTCCTAAGTTGGCTTGTCCCTTCTCACTAAAAGTTTTTAATTTCGAGTAAAACGAAATGGGCAGAACCATTTAAGCGAGCTCTAGAACTAACGGGAGATAATTCGGTGAATAAGATCTTTATGTTTAGTAAAGCTAAAATTACCGATTAATGAAATTACAATACGAGGTTAAAAAATAAATTATTTTAACTTTTAAACAAAAAAATAAGCGTTTTCAACTACGTACTTCACGTTTTTAAGTTACGCTACACCTATCTGTGATACAGTCACTCATGATTAAATAATGTAAAAATGAATACTGTTTTACTCAATTAATGTTTAACTCTTTCGTTAGAGGAGGATTATCTTCATTGATTCTAGGCCCTAATCATAACAAAATAGGACATCCATTATATTTTTTATAAGATTTCCTGTCTGTTGTTATTTTCTATTAGGAACAGAAAATCTCATTAAAGGGAATTTATGGTTAGTTGAACACATACCTACAGGCTAGTTGTCACATTTTATGCATAAAACTGTTGAAGATATGAAGATGAAACATTTTTAAATACATCGTGCAACGAAATTGTAGTTATATTATTGGCAAGATTAATAGTTAAATATTAATAAATACTTCATCTATTTTTATTGGGAGCAACAAGCAAGCTATTTAAAGAGATATAAAAAGTAGGTATAGGAAAAAATGTGACTCATTATGTCGCAGAAGCTATTCAACAGCAAACAGCTACATTTTCCTTGTATTAGGTCAGCCTAATCATCGCACCGTCCCATTGAGCTTCAAGTAAATGAATGAGAATAAATATTATGGATCATCACTTTACGGACAAGGGAAAAGAATGGTGAGACAAATTTCATATAATAATAAAATTATAGGAGACAGAGCTAGGGTGTCGTGCAATAAGTATCGTTGTTCAAGCAGCGTTTACCAGCGAATTAGAAGTTTGAAACCTGATAGAAAATATTTTGAAATGGTAACTCATTTTCTCAAGGTCTACCTACGCCTAATAATTAAAAATGTCTTCAATATAACGCCTTAACCCATTTAAACCTCAAGTATTTAACCAGCATCTAGGATGGCACATAAGTAATACTCCACCGATTTACCTATAATTAAGGATCTTTTCAGGTCCTTTTCATACCTGCCATCTTCCATCAGGAAAACCGTACTTTGCTTTCAGAATAAGCTATGAAGTGCCTTAGCAATTGTTTCGACTGAAATCGCCGTCCGAGTAAGACGTGTCGTCGTAGATCAGTTCCGTATCCCTATGCATGTGCGACATTCTATGTTGCATAATATAACTATGAAAATTTGCGACATGACAAACCCTATCAGTCAAAGCACCGAAAAAATCCAAGCACTAACTAACGCACGAAAGTCTTAATCGCGGGTCAATTAACAATGGAAGGAAGATGTGCCTGCGCGAGGGCAAGACGAGGAAAAAAACCGGCAGTGACGTTTGCGGTAACACCAACGGCAACCTGCGCGCGCGCGACGGCTGAGATCATCGTTGAAGATTGGAGGGTAATTAAGGGAGAAGGGAGGGGGAGGGAGGGCGGAGAGAAACTCGGCGTCGTATTCTTTCGATAGATGACTCCTGGAGTGTGAGGTTGGGGGGGGGGGG
>LYUA01000169.1:131206-151016 GCA_002093875.1 Calopteryx splendens
GCCACGGGCGTTATGGAGAGCGTGGTGTGGGGCGGAAAATATTCTGGAGGCCGTGAAGTGTGAAAGAGAAGGTAACGATGGCGGGGAGCTGGGGGTGGATCTGGTTGAGATTATGTTTTGGGTGGGCTTTTGGAAACGTGCCTCCTTCATCTGCCATGCCCACACCCCCTTCCACCCTCGCGTTGCCCTCTCTCCTGACGTCCTAGGAGGTATTTCCCACCCCACGCCATACCCTCCCTCTAACGCAGTCTTCCTCAACAACTTTCTTACTTGTTTGACAGATACCCGCACTATTATCGTTCCAGGTCACGAATTACCGGCTCGACTGTTCACCAATTTTTGGCAGATTAAATAGAAACTTCTCCTACCACGTTATACATTAAGCATGCTAATTGTCATCGCTGTGAAAGGGAGTTCAATGTAACTTTGTAACTGCAATTTTGAGCTTACCTCCAAGGTTTCCGTTTTATTTCTGAAAATTTCAAGCATATTTTCATAAATACACGACCTCGAGAGCTTTGGATAAGTTTTCTGGTGAATGCAGTTCTGGGGTTTAACATTCAAGGACTTCAAATTAAAGTACTTCCAGCCTATTACTAAAGGAAATATATTTTCCTTAATTTAAAATATTAACATTATAAACTTTGTACCTACATTTAGTCTTATTAAAGTCAACTAATTTATATAGCTGTATACTATTTGTAATGTATGTGTAGACTAATTTTTTTTTGATAAGTTGATAACTAGCGAACGATTCACAAAAAAACCTTCATTGGTTAATTGTGCTTTTTAAGGGGTATTCCAGGTCAAAATGAAAAAAGTATAGGTGTATTAGACTATTTTTTACTGCCATATGTATTAAGGATTTTTCAATAAATGAATTCAAGGTTGGGACAATATTTCAGACCTACTTTTTTCTAAAGAAAGGTAGCAGGTGAAGTAACTTACATTCGAAGTATGTTTTAAAAGCACATGGATGCAAACTCTACGTTAAATAATATCGGGAAAATCTGGAATAGGTAAGATATCATGGAAACTGCTCTCCATGAACTATGTATCTTCTGAAATAACACTCCAAAACATCGAAATGAAGACTTCATCTTTGATGATATTCCCAAAGCACACTGGATACCAAAACAAATCCCCATTCAGAGCCACATTAAAAATAAAAATTGAGCTTCAGATGACCCGTGGAGTAATTATTACGAAAATCAGAGGCGTGAGATGGACAAGTGGAAGCTGGGAAGATCCTTAGCGCAGTGGCACGGGAGGTCCTGAGTGACCACCTAATTCCGATGGACGCGATGGATCACGTGTTTCTTCCCCGTATAATCATCCAGGTTGTAATCATGGAGAGAGGGGAAGAGAGAGAGAGAGATCTTCTAGCGATCGTGAGGCTGAACGCTGCGAGCAATAATATTGTCCGTCGCTTAAGGAGGATGCGTGTCTTGACTCGTTTCCGTCATGGAAAGGCTTCAAAGTCTTGAGCTAAAAACGCTCCACCTCGGAAGGAACGCCAAAAAAAAGGGGGGAGGGTGGGAGAGGAGATGGAGAGAGAGGAAAAGGGGAATGAGAGTGAGGAGGGAGGGGTGGAGCAAGGCTTCCTACCCATTCGCCACACGTTAAGGCTATTAACATTTTCATTATTGCTGACCCTTGGAGATCAAGTCTCTCCCCTCGCATCTCACCCCCAGCCTTCATTCGGCGGCGTACCGAATCTTGGACGACGAGCCACACCCTTTCCGCACCTTCGTCCTTCCACCCCGAGCGAACGAAAGCGGCGGCGAAATCCTCCTAACACTGCCTTGTCAAAGAGGAAGGGAATGTTAGGTGGAGGGATTAGGCATGTGAGTGCGCGGAGAAAATTCCACGTCTTAAAGGTCAACGCAATTACGTGACTGCGCTGAGTGAGCGAGGAAAGTGTGCTCCGGAGAGAGGAGGCTTAACGAGGAGGTCCGGCGTTGGACTCACGAGACAATGATTAATTCACCTCGCTATTCCTTTACATGATAACAGCTTTGAACCAACGACTGCAAGAGAAATACGAATTCGAAAAAAATATTTCGAAACAGCTATCGAAAATCGGTGGTTTAAAAGAGTGTAAAGATGAATAATAGGCCTGATCCTGCAGCCACTACTTAATGGTTGCTCAATACGGAACAAATATCCCGGTTCCCTAAGTAAAAATGGAATGTGAAATGAATCAAAGAGTTCTGGTTTCGGAGAAGACTAAACGCAATAAGTTCACATGCACATACTGAATCACCTATTGTTATTTACTCTGGACAAATACAAGGAAATAAAAAATTCGGATTTCTTTAGTTTTGAATACTTTTTATATGTTAGTTAGATTAACACAAAACTGAATAATGTTGGCAGTTAACATATATGAAAAGGAAAATAGAAGAACCTAGAACTGATCGGTAGGATAAAAAATGGGAGCCTATCCCAAAATTACTGAAATATTGATGCTCTAATTAGGATAGATAGGTATTATAAGTATTATGACCTCCTAACAAAGAAACTAACTAAGTAAGAAACAAGTTTTTAGCTCTTGGGCGTCTCGGAAACAAAGAATCTCTTGGGCAACATATTTCTGTTTTTTTTCCGCAAGGCAGAAGACAAAGGTAAAAAAGTTATTAAATACAAAAATACCGAGGTCCCGTCAGATAAACGCGTTTCGATCTGAGGGTAATTCACTTGATGCAGTCAGCGAGAAAATTGGTTCCCGACGAGACGATGGCGCCACAAGGTCGTGAAGAAATCGTTTTCCTTGCCGCTCACTTGATTCCAACCCTTCCTCCTCCACGGCACTTCACCACTCATTGAACATCTTCTTCCTTAATCTCAGGTTCTCCTTCATTTTTCTCATATTGCTTCTCCTATCATATAATCATTGACATCGCCCTTCCTTTGGCACTTCGAATACCATTACTAAAATTCTAGCACGACTTTCGAACGGTACACACGCGCAAGAATGCTGATTTAAAGAAATTTAAGGTTTCAAGTTTAATTTAAGTTTTAAGGTTATTGCTCCGGGAGAAAAGCATGGATGGCCATTTTCGAACCCTTCAATTGAGCTAATTTAATAATTGTTTATTGAACGATTGAAGATAAACTCTAAGGATATGGGCCATATTATTTCCCTCCAATTTTGGGAAAGAGGCTTTATTTTTTTCATTTAACTTTCAGCCAAACATAAGTATACAATTAAAAAATCTCCACATTGAACTCAAACTTTTCCGTTTGTAATCATGAAAGTGATACAAATTTTATAATTTAATTTTCACCCATTCCGGCAAAATTCTGTAACTGTGATCCCTCTCGCCGCCAATAACGTATCTGGACCATAGAAACACAAAGACGTGATATATTCCCTTTGATCTTTGATGATTTTTGACTACTTAAGCGAAATCTAAAGACATGGTTGACTGCATTCTTTGGTTCCCGGATCAATATTGTAAAATATCTTGCTAAATTTTTTCAAAAAAGATGAAGATAAATGCTTCTTGGCATTATACCCCAAGTCCTATGAATTAATCTTTACGTTCAAGCTACAAAGTTGTTAAAATCGATCTCCTGGTAGTTTATTTGCCGATCGGACTCATCTTTGTAGACAGAACAATGAGTAAATCCATTAACACATTAAGAGATAGCAGAAATTCCGTCGATATACAACACCAGATTTGTCTTTATAAAAACATAAATGTCGATTACGCAAAAAAGGAAGATTTGGGGGAATTGGGCAGATTCAATTTCTCTACAATTGCGAATATATGTACAAAAACATGAAAAATTCAGTGACTTATAAAACGGATGATTTGGGCAAATTATTTTTCTAGACTCACTTTTGGGACACTAATGCTGAGAAAAAAATATATTTTTAACCAGCCTATGAGGTTAATAAATGGCTGGAGGATGCTAAAATATATTTTAGCCCAGGAATAGCGGGGGAGAGTTTAAGGGAGCCTCATTCCCCTCTTGACGTAGTCCTTTACTCTTATGACTGGATACCCTTTCTCCCTCGAGTCCTGAAACACAGATTGCTCTCCCTTCTACCCCAATCGCCATCTAGCCTCCTCCTCGGACACCCCAGACGCCCCCACCACCACCCCCAATCATCATACCTTTATCCCTCGCTCGCCCCGTGCCGCTCTTCCTCCCTCGAAGCCTCCCCTCCCCCTCGTTCCAACCCACACCCCTCCACCTTCCCCCTCCTCCCCCGTTGTCCCTACCGACCCTCCCCTCCGCTCCATCCCTCCATCTCGTTCATTCTCGCCTTTGAGATAACCCTCCCGCGTGTATTGGTGGGCCTGGCGGCTCCTTTGATGTCTACCGCCCTTAATATGCAGGTGTGTCGGCCTCACACTCACGGGACCCCCGCTTGTTTCCACCGCCAGATTAGAGGGAGGAGGAGAGGGGGGGATGGAGGTTGGCGAAGAAGGGGTGGTAGGAGGTGGGAGATGGCGATGGGTGGGATAGGAGGAGGGGGAGTGTTGTGGTCTTACCCATCTTTCGCCACACACTCACGCACACACAAACATCCCCTCACTCCCTCCCATCATCCGCGCCGTCTCCCGTGCCTTCCTCCGACCCATCACGCCTATGGCATCCTCATTCCCCTCGTCCTTTCTCGATCAGCTTAAACGCAATGGCCATCCCAATTCTCTCAAGTAGCCTTCTCCAGTGCTCCTCAATCTGTCACCTCCGTCTTCCCATATCGGTATCCCAATGGTCAGACGCTGGAACCAGCGCCATTTCACCCTAAGTTCAAAGCTGGTTCCAATTTTATCGTAAGTTGCGGATTCGTACAAGTTCACGGCCATATCAAGAAGACCGAGATTCGAAGCATTCTGTAACTACGCTGCCTAGGAACCGATATTTAAGTTAGTACGCTGCGTTTGAAGTACTGGTAAATCTCGAGTACAATTTATTTATTACTATCATTTAAACCAATGCTATTGCCACACTTTTGGCATAATTTGATGTAGTGCTGCGATCAGCTTCTAGTCTCCGGTACTTTAAACGATGTCCAGAGATAATAACAAATTAAAGAGAAATGTTGAGTGCTAATAGGGATAGGTCTTCTAATGACCATCACCCCTAACCCAATTAAAATCTCAATGATGCGGTTTTAATGGCAAACAACAGCTACAGCTCTTCAACTGCACTTAGCTTATTAGCTTAATGTCGACTTCCTAGCATTCATTGTCAACCCCTTTCCCTTGATTTACCCTAAATGAATGTTACCAACGTAAATAACTATGGGGGTTGCAAAAATATTACTCCGACGGTTCTCGTCAGTCTGAGAAGTGCACGTTGACCGAAAAGGATAACAAAAAAAGTACTGGTGGGATTTGAACCTGCGATTTTTTAACACCATAACAAGCGTTTCCAGAGATACCTTCGGGTGCTGACCCTCGTCTATTTACTTGCTTAAATTGTTCATAGTTCAGTCACAATTTACGCAAAATATGTCCTGTTCCTCCTTGAATCTAAAAAAAAGAACCTGAATGAAGGGGTTCAATGCCATACAGTCTAAGGAAGATGGAGGAATGGGGGTCACTGAATCCTTCTGACAATTTGGTAGTTGTTAAAATCAAAATTCCTTACAGTATAACCAATAAGGTGGCGAAACTAAAACCAATCCATCTAAATTCTTCGAAAATCAGCACTCACCACATCTCAATATTTTCTGCGCTAGCACTTACCCATTTAATTCTTTGTTCTTCTAAATTTTGCCACAGAGTTTGAATTTCCTATCAACACAAGTAACCCTACCGGCTCGTTCCTTTGAAAACCACAAAATATAAACGATATGCGAGATTTCTTAATTTTATTTATTTTAAAAAGGCACTTTTAATACCCTTATTCCGGTAATTGCCGTCTACTAGATTTCTTTATCATAGATAGCTCATAGATTAATGAATCCCTGCTACCAACTCAATAAAAAGGCAACCTTGATCTGATCTGAAATCTGATTGTCTTAATGTTGAGAGTCTCTTATGGTGACATTAAATTTTGGATAACGCACACAAAAATCACCACATTTTCGCCAAAAAACCAGTTAAATGTAAAGCCTTTATCTACTTTCATCTTCTTGTAAAGCTTTTATCTGCTACTACTCTTTCTCTTATGATATTCACCCAATTACGTTACACTATTTGCCGCAATCACGATCAGACGAACAGGAACTAAAATTATATGAGCACCTACCACTCGAGTGGGAGCTTATTGTGTCACGTTATATCGTGATCCCAAACAAAGTACGTGATGTGATTAGCAGAGAAATTCATCGTAAATCACTCTGCTGCTATTAATCTTACATTATCCCCTCGGAAGTAGCTCGCTTTGTCCCGCTCGAGACTACAATGATCTGCTCCCTACATTTTTTCAGAACGATTGGAGATATTAGATTACGTCCAAGCTATTCTTGTCCACGATATGCTCGAGGCACCTCTGGTGAGCATCATTATTGGAATGAAACAAAAAAAAAGTAATTTGGTTGGTTACAGACAAAGTTGTTAAAGAAGTAGATATAGTTCGAAATAGCAAGTGTATAAAATGTTTTCAATTGTACCTACTCATCTATCGTTTAGAACGTAAGATAAATTCGAACAAAATGAAAATGGCTTAACCTAAATTATTTAATACAAATTAAAAATTTACGAAAATACTAAAAAGCATAGAATCGTTTAAAAAATTAATGAACAAGAGAATAACAATTTTATGCAATGACCATATAAGTATAATAAAGAATTTGTTCGTGGTTTTAGGATGATAGAATAGTGAATGAAAATATTTTATTGATATTTCAATTCATTTTGGTTAGATGAACGCATTAGGTTATTACTAAGACAGTTATTGCATCCCGAAAACATTTTGTTTTAAAGTATACAGCATGAGAGCATAAATACATAGAATCATCAAGGCACAAACAATTCTAACGCTCGGTGCACAGTCTCAGCAGCGCTACACTTCATTTCTATTTGGGCCACTAAAACCCTTGTCGGTATAATCCTTTCAAGCATCGAGTTAATTACTCTTATAAGAGTCAATTTCACTAGCAGTAGTTTTTAAGCAGTAGTATTTTGTTATGGCCAATTCTTATACATATTTCAGTATAGGTATGACTACAGAGGTTATTTACTACCTCCAAAAGGCATTACAAAACAGTTTCAGGGATTACCATGTTTTCTCACGCCTAAAAATTTCCCAAATATTAATTATTATAGACCAGAAGACGAAAACTATGGAAAAAAAGCTTTTTAAATAGTAATATTTTTCTGTTTGTATCATTTTTCGTCGCAAATTTAGTAAAATCTTTGTAAAAATTCAGTGTAAACGCCAACTTTTCATATTTCCGTACAATATGAGGAAATGTACCTATTGCCGTTCCTCCCTTGTTCGCTTTATCTCAATGGGAAATCTTGGTTTGATGAAGGCTCGTTGCCATTATTATTGTGCACAAACATTGTTGTGTGCTTGAACTCTTTTAACTCATACCCATGAAAGAACATGCTATGATAACTACTATAATAATTAGTCTACAATTCTAACAACTACAACACTAAATACAACTACAAGTCTAAATTACTATCAAACAGAGCCATTTTAATTTTAAAATAGTTCTATTTTCTTAAAAGCATAGATTATGAAGTTTTGAATGAGTTCATATCTAATAGGTTTACATTTTAATGCCAGCACTGCCTCTTATACATTTTGAGAATGTTTTATTATAATGTATTTAAACATATCAGTTTTTATTTTTTAAATTTTTTAATATTTTCTTTAGAATAAAATAGGTTGAAGATTGGTGCGAAATGACCTACGTTGTTGACGTAACTTAAATCAAAATCTACTACTAATAAGTCTACAAATGCATGCTGAAATCCATCTGCACTAAACTAGGACAATTTAAGTAACCGCTCAAGCTAGGTCCGAGTAACTATATATGCACCCGGATATGAGGCATTATTCGGTACGAATCAATTCCATGAACAAAGAAATTTATCAATAGTATGAAAAACATTCATATTCATGAATACAAACACACAGCGCTTAATGCATCTTCGGATGAAGAATCTCCTACCAACTGTCCTATAGAACAGCAACGAAGTTATGAACGCTAAGAAACAGATAAATCCTGGTAGACTGAGGTGGTGAATTTATGACTGTAAAATTCCATCAGGATATAAGCAGAGTTCAAAACAATCAATTTATTGGTATAAAAAATTACATTATCAGTGTTAGATATATGTTAGGAAATCGTTAAAGTTTTTTTTGGCTGATCAGTCAAATAGTTACATTTCAACGTGATTGTATGACCAATGAAAATATGCAAACAAGCACAAATAGTCTTTAAACGAAGAACTTCATGCCCACCGATCTCCATCTATAAAATTTGACACATGTAGAAAATAAAACAGCAATTACTAAGGGCAAGAAAGGACTAAGCAATCTGGAATGTGAACATATTATCCCACCTCAGAAGATTCAAAACTAAAGAAGAAATAGTTAAACGAAGAACTCGTTTCCAAAAAAGTCACGCGATTACGCAGAATAAATTGTGCTTTGGGAAGAAGTAATTACTACATCGAAGTCATATAATCATTCTGGAAGCTAATTAAATACTTACAGGTATGCATAAGGAAAATTATTTTTAACAAATTACGTAAGTACCTATGTGCAATAATATAATATATATAGTCATATATGTAGTCAGAGTAAATTAGCATGTGTGCAAATTTCAGAGGCAAAAAAGTAATGTTGCGAAAAAAATAAAGAATAGAATTCAGTAGGAAAAAAATTCACAGAAGAAATATTTTTAAGCAATTATATAGTTTGGTTTATTTTCTTTGCCTACCTATAATTGCGATGAAATAAGAACTTTGCTGCTTTGTCCCGGTGGATTAAGGAATAGTTATGTAAATGGAACGTATTGGATTATCATCAGCACTAGGAAGGTTAATTGCAAAGGACCTTATCATTAAAAGTTCATCACTTACAACATTATATCTAGTATAACACTATCCACGTCTAGTTTAAGCTCTCCTGCCCGAAAATACTGGTCAGGTGATAAATGAAGAGGTAATCACTAATCTAAGTCCAAAAGGGTCAGGAAAAATATTTCTCAAAATATAATTTATAAAACTTGAAATGAAATAGAAAAGGTTCCATAGTACTATAAAAAGAGGTGAGAGTTCTAGTCCAATTCTTAAGCTAACTTTCACGAAAGTCGTGAGGTTACTATTTTCCACTTTTCTGGAGGCATCAACATTGCATTAAAATAATTCAACTTCACGAAACGTAAGTAATTTAAATGTATTGATCCCGTATCTCAGATTTGTGTAGTGCGATGAAAAGATAAAACATGCGAAAGGTTTTTAATGGAGTAAAATAGTTGAAAGTTTCCCTATTAAATGTCAGAAAAAATTTGGAGGAGAATGGTTAAGAAAGCTTTACTAGAAATGTTCAAAATTGAGTAGAAAGCATCCCAATCCTAAAATGATCTTACTACGGAGAATAAAAAACCACAACCAACGATTCAGATAGTCTGGCATGAAATCATCTTGGATCAAGAGGACTGAAATAAGGATCAGAAATTTCTTTATTTGGTTGGAATATGACTCGTACATAGTTGTTAAGTAGAGATTTATTTACCTTTACGAATCTTAGTTATCCCGAAAACTAATCCCCAACTATGGGGTTGGTTGACCATGCCATAGTTGCAAAATAGCAGAAATTAACTGTCGGAAAAGTGATCATTTTTGACGAACAATGATAAAGACAGAACCTAAACTCTAGCGGCATATTTATTTCTTTTGCAAGAATTTTATTCACTTATAATTTCATTTATAGCCTACCACCGGCCGTAATGGTGTATTGCATAGTATTTGAGTAAAGTTTGATTTTAGTTCAGATTTGGTGAAAATGATGACAACATAGAAATGAGGAGAATCTGCTCACAGATAAAACTCACAGTTTTCACAATCTTCTTGATGGCAAAGATTGAAACACGAGCATTTGTCTCTGTTTTCTTCGTGAAATCCAACTACCTACTTCTTAGTGCCCTAACTCAATTTTTATTACCAAACTTTTATCATGAGTTATGCATGATATTGCAACAAATTTACATTAAATACGGAGATACACTCTTTTCAATTAGGAGTAAATATAAGTAATACTTTAAAAAGTTAATGAACCTTAATAACGATGAAAATGATGCCTCTAATAAATATTTCTGCTATATCGCACAATGATGCCAATAATATTTGCTGACCAGTAAGCACATTTATAGAAGTATCTCATTAAAGATTTTTTATTGTATTATTTACTCCAGCTTCATATTTCACTTTTTGGGTGTTTCACAAGTTATTTTTATCATATTTAGCTAAGAATTCAGTATTTTGGAAATTAATAATATCATTAAACTCTTCTGATTATGGCAGTGTTTTTATTCCAAAACCTAGTGGACTATGGGTTGCTAAATAAGTAGCATTAAAAATATGTATCAAATCCTTTCGCCAAAGAGTGAAAAAATCAAGATACAGAAATGTCAATATTTCAATTTTACTTGACCAAAAAAAACTAAAAATAATATAGTTAACAAGTTATTTTCCCTACAAATAAATTTCAGGGTCAATCGGAAACCACATGCAATGACCATAATTAATTTATTAATAATTAAATTAATTGTAATAATTACTGCCATTATTAATATGCATACCATCAGCTTTTTCCACGGATAAACCTATTGATGCACATTTTATTATTCCAGTTTCAGGATCAAATAACATTATGATTTTCTTTCCCATTACTTTAACCATTCCTTTGAATAATTGGGAAAATATTGTTAGGCATCAATGTTCTGAATTATTAATTAAGTCTAGTGACTAAATCTCAAGCATCAACGTTTTTAGGGCCATGACTACGTCACTTCTAGGTTTTAGATAGAATATATATGCTATGACTGTATCGCTCAGGTCGAATTTCATTTAGATAAGGTCATTTTGCATCGTGATTTGATGATAAATCATACGAATGATTTAAACATAATAGCACATGTACTACCCAATCAGTTCCGCTATTGCAGCGTTCTGCCAGCTGTCTTTAATATACACATTAAAATAAAAATCACGTTCCTCGGAAGTGAAAAAAATAATTTCATGCAAAGGAAAATATATCAAATAAAAGGAAATCTAGGTTTGTCATTTAAAATTTCAATATTCTGGACGCATAGAGATATCCACTATAACCATTAATATTTAATGCAAAAATGAAATTTTCACTGAAACAGTTATCATAATACAATAGCAAAAAACCATGTACTTACATACATGTAAAAATGTAAGAAATTCAACGGATATAACACGAATATCGAAGTCCTTGCCTAAAGCAATGATTAAATATAATAAAAAATAGCTGAAGCAGACATTCAGTAATCATGGACAGCTTTTCTAAAGGTTTTACGTTTCTTGACCCTTCCGAGGCCGTAACCTCAGAAGAGAATACTAGGTTGGGAATTGAGGAGGGATTGAGAAAAAGGCCCAATGCCAGTTTAGGCAGAGGGATAGGTGATAGCGAAAAGCCTTGAATGGGCAAAGGATGCAAAGGCATTGAGGACAGGGATGCGGTGGGAAAAGATATAAGGTATGCGGCACATTAGTCAAAAGAAAAATGAGGTGAAATTCATCTTTATGGTTAGCCGCAATTACTTTCTAGGCTAGATAATTAAGGCTATAAATTTTCAGAAAACCAAGACTGGATAGCAAGGTGCAGGGAAAGGTAATAATTTTAAAGTGATACCAAATTGCAGGAAACATTTCCTCAAGGGTAATTAATAATTGTGAAATCTTGTTCAGTAACATAATAAACTTCATATAAAAATTTTAAATGCTTACGAAATCATTCTTATGGTCAATGGCTTAGGTAAAAAGCATGCATAGAGAAATAAATAATTAAAAATTAAAAATTAGTAAAAATGTTAATAAATAAAAATAAATGTAGCATGCTAGGATAAGTTAAGGTTAAGTAGGCTCTATGCTGTGCCATTCAGCACAGAAAAAGGAAGGTAGTTGAATTTGATGCACCCCCATCCATCAAGAATATAACCTTGCAGATAGAGTACTCGTCCTACCGCAACCAAGGGGGGGAAAAAGTTTAAATACTCTAGAACATATTATTAGTAAGCACATAGTAACCATAATATTGCAGTAAATTAACATTGTCCAATGCGTACATTCATCGTGAGAAGCCATCTGAGCTAAGGACGTGCGCATTTTCCAATTGCCACTTTTCTGGGGGGTAATGGCAGATATACTTTTTAAGTCACCCCCGAAAATATCCGTGCCGAAATTTTTGGGCGAAATAATGACCTTAAAATAAGTGAAAAAAAACCGCCTCAATGTGGAAATTTAGATGGGCTAATGTGCATGTGCTTGGGGAGGGAAAGGGTGATTAAAGATTTCGAGGAATGATTTCGCGTCGCATATCACGATGTAGATCGCCTGCAGAAGGAGGGAGCGTAGGGGGGTGGGAGAATTGAGACTGGGTCCCAAAGATTGGAAATAGTTAAAGGGGGGAGGGGTGGGTTCGGAGCGGTTAAGGTACGAAAAGGAGAATGGAGGACGGGAGGGGAGGGAGAGGGTTAACGGGGGCGGGTGGGGCGCCCACGTACAAGGGAGGAGATGTCTTCCGCGGCCGACTTCAAAGGAACCGCTCCCTTTGATGCTGATCGCGATGCCGCCGCCGCCCTCGCTGCAACCAAAAGACCCAAGCCATTCCGCCATACTCTTTCCCACCTCGTCCTCTTCTTACCACCTTTCCCTCTTGTTCTTCTCCCTTCCCCTTGGCCATAACCGCCGACACCCCTCCCCTCACCTCCCTCCCCCGTCCACCCCACGCACGCCCCCTTCGACTTCCAATGACACGGGGGAAATATCGAAATGGAATTCCTGGATTAAATTGAAACGGGGTGGCTGCTGCTTCTGCCGCCGCGACGGTTGTTGCCGCCGCCTATGGGAGTGGCGGTAGCGTCGGCGCGGCGGAGGTGGTGGGAAAGGCACAGACGGGGGGAGGGGGTAGGGGGCATAGGGATTTTTGGGGGGAGCGGGAGGTTGGGGGTTGGAAGGGGAGGACCCGCGGACCGAGTTGGGAGGAGGAAGGGGTGGGAGAGACACATTGAGAGAGGGTGGGGTGCAGGAAGTCATTGGGCGATTTTTCGAGCCCCGTAAAAATGAATTTCTGAGGATGGAGTGGTTGGGAAAAGGTTTTTGATCGCCGTGATTAAAAGTTTTCAATTCTCTTATGCGGGACGCACGGAAGGCAGCGTCGGTGGGTGTAACAGATTGGTGGTTATTTCTCAAAAGAAATAGGCTCATGCATTGCCGGCTACGCTCCCTTTCCATTCAGACTCACCTTCCTTGAGTGAAAAATCGTTTTAGTTCCGTACCCGAGTACTATTAGCGTATCTGGCACTTTTTAGCAAAGTGTAGCCTAATTTATCTCACTTTGATTTGATATTTTTGCTAACGGGGTTGCAATTTCAAATTTATCAAGGAAAATGGCTAGTGAAAATGCCTTTAATCACACCATAATATTACACATTAGTTTTTATACAAAAGGCATGTACCTAAGTGAAGTTGAGCAATTATTAGATTCCTATATGGCCATGTCTATTGCATACCTATAGGCGGATGGCCTCACGCATGCTTAGAAAACATACCATACCCTTTCCGCTTGGCACAACTTTAGAGATATGACTTTAAAAAACCGCAGTCCCATCACGGGGGGTTTTTCTCTGTTCGTACCGGAAGGACAGCCGACCACAGTGGGAGAATCAAAGGAGTGACTCTTCCGTAAAATATGGATCGCTCAAAATCGGTTTAGCGCCAGACGAAAATTTTCCCGTGAGAATGACGTTAGGAACGATGAGAAATGACTAGGCATGAAACTGAATTCGCCAAATATAGATGAAACAATACTTCCTGAAATTTCTTATGCACGAAAGAAACGATATTTTTCTTGCCAGATTTGTATTTACTTGTTGGCATAAAATACTGAGTACCTATTGAAACCAAGTTGCTGTAAATGAAGCATGGGGTCCTATGACAAACACCTCTTGCTTAAAACGATCACACGGAAAAATACCCAACAATTAACCCCACCGAAATATTGAATTTTAAGTCGTCACCTCGGTAAGTTCCATTAATTATTTATTCTCAAGATTGCACTCGCAGTGAAAATTAAGAAAAGTGTCCGAGCCTTTAAAAACATTTGTAGTTCACTTAAAAACATATTTATTAGAATGAAGTGCATATGTATTAAAAAGTCTCAAAACATTTGAAGGGGAAACTAAGAAGGAAAGCAATCACGCTAACAAAATGGGGATTTTATTCCGCGTTAATTATTTTTCATTTAATTCGATTTTGCGTGAAATTTAGATTGATTCATTTTAGAGCAAAGCGTTTCAGGATTCTAGGTTTCACTATACAGAATAAAAAAAATCTAAACCTAATGGAAGAAATGAGCAAAAAAATGTACTTTTTAGGAAAGAAGTAAGAGTACTTGAAGGCACTCAAAGTCAATCCAGTTTGGGACGTATTTGGGTTCGTGACAAACTTGACCTCTATTATTCTTTTGAATGATCACAATTACTTATATCTATGTAAAATAGGAGTTTTATTCATCCATTGCAGATATAATTTCAATTTACCGAGAAACAGAAAATGATGGCGAATACGAGCCTTTCAGTATATAAATCAATAAAAATTGCGAGAGAAATAATAAAAGTAATCTACAACGAAATCACAAGACATGATATTAAAGGACTCCTGAGGAGAGAATGACACACTCATGGACAGAAAACTAAACAGTTTATGCCAAACAGAGGACAAATAAGTCTCTTTTTCTTCTAAAAATAAAGAAACACTTGAGATAAGGATAAATTATAAATTCATATATTTAGATACAGCAATGTTTTGTCACCAAACGAAGACACCAGAATTATTTTAAAAAGATATAAAATACGAAAGATTAGATGATAAAAAACAGATATTCTATGTTCTGTTAGGTCTATGTAATTGCATTACATTGTTCAATAAACCTATAATTGTACAACTGGAAGTCACGTTAGTCATGTTTGGCAAAATATTTTTAAAATGTGCATGTAAAACCTTTATACCTATTAGTTCTATACACAAAGAGAAACTGAGTGTCAAATAATTATCTAATAATTTTAGTCTTCGTGTCTTTTCTCCCACATTCACCCAAGACCTAATCGGCCAAACACTACCGCAAATAAAAAATAAAATCATTTACTCTTTCATAATACTCTTCTCTCCTGTTAGGCGAATCGACTCTCACCCATTCTCTCAGATTGACTAAACCAGCTTAGCTTATTTCCCATATTTTCTATTATCGGTTCATCTAGTTAATATATTTTAGTACCTTACCAATTCCGCACCTAATTTCTCCTATTTATACCGCAAAAATGCCTCTCAAGTGCAAAAGCTCACCACATTAATTCGGCAATTATTCTTTTCCTGGCAAAATTTTACTTCCATTTCACAATGTGAGAACGAGTGTTAAATTTCATTTATTTGCCTCTTAAAGTTAAATTTTTGATACACTTCATATGCTATCAGTACCTATCCAACTTACATTCGCACGCCTTTTCATCTCTTCATCTATCCCACCGTTGTTCGGTTAACTTTTCTTAACATGAGATACATTCTTTCCGTAAAAGATATTGTTTCGATTAAATATATAATTCATGAGTCCTTGAATATCCTACGATTATATAAGGGTGCAAGAGTAACGGGAACAACCCCTTCCTCCCACTTAGGGTTGTTTCTTGCAATTGGAGAAACCGTGCGAAAGATCGCATGCGTCGGCGATAAAGAATACCAAAAGGAGGAAGGTTGGAAGAAAATTTGAACGGAATCAAAGAGGCGTGAGAGGTGATGACAAGAAAGAAGAAAACTACCTGAGATCGGAAAGGAAAAAGAATGAAAGGCTACATTTAAGGATCTAGAGCGTGCGGTTATCTTGTGAATGACTACATCTGAGGAGCAGTGGGAAAATCCAGAGGTTAGATTCAGGTGGATACGCACGGAAAGGTATTTGAAAAAAAGTACTGAAAGAACGCAGGAAGAGATGCGTTTGCATCAAGGGACCTTGGTGGAAATGAGTGGATGAGAAGAGGTAAGAAGCAAAGCGAAATTGTGAGAGAAAGAAGACTATGGTCTCGCCTGGGTTGAGGCGTGAAAGGGGAGAGACTTCAACGCTTGAATCGACGGGAAACTTCCGAATCTCTTGATTGACATGGAGGACAGGGTCTGCCGGAAAACCTTCTACCGAAGCGTACGAGGGAGTTCAAATAAGTGGAGATGGGGATGATGGATGCCTTTTGCACGTACAAGACGAATTATTCTTCCCCGTCTAAGCAATGGGAAGTGCCATCATAGAGGTAGGTGCATTGGCTGACTTTTTTAAGAGATGATAGTGGAAGCTTATAACTATCAAAAAACCTTACTGAAATCACCCGGTGAAGAAGAACGTGGGAATTTTGTCTTTTCCCATTTCTTTTACTCGGTGATTGAGGTCTCACGAATTCGATCCTTACTTTTGATTGAGAGGTGGAGATCCGGGAGCTTTCATCGAATGGGATGCGAAGGGTCCCGAAAAGGTCAGACTCAACGGAAGAGCATGAAAAAACGGCAATTTGGCGGCTATATCTGGCTAAGTAAGAAGTTAGCTGAAGTGAGTTACCAAGTGTCTCATAAAAAGCATTTGCATTATTGAACTATAAAGAAAACTTTTAAGTTTTATTCGTGATGTCAATAAGCATCAAATTGGTAGAAATTGTGTAGAAGGTTGTCAAGGTAAGCTGTCCATTTTATCATCATGAGTTTAAAACATAAAAACACTTCGAATTACGACTCCTGATATAACTTGACGAGTACTTATCGACTGTGTAATAACTTCTATAAATCCATTAAATTATTCTCCCATATCACATGAAATACTTTATTACGGACAATTTATGGTTTATGAATAAGAAATTGACTAAAGGAGAAAGAGAACTCAAGACTTTTCCATTGCAGCACTTTAAGTGTAAATCCCTGGAGGCCACATATTTTAATTCGATCTTTGTTGAAACAAGATTACATACCTATGTTGTTTAAGAACATGAATCTCTTTAACATTTTGTTTTTGAATATTACTTCATGCATATTTTTCGTATTTACGTAAACCAAATCTTTAAATTCAGAAACTATCTTAAAATAATTCGCGCACTGGCTTCGATACATTTTGCAAATTCTGTGTTGTAGGCACAAGAATTATATTTGGATTTTACTTGACTTTTAAACATAAGTACATCAAATTCATACATTACAAACCCAATAGTGCAAAAATTGTGACTTTAACTAATCTAAATGAATATATTTTTTAAAGGACGACGGTACCTAAGCACTGAAAATATAATTATCAACACTTTAGGACTAACGGTTGGAATTTGGGAGTTTTAGACAGCAGTTAATGCACTTTTCGAGTGCTAATACCCTTTAGCCTCTTCATGAACCCATTCTTAACCGCTACTCTGTCATTTAAGCGCCACACACATAGTGAAGGGGTCGGAAATAAAAGGCTTTACAAATCTCTCCTCACCGATTCTCCATGCACTACTATGGAGAATGGGGACAGGTGATGGAGCGGCGGAGCCCCAGGCCTACACCCATGTCAAACCCTCGGGCCGCACGGTCTTATATGCGCAGGACATCACTGCCGCCTTCACAGATGACATGACATGAATTACGGGTAATTAACGAGGCACAAATACTCTGATTAAAACCCGAACCAACTCTTTTACTTGGTCTCTCTATACATGTAGTGCGTCGAAAAAGGATTTATATACCTACGACGCCATGGGAAGGTTGATTCTCCATAAGAGTCTTCGTGACCACTACGTGGAATCAAAGAGCATGCCCGGAAGCCTTAGCTTAAGGACGTCGTTTTGATTGATGGTTTCTCCCGTCCCCGCGAGAACGAGACTTTTATTGTGTTGATGAGGGGACTACGCGTGTGTTCTCCACTGGAAAAACCTAGTAGCCGTCTCTCAAGAGGCTGTCGTCGTTCATCCGTTGAGAAACCATATCTACTGCTTCCTCTGGAAGAAAAACACACTCACTCAAATCGCATTAGGGAATTTTCGACAGCTAATGAATACACCAATGTGCTCAGTCAGTTCAGAAGTAACTCTTTCACCTGAGCAAAGGCAAAAATCATTTCGTCTACCTATAGCCTGCAAAGGAAAGGAAGAATATACTATGGTCGATCCTTTCAAATTCTACCATTATTATCATCATTTCATGAAATAATGATTATTTAAAGGGAAGCGATTTTAGAAACTATAATGATAACCTCATACAAGCTAGTACATGCGTCTCCTAATAAAAGCTTTAATTCGGAGGAGAATTGGTACATCAAATAAATACCATCCAACGCCATTAAGATTTTATCTATAACCGCATGCGTATTCATTTAAAATTGAAATGACCACATAACACTTTTTTTCGGAGTAGGTGTCAAAATGTGTATAAATTTCAGATTCATTTATTTTGCAAGCAACCAATTAACTTATAATCGTATGGGATACACATAAACGAAATACTTCGTTGAAAAAAAGAAACTCTAGGTATCCGTTCTACCGTACCTATATTCTATCTCAAAATTTCCTCAGGACTCTAGTGTCTTTACATGTAGATTTTGTAGATTTACCTCTCAATCTATTACAGGTTTCTAAAGTATATTTCTTCCAAGTTTCCTTGCAGGACACATTTATTTTGAAGTAAAATTACAGTAAAAGGCTTATAAGAGGGTAACCTAATTCTATTTCCTAATGCCAGAAACGTGTACTTACATTGATAATGCAAGTGATGCCATAAGAAGAGAAATCAAATAAAATTCCAACCACAGAAGACGATAGTTTTTTATGAACAAGAATCTAAAATACACAATACATTAGTTGAACGGGAATTATAGGCAAAAATGTTTAGCTTAATCTTTTATTAAATACTTATATAACATACCAATGAAACAATCTCAAACGACGTGTATTGCAGCGTTAAATATCCGCAGTCTGGCCAAGAAAATGTTAAAAAAACGCTTCTTTCTTGCTATCGTGCTACATTTTTCATTACTTTCCACGTACTTTTATGACCTTAGCGTAGTAGAAAGGACGGAAACGGTAGCCTTCCACATTAACACTACTTTTGAACAAATTTGACGTACATGTTATATTTTCCTCAAGAAAAATATACCAGAGATAATCTAGCTCCTGACTATGAGTTATGCTATATGGACTATTCTGGGTAAAGGGAAAAGGAAACAAAACCGGATGTTATATGAGCCCAAGATAGGTTAAAAATTACATTATGATGACCATGGGCATTTGGCCGGGGCGGAGGGATTTGGTAGTCAACATTTAAGTGTGTATGTACCATTATAGAGAAAATTAAAAAAAAGAAGACTTGGCCTTCCTAAATTTCACTAAATTCCGGACAACCACGCGTTTTGTCCACCTTACGAAAAACTTTCTTCCGGAGAGAAAAACTATGACGAAGAAATCCGTAGAAACAGTCCGTGCAACAAGCAAACGCGTCGTGGAATATTATTCACAAGCGCAGGACAAGACGGCTAACGCTTGGCTTCGAGAATTCCGAGTCGTGAAAGGGGCTACACGGCGCGACGGGGGACGTCGAGAGCAGGAGTGAAGCTCTCTCGGACGAGGTCTATCTCCACGGAG
>LYUA01000169.1:206771-217676 GCA_002093875.1 Calopteryx splendens
GGAGAGAAAAAATATCTCCTTTCCCGAACTCTCTAGATGATCGATCGGCAGTCAATCGTTCATCGATCCTGTTTTTTTTTCTTCGTTATCATTTTTTTTTTGCGTTATAATTCTCGGAGGATTATTATTACGAAGCAGCCTCCTTCGTTCGACTCACGAAGGCGCGCACGTGATGGCCGGCTTTCCCATCCCCATTCGACGGTAATGGGTAAATGAATACGAGGCGATTTTTTACATCGCTCCCCCCCCCTCTCTCTCTCTCTTTCTCCCCCTCCCCTTAATTGATGCAAAAAATCAAATCTTGTGCCGGGAAAGTTGGAATTTTGTGCTTGAGTTCCCTATTGGAGGAGGTTGGGTGGGGTGGATAATTCGCGGTTTCGAAAAAGCACAGGGTTTCATTCACTACTGTAAGTTTTATAGGATATTAAGTCAATAAATTCGCGGATTTCTTCACTCAGACCGACAAATTTTTCTTAAACACAGCAATCACGATTGGTTAGGTATTCTACAACTCCACGAAGACTAAATTTATTTGAATTTTTTGATATAATTGAGGATGAAGCACATATTACGGTAATGGATATTGTCGTACTACCTACATCCTATTCAAACAAAGATAATTTTAAAAGCAAACTTATGGACTTTGATTCATTTCAATAGCTGCCACTCTGTAATTACTTATATTAGCACTAAGTTATAGGCATAAATATTTTCACAGACATGACAGACCTAAAAATTAATATGAAATATTTGGTACATAACTAATGAGTGTCGTTTAATCGGAAATGAAACTGTAGGTAAATGATTTTTTGTAAGAATTAACATTTTTTAAACAAGAAAGTTTTTCTAATAGCTACAGTATTTAAAATTGTTAAAATACAATAACAATTTGTATTCGAAATCTTTCTGCCATCTGGAAGACCATAAAATACAAAACGTATCGTCCAGGTAACACAAATAGGCATAGGTATCAACAGTAGAGAATATATAAAACGGAATAATTTATATTAAATGCTTTTGTTGAAGATTTCAATGTTCCTCTGTTCAGCTATTACATATTAAATAGACAGGGAGAGGCAGAAACTCTCTAGAGAAATCTGTGCCTCCTAAAATTCAATTACCTACATGAGAAAAAATGTTGATCTATTAGTATTATTTTCCCTCGAAAAGGAAATAGGTAAATATAGATAATACCTAAGTTAAAACTGTTTTTCGCTACAAATGACGAGTTATTTTTCCTATACTACAAATTTTAAAAAATTTATCCACTTTTTTAGTTCTGAATGGTGGTCAAAAAATATATGAAAATTGTCATAATCCTACTAAGCCATTGCCGGAATTCCACAATTATCAATCGACACTGATTTGGGTTGAGTTTTTGTGGGGTTCATTTTTTTAAATAGCAGCAGGCATAATAGATCTCGATAAGTAATTTAAAATCGTAGACATTTCAGTGAACGCATTACATTTTCATTGGGAATCCACCAAGTAATGAGATCTTATTACTTTTATTGATATGAGTAATCATGTAGATGAGGTATATTATCTGACTCTGACTACCATTTACCCCTTAGTTTTTCGTTCGCAATATGATTATTCATGTTTTTTCTGGGGCTGTGAAATTTGACTCAAGACCGGGAAGATCGCATCGTCTGGTTTAATATTTCATCTTCTCTTTCCACGATTTTTTAGGTTTTGAATGCTCACCAAGCCTTTGTAGGGACTACCTAAACAATTGATCTAATCGTGGAACCTAATGCCTATCCCAATGCCTAATGCCTAAGAAAACCTAATGTAAAATCTATTAATGGGAAGAAGGCATTAAACTGAAAGAACTCCTCAAATTCTCAACTCACTCAATCTGTGGATTTCAATTTGGACATGAAGTCCTTCGCCACACTGCCATACCTAAGTAGCTAGATTCAAAGCCTCTGTCACCTCTATGACAAGCAAAAGATTAGGTACTGTTAACCATGACACCTCCTTATCATAAACCTTATATGATTTTATTTTATTTTGGGGGCTTTTTTACCTGTTCAAAACTTTTCCACCTTATTTATTGGTAGTGATGTGGCCGATAAACTTCAGATCAAAACTGAAAAATAAATGGTGTACATTCATTCGAATGCAGCAGATTGTGTCAATCCCTTGAAAAGGACTAACCTAATCTGCCTATAGGAAGGTATAAGATGCATGAAATTTAGAGATAACATCGAAAATTTCGAGGGAATTTTCACGGCGTTTTCAAACAGCGTTATTACCTATTGTTTCAAACATGAAAATTCTATTTAATAAATTATCTAAATCCTTTCAAAAGTGGGGCCCACAGTATTACTTACTAAAGGTTAACCTAAAAGTTGCCCACAAAAGGCTACCAAAAGATTAACTTAAGATATTCTATTAGCATGGTGGTTAGAGATATAATCGTAAATCATTCTGGGATCCTAGTCATGCACGATGCAGTTTAATAGATTAAGTAAACATTCACGATATAAACACAATGCATGGGGTCCTCGTTCCTTGCAAAAGTGGTGGATGTTGAAACATTAACCCATTCAATTTGAAAAGAACAAAGTGGTATATAGGATCGACTACTTCCAAAGAGTCTTTTTGTATATTTTTCCCAAAGGACCAGAGAAGTACATTAATGTAAAATGACGGTTACCAAAGCACAGAGGTTATTAATGCAATATTACTGTGCCTATCTCTACTTTACCCGGAACATTCTCTAGCATGAACTTACAGATGTAACGCAAATGTGAATAAGCCAATAATTTTACCGTCATCGAGTTTTAATATAGATGGTCAGCTATTTTCAACAGTTATTCGTTAAAAACTAACACATTGTTGGCTTGGGCCCGTAACTTGAGTGATTAGAAACGTACAGAGGAAAGACTGGCAATTAACTTTGAAGCTGCCGAAGATAAGATGAAAATTACCTGTCACGAATAACTCCACTTAATCCTTTATACTCATCAAATTAAAGAATAGAAATTGCTTCTCGCATTTTAAACGAACTACGCGCGCACTAATCTTTCTTTTAAATGCCCTTCTTTATGTTTCACATGGTTTCGTCATACTTAACGAGGAGTGTTAATTGATTCCATTTTATAACCGCTTCTTTTTAACTCCTCCTTACCATCTCTCTTGCCCGTTAAATTTTTCACAATACTGTCCCCCCCACCCTTTTCCTGTTGCTTCCTACCTCCGCCTCCATTCTCATTAGCCGCAATCTAGATGATTGCCCGGATACTTGGTGAGTCGAAAACCTTGAGATGCCATTCACTCAGTTCTCCCCCACCTTTTAATTCCTTTTCTTGTCTCCAAAAAATGTTTCTTATTCCCCCGAATTATTTCTCTCGCAAAGTAGAAAACTATGACGGCTTCCTAAAAGTTAATTTTAACCGAACAATTTATGGTATCCCAAGGAAATCATGACGGTTAATATCAATCTAGTCCATAGTTAAAGGCAACACAATATAATATTCTGGGATAATTTCCATAAACCTATGTTGATGTGTTGATTCTTTACAAATTATCTGTACAGGGCCTCATAGTTAAGTAATTCTCGACTCACCGCTCCCCTAAAACTCACTACAAAATCAGCCAGAATTGTTTTTACAGCCACGCTTACATCCCTAGCCCATTTTTAATTGCCAGGTATGGAACCAAAATACTTGCAAACGTAGATATGTAGGTATATTTTGCAAGCAAATGAGTCAAATTATTTTACTAGCGACACATTTGATAGCAATTGAGATAAATAGCAGCAACGTCCTCTTTTGTTGCCGCGGAGAAATATGCGCTCCGCACCGGAAAATCCTGCGTGACGCCAAACATCGGAACACAAAAGACGACCGCGACTGCAATAAAATATGAGAAGATTTTTTCTGAGGCAAGGGAGAAAAAACCTAACCGCAAAAACGTGGAGCTCCCGCTAATTAATATTTAGTGCCGGGACATTTTTATCGGAAGGCTGCGTAGGGACTAAAGCTCTCAAAAGCTCCGCACATTTAGGGAACTTTCTATGGGGATATTATGAAAGGCTTTTTTCTTGCTTTCCTAAAGAAAAACATTGCCACCATTCATAATGGCCGATTCCGAGAGGAGGGACTTCTAAAGGGAAGCCGACTAGATAAGGGAGGGTTTGGGGAGTGGAGTGGGGACTAGGATGGTATGACGAAGAAAGAGCGGAGGTGGGTGGATGGAACATGGAAAGAAGTGCAAGGAAGCGACGACGGAGGGAAAAGCTTGGACAAAGGTGAGGAGAGAGAATGAAAAAAGAGAGAGAGAAAAGAGGAGGCAGGTCGCTCCCAACCGACGAGAAAAACAATATCTCCTTCCGACTCCTCTTATTCCCCTTTATCTCTGAGGTCTCTCCCTCGTTCCCACTCCATCGCAAGACGAACCTTCAAAAATTTTCATTCGGAACCCCATCCTTTCGTTAGTAGATCCTTTCAGATTGGATTCAGATGGCAGCGAGTGAGTGAGAGAGCGGGCCCACGTTAGAGTGAACGTGGTAGGTTGAAGGAATGGTAAGAGATGTTAGGAAGAGAGTTAATTGCCGAGGCTCCCCCCCTCTCTTTTTAAGTAGAGGACGTGGTCTTTAGGCTCTTGTGCGTTAGTGTGATCCCCCCCCCCTAACCCATATACGTCCTTCCCCACTCTTTTTATCTCTCACGCCTTACCACCTGACCCACCCCCCCTGATTTCCTCGAGGCCGCCCTTCCCTCAGATGTAAAGAAGCGAGCGAGAGAAACGGACGGAGAAGGAGGGGAGGGAGACGTGAACTGGTGAGCAATTATCGTCCATCTAGCGGGTCCGTGTGGCGGGAGCGTTCTGAATAAAGCTTTATGGGGTTTCCAGAAGGAAGGCAGGAGAGAGAGAGAGCCCTCTTGTGAGTATAAGGATAAGAAGAAGAGGGGTGTATTTGGGGGGGGAGGGGGCAAAGGGAGTGAAGGAGTAATATAAGAATTGGGAGAGGGGGAGGGCGGAGTTATATTAGTTTGGGCAAGGGGACGTGGGGAGGAGTTTTCGAGTCGACATGGAAAAGTAGGAGGGATGTCTGACTTTCCGAGGTTATCTTTCGCCCAACCGCGACACGCACAACGGCCGTCGTAAAAGGCACTCAAAAAGGCGTTCCCTAAAGAGATGTAAGGGAAGAAGGCTCCAAAAAGAAAGAGAGGGTGGGAGGAAGGGGGCAAGGTGCTGAAGATACGGACGTATTCGAAAGGAGCGTGAGAGAGGATGGCCTAGCCGGCTGCTAGCGAAACCTTATTCATTATTGGATGCAGGGTGCAGTGGCTGGGAGTAAGAGCAGGACAGAGCGGGGAATGACTTTGCCCCCTTGGGTTATAATCCTGATGTGACTCTACCGCGCAACTACCTACCTTCCAAGTGACGAAACATAACATTCATAAGAAAATACGGTTCATATCTCATTTAGATATTGTCCGGTCCCAGAGAGAGATCATAATCGAGAGGTACTAATCGCACTCATACCTATATATACCTATATTCTCTTGATTTAAGCTATTAACACAAAGAGGAGCACATTTGGATCTAGTAATAACAGCAGAGACAGTTTGGCTATTTTAAATTAATATTTAGTTCAAATAAACTACTCGTCATTACAGTTATCTATTCCTTTTATAAGAGATATCACTGATAAGTACTATTTCAAGTACCTATTCATCACATTTGTGATACATAGTTTGAACATATCATCATCGCCACGGGTCATCATTTAAAAAAACTGGTTTGATACAGCTCACAACTCAATAAAATATAGAGCATTTTGGAATATTTCTATGTGATTAGGAATTTTTTATGCATTGAAAGCAGAAACAAGTAGGCATGATAGAGGATAAGAAACACGAACTGATTGAGAGGGTGAGGGGTTTATGAGAAAATTAAAAGACGGCTAGTAAATAAGAATAACGCTAATTGAGATGCTGTTGAAGGATATAAAAGAGGAGATAATGTTTGATTGTAGGAAATATATGAAAATAATCCGAAAGTTTCCAGGGATAAAACAAGTAGTAATTGTTATTACCGTACAAAATGAGGATTGGAAGCACGCAATCGTGCCTAGCAAAGGATTAATGCATGGATACGAAGTAATACAGAAGTCACGAAATAGATGTATCTTTTCCAGAGGTTCTTTATAGCCTACCTCAAAGTTATGGCTAGATACATAGCAAATCGTAATTTCATTTATACCAAAGTTTAACACGATCGAAAAGAAGATTTTTTTTATTTTAACGACAATATTAATGAAAAAGAAATCTGCATAAAACGCTCCAATATTCTTATAGGTTTCCATGAACTCCAATACCTATTTCTTATTTTTTAGTGAAGGCATATTGGGTAGTAAGAAAAATGATTAAATAATCTGAAGAACACAACCAGAACTAGCAAAAGTTAATAAAAATGAGTAAAAGACTGGTCACCAGACGAGCATTGTTATCGACGCAATAAAGAGTTTAATGAACAAAAGAGAAGAACCCAATAAATTAAAATAGAAATTTCTGTGGCATACGAAGTAGCAAAACCTAGTACCTACCTAATACGAATGTATAAAAAGGCCAAGGAAGAGTAGAATGCATGCTGCTGCAATGAAGACATTATGGAGACATGAATTATAGAAACACCGAAGTTGCATTCATGCTAGTGAAGATTCAACGATAGAAAAATAAAATGCAGCAACAGAGATGTGAATTGCAATATTTTAATGGAAAATGAGGACAGGAAACAGAAGGAAGAAGTACACCCAAGAGCGGTATCAAGGTCCAGATCCTCGGGGAAGGACTGTGTCTAGTATCACAAAAGGGGCAAAAATGCTAACAAAAATCGTCAGGCCGAAAAATAGAAGGAAAAACTGAGGAAAACCTATTAGAAAACGAATTTGGAATCGTGAATAATAGAGGAAGGAGAGAAAACACACAGTTTCCAAGGAAACACATCACGAACCCATTGTACGCTGCATTAGTCGTTTTTGGGCTAGGATTATCACAATTTTGGTCAAACAAAATGTTTAAATTGCTGGAGATGTTTTCCATGGATGACAACGGCAGTAAAATTATCCTCCAACTGTTAATAACCAAAGCACCAAAATACGAACGAACGCGAACACAAAAACAGAAACGAAAATGAAAGAGTTACACAAGGATACATGATCTCACAAACATTATTCAATGTACCATTACGAGATACTTGGAAGAGTTAATAAAACAAGCACAAGGAATATGTAACAATAGAGTTTTGGTGAACAGGGGAAGAAGTAGCATTCCCCTAATAGCAACTGACGCAGTAATTAGGTAGTTTTAGTAGATCGTCCAGAAAACCTGAATACATCATTTCGAACAATGCTACTACAATCAAACGGTTTTAATATAACTTTAAGAATAATAAAATGCTAGTGTGTGGAAGAGAGAGACTGCATACATAATTATCTTTAAAGAAATGAAATTTGAACCGGAGGAATCTTTCACCTACCTCGAAAGTAGAATAGCATAGACGAACAATCACGACCAATTGACCACACTCACCAAGAGTTTTAAATTAAGGAATTTGACAACCGTAAGTAAATACATAAAGTATTTTACCATCTACCTACGCATACTAAAGATAAGAATTAGCATGATTTATAAATTGTGGAGTAGCAAAAGTAACATAAACTGGAAGTTATTATCAATAAAAATGCTAATATGCTAAATACGATTTCTAGAAAATTACCATAATAATTATCTTAAATTCCAATACCCTTCACATCTGTTATGAGTTTTCAAATTTAAAATCAGTGAGTAAGTTTTCAAACATTGGTTAAAACTTAGCACCCACTCGTTCCCAATTTAGTATTCATGTTTTCCATAAAACTACGTAGTACCTACTTAGATAGGGAAAACATTACATGTACATTGGGACAAAACAATCATGACCAGTAGAGTGATTATTGTATTGTTAGACTTTCTGTTCGATTCAACAAACTGTCAAACTCATTTTAAGAATCTCTAAATCTAATCCGTAGAAATTAACAAACAATAACTTGAGAAATCGATAAATCAAAATGGAAGATTGCAGAGACCGAGGAAACTAATGAAAAAAACCAAATTGAATATGCCCACGCAAAATATTTACCATACTTTAGCCTAAAGTGGAAAATACTCAAACTCTTAACGTATTCAAAAAAATTATTCACTTTTAGTAGTAAAACGAGAAAGAAGCCAGTGAATGATAGGAATTAAATTCTATTAGTTCTCGTCCGATCGCGATAAGAAAGAAGAGCACCGGTGTTAGGATGTGAGGAGCCCTTGGGCAAAAGAGGAGTTACGGAAATCCAAAAACGGCAGAAGCGCCTTAAGGGTTGGAAGCAGTAGCCGAGCCGCTAGATTAACGTATCATTTTTCGCCAAATAATCAACTCATATCGAAAAAAAATTTTCGCAGGTGGAGAATAGCAACACCGGCAGTTTCCTATTGTGAAGGTGTGGTGGGAAAAAGGTATCTAGAAGGTGCTTCACAAAGAAGAACGACAGAAGTCGAAAAGCGATAATCAACATTAATATGTCGGGGAAACTAACATCCTAGAAATAAATTTATAAAATATTATCACAATGTAATAGTAAATTTCAAAATTTAACTAACACAGAAGGAATAGAATTAATTTATTGAACTACCGTGGGCTAAGGTATCTAGTACAGATGCGAAAGCCAACATTCAATTTCTGGTATTTTAGCAAAAATCACCACGTGAGATTGACCTCACTTGGGGTAAAAAAAAATTAAATTTTTGGCTTTCTGATGTCCTTTACATCCAGGTATAACACAATGCAAAAAAGTATGCTAAGTACAGATACAAAATATATCCTGAGGTTTATTTCGACACGCATATCCACTCCTTATCTATCCCTAAAGCCGAAATCTAAAAACGAATACGGGGAGGGTAGTAAGGCCAAACCAAAAAACTCGTTTTTTAGCCGTCTCATTTACCCACATTATGCGCCGAGTTATTTCCACGACCTAAAGCATCACCTCTGATATAAGTAGGTGTATACATTCATTTAGGTAGACAATATTTGTGATTTTGTTCCATGAGAAGTGATGATCTATTATAGTGTAAAAATCGCTATCACATAGTAATGTTAAGACCCATAAAATATCCTTGAGAAAAAGTCTTGCTTGAAGGATAACTATTGTAATATACCTCGATGATGAGCTTAATAATCTAGGCAATATGCGGAATCACATGAAGCTCAATCTGGACAATAGATTAGATTTGATGATGGCATGATTGCCACAACCACTTCTTGTGTACAGTTTCCCAAGAAGGTGCAATTTCATGAATGCGAAGAAAAACGGAAGCCGCGTGAATATAATGTAACACCAAAAAGTAATTACACAGTGAGTGGAAAATTTGTCGGTATGATTTCCTCTCCTTGTCATAACATGATTATGGCGAGGATGATACTCAAGGTATAAGGCATGTTAGGAACCTTCTCCTTTTTACGGTTTTTAAATTGACTGCAATATGAGCTTTCCAGTTGATTCACACCATTAGTATATATGATGAAACACATCGGAGAGAATATTCATGATTCATTATCGGTTTAGTGCTGCTCACATTAATATCTTTAAAAAAGTTAATTTATCGCAATTTGTCATAGCCATCGCGGGAGACACAACTACCGCTATAACTTCCAACATCGGAAAAATGTGAGTAATTAGGACAGGAGAAGCACGGCCGGTTCGTACGCTCCTTAACTAACGGAGCCGGAAGAACCCTGCATTTAATCTCCACCATGAAGGACGGCGTATTCCATTTGTATCGCGCTCCCCTCATTACCACCGAAATGAAATCAGGTCTCTTCCTACGATCGAAATCTGACCCTTGATATGTGAGGTCGGAGGCAGTGCGCACGGCACCTATCAAATTCCCCCTGAAAAAGATCGCATCCAAAACACGTGTCACACAGCGCTTCTGAGCATGAACGGACATCATGCGTCATCACAGCAATCCTTTCTTATATAAGTTACTCATAAATCCAGGAAATGCCCGACCCGACCACCCTCCACCATAACTTCCAACCGCTACACGCGCGCGCGCGCGCCCGTCTGAGAAAAACCCACTTCTCATATATCTGGGCAATTCTTGGGAGTACTTTGAACACCCTTCCCGGTTCCTTTCCCCCTCCACCACCCGTCATTTCTAAGCTCAGCCCTGACCTTTTTTTTTTTGGAGCCCTGACACCCCCTACACCCAATTCCACCACTATCAATCCCCCTCCTCTTCCCTCCATCTCGAAATCCTTCTCGGCCTCTATCCCAATGGACCCGGTCTCCCTCTCACACCCCTTTCCACCGGAGAGAGAAAAAAAAGGCATCCCATTCTTCCGGAACCTCACGCACACACACACACGCGCATCTCCTCACCTCCCCACGGGAGAGGGGAACCCACCCCACCGTAACCCGTAATGGCCGTATTATTGGCACTCGCAGGGTGTCGGGGATGAGTCGGTAGGCGGGGACGGAGGTGAGAGAGGGTTTGGAGGGCGGCCTGGAAATTACAAGGCGGCCTCGTGTAAGCTTTTTGAAAGGCCCTCCCCTCGGGGTGGTCCGCCACTTCTCCCCATCCATCCAAACCGAAATGCCTTATCCCCTCCCCTCCCCACCGCATTCTCAATCACTCTCATCTCCCCCTTCCCTCCCACACACCTCGTCTGATCCCACCCTTGCCCTGAGCTCGCGGGAGAACCTCCTGCGATGAGGCCCAACCTGTGCGCAATTCTCGCATACGCGATGCTATCTTTCTATCCCCATTTGCGGAAGAGGGTGGTGGATACCTACTACCGCCATGCAAGCTTCCAGACGGGCGCTGGTACGCGGGGATTATAGTCAAGTAATGACGT
>LYUA01000169.1:220468-236409 GCA_002093875.1 Calopteryx splendens
CCTCCCCCCCGGGACCATTTCATCCCGTGACCGGCTTCTGTAATTAAAATTTGCC
This sequence comes from Calopteryx splendens, assembly GCA_002093875.1. Lineage (NCBI taxonomy): Eukaryota > Metazoa > Arthropoda > Insecta > Odonata > Calopterygidae > Calopteryx > Calopteryx splendens. Next base: position 220,524 of record LYUA01000169.1, read on the forward strand.
TTTTTTTCGGGCGCGCGCACCCTTTCATTTTTTTCAACTTCCATGGTCCTCGTGTTACATGCGTGGTTTTGTCTAATTTAACTTCACGCACCCGGCGCTTTAGGTGGGTGATTCCCTTTTTTTTTCACCGATCAGTTTTTCGAAAATTCCGGTGGTCGAGGGACGCACCTTCCCTCTCCGCTCCTAGACAGTGGCTGGGCGGGAATAATTTCTTGCAGCAGGTGGATTCCGTGTGAAGGACGCCCTTTCAAAAATGATCAAGAGGCGTGGAAAATATATAGTTTGACGTAATACGGACACGCGCTAATGTGAGAGTGTGGTTCCCCGTGCGTAATTTTTTTAAGACACCGTCAGGAAAATTTTATTTCCCTAGTTTTTTCCCTCAGTCCTAAACACCCCTAATAAGCACATTAATCTGCGATCTCTTAGGAAAAGGTTGCTCCTTCCTTCATCCATGGCCATATTTTTTCTAAAGTGAAGAAATACAAATTCATGAAAATGCTACATAGGCAACTAACTCACCCATTAAATGAATCATGGACATGCTCGCTCATTACTGAATATATATGTGGAAGCCATTTATATTTTGTGCGGTCGTTAATGACAAAATATCATATTGATACCGTAGGTAGGTAGGTATATAAAAATTAATGCACGCGGGTAACAAAATATTAATATCAGAAATATTATCTTACAACAAAAATACAGTAAAGCGTTATTGCAAGCTACTAAGATATTTTCTTAGGTAAATAGACGGAGAAAACATCACTTATGCATTAACGCTCAAAATACTCATCCTTTTTAATCCGAAACGAGCAGATTTTCATCACAGACGCCATCAAAATCTTCTTGCTTTTTTTTAAACGATTTGAAAAAATTAAAAATGTTTGACCTAAAGAGAGGTACCTCATAGGTATATGATAAATTGGTATGTCATATTTTAAATTCATTATTATGTCAAATTGCTTCAGCTTTACAACGTTTTTTGTCATGATTCATGAAGTTCACACTTTCTTGGGTCACTGTGCATCGAGCAAAAAATAAGACCGATTGCACCAATGTGCCTATTTTACTATTTATTATACGTATTAATACCAATTTAGAAAAGGAATATTAAAATTTCGATGACTTGAGACTATCGAATACGAAATCATTTTCTGTTTTCGGTTATTAGCAGCTTTTGCAATTACGAAACAATTTGTTTTTTTAGAATTTTAATTTTTTCCTTTCGCATACACTCAATTTTGAACTTCTTTTAAAGCACTTAAGTGGTGATCAACTTTGTTTTACTAAAATTGAATCTCTGGTTGCCGTAACGCTTTCACGTAGGAAACTTATTGGTCTTCTGTTTTTTCTCTTAGCGCCAAAATACTATGTACCTAATTTGTATCTTTAGAACAGAAATCTTTTAAGCATGTAAACGGTGCATTTAACGTTGAAAGTGATCCTGGTTCTTAGAATCTAAAGTGATATTAATATAATATATTTTTTTAAATTCGGTTAAGTAGGAAATAGGCAATACCTATGTGAACTGCTCAAACAGTGATGTGCGTACACGAACCATGTAAGATGAAGCTTTCTTGTAAATAATAAACTACATTTTTGGAGTCATAAATAATAACTTTTAGTATGTCGTGAAACCACAAATGCAGCTAGCAATACATTTAGCTCGGACTTACGTTTTTAGATTCACCGACACCTCTCCTAATTCAATTATCTAAATGGGCAAAATTAATCTTTTTAACAGTAAGTAATACATTTCGGCCAAAAACAATAGTTAAGTCCCATAACAACCTCTTCTGTCTCACACAAATCCAAAATCTAAATTTATTCACTTTTTGTTAAAGAATCAGAACTACCTATTTCCCTTACAGTTATACTATTTTATATAGTTTACCATTAGGTATACAAACATATATAGCATATCAAATTTCAGTAAGTTGTACGCCTGAACTGTACCTAAGCGTACACCCGTACTCATATGCTAAACCCCATTGCACAGCAGCTAATGGAAGGAAGAGATTTAAGTGCAATACTTTCCTTAATTATATTCATAAATATTATTTTATGATATCATAGGTTCTTAGCAATAACTTTTCATGGTTGCAATTAGGTACCTACCAAAAATTGCGGAGATTGCCAATTCGAAAATTTGATGGCTAAAATAGTCAGCATTAGGAATCAATGCAAGACTTGAAGCCAAATACTTCCAAATACATCCTTACTAAAATTTGTTTCTTAAATTTGACAATTACCCATCTGATCGTTTTTAGGACCACCATTTCACATAATATATCTACCTTTTTTTGCACAGGTAGATTTATCACTCAGCAAACACATATTTACTTACCCTAAATCTGACAGTTTTTCACACACAAGGCTAAAGTTATGATAAGACGGAGGTTATCATAACATCCGTAGAGTTGAGAACTGCGGACTCATAGGTACGAATTCCCAGAGCTACCTATGTCGAGAAACCGTCCCACACCAACTGCGGCAGTATGGGTTTCCCCTGATCGCCGTCGCCATTTTATCTCTAATTTTCGTGAGCACGAGACGGAAGGAAAGAGAAAAATAAAAGCGCTCGCAAGCACGTGCTTACAAACGCGGATTTCTCCCGACGGATTGATCACGGCCCGCACTCGCCGGCGACCCGGGATGGGACTCCGCACCGCCCGCGCCGCGCGACCCCGGGGAAAGCACGGGCCACCCTCCCCGCGGGTGGCATCAAAGGCGGGCGACGATCGCCGAGCGAGGCACCGGGCGGCGAGGGAATAATAAGGTTTCCTTCCACTCACGGCGCGCCCGGGAATGGCAGGGTTGGACGACGCGGGCGTGTACCAACAGAACGCATCGGAATGAGTGATTATTAAGGCCACAAGGAGTTCTGTATAGGTAAAGTGGTGGGCACGAGCCGGGTCACATCGCCGACCCTCCACTCTCTCCCTTGTTCCACTCTCACCCTTCCCTCCCCCTATCATTCATTCTTCTCTCCTCCCTCTCATTTCCCTCACTCCCTCCACCAACTCCGTCATTGCCGCACCTCCTCCTCGACGGACCCCTCGGACGCTTCTTCGGCCTATCACTCCCTCCCCCTCCCCTCTCTCTCTCCCTCGTCCCTCTTCCTCGGCGTCCATCTCGAAGCCTTCCTCTCCCGCAACTCACTTAAAACCTCTTTCACCTGGTCCAAATGCCACTCAGAACCATGCAATCTTCCGCCAATTTACCCCTCCTGCGTTATTCTCAAAGACTAGCCTTATAATATAAGAAAATTAGTTTTATCCCGTTTATGTTCTCTTTCCAGTCGTTTTTGTAGTGGTAATTTGCGTAATGATAATGGTCAAGATACAAGGGACTATTTTCTTAATTCCACTTACGCTGAAAGGGAAAACTTCTACGAGTTATGTTGGTCTTCCCCGACGGAAAAGGAAATTGAGAGTTGTTTCTCTAATTACCTAGGTACACCGAAACGTGAAAACATTTCATCTCACAAAAATAACGAATATAGGTATTCAAGCTTTATGGCCGCATTATGAGCCATCGTCGTACTTGGAATGGATCAATATTAGTTTTAAGAAAGTCTTCGAATTTTTGTGTACGAAACCATAGAATTTAATTAACTTAAAGTTCAGGATTTTATTACCAAGGTTAACCATTTACCTATCAATATGTAAAAAACGGACAAAAGCGTTAAAAAAATGTTGTTCCGGTAACTTTATGCACCAGGATTTCTTCGTGAATAATGTTTTAATTATTTATAATATTATTAAAATATATTACATTTTATTTTGTTTATACTTTATAAATGCTTTAATAAACTTTTATATTCTATTTTAAAATCTAGATAAAAAACATTGTGTACCTGTGGCCAAAATGTTTTTTGAAATTTTCCCTAATGTCATATATTAACGCTACCATAAAATACCTAATTTATGCATCAGTATGGCTTCAGGCACAAGTAGTTCTATATTTACCACACAACGTGAAGTATTCTTAGGTCAAGGTACATGTGTTTTTTTAGATATTTTCAAGTACATTGGTAAATTCGTAACGGCCTTCGTTTAGGCATGATTTATGATGAATGGCCAGAAATTTAATATGTATTATGCGTGTCACAAATAGGAGCAATCAAACAAATAAGACCTACGTTTGGCTGCTGAGTAGGTATGCAGAACTCTGGCCTTCAATGTACTGAATCAAATTTACTAGTCTCATTTGCTCGGAAGTCTTTTAAGACATACCCAGACCTCACTGGGAACGGAACTGCATGAAACAAAAGATAAAAATCTCCAAAGGGCAACGCCCTGATTACGACTACCAATAGGAGACAATTATTCAATGGGTACAAGTTTTAACTTGAGATTCTCTTTTCTCTCTGATCAAACAACAAGGTGAACTTATAACCCCACAACAGAGAGGCATTGAGCGATTTTCATTATTATCCAGAACTGTGAAGTAATTCAAACTGTAAAAATAACCTAATACCTAAATGTCTTTTAAGTTTCAGAATCAAATCACAGCGGCTTGCAACGCTAATATGTGGATGCGATAGGCTACTCAACGGAAAGCGGGAGCTAATAGCGGGAGCAGGAAACTGATGAGAATCTCCAGGTTGACCATCTGAAGCATATGTTTGTGTAAATGGCAACCAAGTGTAAAAAGAATGAAAGCTCGTCTATAAAATGTAGTAGGTAATAGGAGTTGTGTCAGTTTTTCCCCCTGACGATTACGATAAATAAGATAAAAATTACCAAAATCTAAACGGTTTCGCTTTCAAACGTCAATGTTTCTCCTGTCATGACCTGACAAATCGTCCAGTTAACTCGCACGGCTTATTAAGTCTCAGGAAATACGAGAGGGGTGTTTATAGTATATTTTATTATTATTATTTTTTCCGATACTGATACATTTTTTTATTTTTAAAACCGTGCGCAATATAGAGGAAAAAGGTTCAAAAAAAGTGGTCAGCCTTATCACTTCAAACCGTCATTAGGACCTCGACATTTCACGAGTTACAAAATTCTCTAATAAAAAACTGGCTTCCATCTCTCCTTTTGGGAGCTATCTAGCTGCGATTTATGTATTTCAATCCCTTCCACCTCATTCCACATTCACAATGGCGTGTTCTGTTGCCTTGGAGACCATTGGGTGGCGTGTTTAGAGCTTAACCGATCAACGAATGATAGACGGTTGGAAAGAAAGGATCGGTTACGAAAAATGTACTCGTGGGGGAGAGGAATGAGAGAAGAAAGACGGTTTTGACTGGAATGGGGCGTGTCTTGAAGGCTAAGGAGCACCGATAATCAAAATGACTGTCAATAGGCCGAGACGATAAAGAAGAATTGAGAGGATTTCAAGAAAATGTTCTGAAGGAGAAATCAATGAAGGTATTCATGGAATAAGAATTAAAAAGGAAGAGAAAAAAGTATTAGACGGAAAAAATAAATAAATAAAATCAATTGAACACTTAAAAGGATTACATAAATTTCATATAATTTATCTCAAAAAACTTCATTTGAAATTTTGAATTGCCCGTGCAATCCCTATTCATATGGACTTGAAACAGGTCAAATTGTGCTTGAATTACCTAATAATGAAGAGAACAATTTTTCATACTATCGTATTTGAGATTTGGGTAAAAAACTTAAAATAGATATAGGTTCAAGGACAATATTTTTACGAAAGAAGAATATTGGTAAACAAGTAAATCTGATTGGGAAAAAATTTAGTTCAAAACAGTACAACCTAATTCTTAACCACGAATATTACCCCTATTTATTTTCATGACCAATAGATTCACATTATTTGCATTTTTTCTACATCCTAATGAATTCGCGAATTTTAATTTGATAAGAATAATGCGAGTAATTTTGGCACTAGCTATACAAAGTAATTCTAGTTTTCTGTCTTATTTTTAAACTGGGAAGTTCATAGAGTTTGCCTTTAAAGATAATAATGATAATATGAAACACGGTAAGCATGTGGTATGCATTATTTACCAATGACGTTACTCTGCCAAATCATGAGCCCATAAGAAAATTTTCAATTACTTAGCAAGTGTTTTCCATCTACGAAAGTCAAAAATCACATGATTAAAAAAAACTACCTACATGTAATGGACTCAATTAATTTATGTCGAAAGGGGTGAGAAATCATTCCCTATGTCTGATTAATGAGGATCTCAGAATCACAAAATAATTGTGAGAACCGATACCTATAAGAGAACCTTAATTTATTTGATATATCAGTTTTTGATATTCCGCTTATGCAGTAACTGCCATTGTTATTTTCTTTCATGTCATGCCTACTATTAAGTTGATAAATCGATTTTTAAAAAACCTAAAACAAGAGAAAAATGTGAAAAAATGATATCGAATGGAAGTGGAAATTACAAATACTCTTTTCCAGTATTTAAATGAGTAGTTATATAACTTAATTTAGGAAAAAGCTCCCCGCCATTGAAATTCGACCAATGCTTATCTCCGTTGACTGATGGAATTCCTTTACGCCTTTACGAATTTCGATTTGTTACGGTTCAGAGTACATTTCGTTCAGCCGCTTCAATGTTCATCTATAGTTAAGTTAATCACGCAGATTACATTTTGAAAAAGACGAAAATTTTCTCGAATAATTGCAAATAGGAAAAATACGTAAATGCAGACACGAGAATGTTTAATTGCTTCTCGTAAGGAAAAATTATAAAACGTTTTAATTTGGTTTGATTATAAAAGCGTTTAGAAGTCAATAAAAATGTTTCCCCTCATGCTTTAGGACAAATATCTGTTGGGATTGCTGCTTATGTACTAGAGATAAAAGAAACATAAAACAACACTTTATTTGAATGGTCAATTTATTATTAAGGTTTCCGGCGCTGTGACCAATGAATCGAAACGGAAGTAGGAGGCAATGAAATGAATCAAGCGAATCGTGGCTATTAAAGGAGGAAATGTGTTCTTCAATAGTTGAGAGACAAGTCAAACATCGAGAATGGTGTCTATCGCAGGTGGCCTTCCAATCGAATCGTGACGGAGAGAGATTACAAAGAGCTCACGACACAAACGAAATAAAGGAATAATTAGCTAGTAGCGCTGATGAAGCCGCGAGATTGATGCACAGGAAATGAACAACATAAAACATGATCCAATATCTGTGGAATACTTGTAATAATTTTTCCTAGTACCTAATGAGAAGCAAAATGGTTTAAGAGATTATATTTGTATTATGTAACGTTTTCATTCACATTTCTGTAGCTGAGAGCCTCATCTGAACTAATGAAATCTAATGAGTAATAAAACAGATGCCCAAAAAAATCAACGATTCACTTGTCACACATTTCTTGCATTTTATTAAATGTAATTAGGGTGGAAGAGCTCCGAATGCGTGTGATACTTATTTTTATTTCAGGAATTACTACAAGGAATATTACCCCATTAGTAGCCCCAAAAGCATGGCAAGGGATACTAGGATATCAGAAATGAAAACATGTAGGTTTAGCTAATGGAATAAATACTTAAAGGAAGATTTTCCATTTTCTGACATGAGAAGTAAAATACGAAAGAAATGTGATCACCCTAGTGCTGATACAGTAAATTGTGCTAGGGGAAAAAGGACCCTTTAATTCATCTCTTCTACTGTAGGTTCATACACCTTTGAAAGGTGTCACTATTATTCGGCCTTTTGATGTAGCGATGGACTTTGGTTATTTTGCCGACGTAGTCGGTAAGATCGCACGATTTATCTATCTATAATAAATTGAATCTAGCATCGAGGTTTCGAATCTTCAAGGATCTTCATTCCAGGTTAGGTATTTCATCTACATCTACATCAATTTATTTGAAATAATATGGAGCGTTTTGACACTTCATTGAAGGTTTTCCTCATGCCTATTTTATTCTCTTTGGTCATTCGATCGTAATAACCTCCGATATGCAAAATTTATTGGTCGAAGGAACATCTGTGGAACTCGAACTTGCATATGGACGCCACTCGTCTGAATGACTTCTGAATATACCTACGTCTCAAATTTTGATGAATTGCGTAATCCATATAAAAAATTGCCATACAGGGAACGAGATGATTATCATTTAACAAAATTAACCTTCAACTATTACATGAAACGGGAAAAAAAGTCTCGAGATTTGAATGCACAAAAACACGAATTTTTCAGAGCTAATTCATGGACAGGTGAAAAGGTAACGTATCACACAGACGGGAGAGAAATAAAAAAATATGGGAGAAAGAAAGAGCCGTTGACAAAAATGGGACAAGGAGAAATATTTTAACAATAGGTACCACTTGGTATACCTACTATGGAAAACCAAAATCGTTTGTTACAACAGGAAAAATAATTTCCATTATCTAAGGCTCGCCAGCATCCACGAAGGCGCTCTAAAATGCTGCATAAACGATAGGGACAAAATGCCTGGAAGAAAAAAGAGAAAATGGAACTAGAGGATGGGGACTGGGGAAGAGTAGGAGGGAAAGGTGGGGACGTCGTGAGGTTTTAAGAGAGAGGGCGAATTAACGAAGACACGTCCCGTACACCTCCGACGCCCCTTCCCGCTCTTCCCTCCCTAATAACCTCGTCCTCCCGTGGGTTCCCCGCTTCCTCGGCCAATCAGCGGGGAGGGATGAATGAGAGGAGTGGAGAGGGCTTTAGTGAGCGCAAGGGAGGTGGACGGAGGACGGGTGGAAAGGCGGGCGGTGTGTGTGCGTGGGGAGGGGGGGGGGCGATCGGAAGGNNGGGGGGGGGTGGGGGGGGGGGGGGGGGGGGGGGGGGCGATCGGAAGGGCGGGGAAGAAGGGAATTAGCCCCAGGGAGGCAGTGTCACAGCTGCGGCCGCCTCTCGTAACCTCTCCCTCTCTACTCTCCCCCAACCCCTTCCTCCTCAGCCCTCACGCGAACCCCTTCTCCCACCCCTTCCCAGATTCCTCAGCTTTATTTTCTCTCTCCTTCTTCCAATATCCGTTCTCAAAGCCTCATCTCCGTGAAAAGCCTCGCCACGCTCCCAATCTTTTATCGTTTCAAAAAATGGAGGAAAAGAGATGGGGATTCCGACTTCCAATCCGATTTCCTATTTCGAAACTTTCCTTATATTATTGCAACTACATCTACATCATACTCTACGAGCTGCCGTGGGAAATTATGCGGTCATTGTTAAGAATTAAATCATGCAATTGGGTCACCGGCGATACCTGTGATGATGACAAGGAAATATTTTGGTCATGAATATGGAATAGTAAAAAACGGACTATTGCATACTTAATTATGGTATTTAAATATTATATACTTCTTTATCAGTAGGTATATTTTGGCAGGATAAGGAATAAATGATATCGCCTTATTTGATTGCTAACTGATAGAGAAATAAAAAAGACATAACTATCGTATACTCTGCAGATATTATATTTTTATTTTCAAAGACAAATAGTAGTCTGCATTAGTCGCTTTCACTGCGAAAATCTAAGATATGTCGTGACAACGCGGTAGATTGTAGTGGCTTTATGTACGCTTTCAACAAGTACCTAAATATTTAAGTACCTATAGGTACATATCTATTGGTCCATGAAGTTGCCATCACGGTGCTTATCGGCTTCATTTAATATTCTTTTCATTTTCATAATAAACATTTTCCCGTTAGCCCAATTCAAATTCTATAATTTTTCAATAATTTTATACCTACTTAAGGACCTTACACAAGAGCAAAATATTTTGTCCGCTTATCAATTCATTATTACCACCACCTGATTTAATTATATTTTTAATCACAACTGCATATGCTTACTTACTCTTATGATTATCGGTACGTAATTATATTTTTAATCACAAGTGCAAGTGCTTACTTCCTCTTACAATTACCGGTACGTAATATTTTTCACCGAATCTAATAAATTCCATTGAGTTCGTCATAGGGAATAGTGCCTAGAGAAAGGGTCGTTAAAGAAGTAAAGAAAAGCATTTCCTTCCTTTACCTATAATCTCTTCGTCGCAAATTTTCCGAAAATATTTGGCGTGTCTCCATTATTTTCTTGTACAATCAAAACCATAACATCCATAATATAAGCCTTACTCCCATACCTTCCGTTCTTTATTTCCTTAACCTCCTCTCCTCTTCATTAATATCCTACACCCTCCTCCTCATCATGAGTAGGTACCCTCCCATTCGCGTTCATCCTTTCGAACTCCACTCACTCGCGAAAGCCAATATCTTGAGTGAAAGAAAAGAATTACACTTCTCCAGCACGCTTCATTATTATTGTTCCACCCTCACCCCCCCCCCTCATCCCCGTCTCCTCCCTCTCAATCTTCCAGATATCAGTGAGAGCACTGCAGAAGCGCTTCCGACTGCTCGCCTGATCCCTGTAATTCGCCCCGATGGGCAGGCGTGTGCCATTCCCGAACACCATCCGCCACTCCTGTTAGACAAGGCCAAAATGAGTGTTCTTCACCGCCTCGACTCATTCCTTTGTGCCCAGCCCTCTCTTCTTGTAGTTTTTTTCCCTTGCATTCAACCGCCAACCCTCTTATTCTTTGGACCCTTAGGGTAGGATCGAAAGAAAAAAAAGAATCGATATTCGGGTACGTGGAAGTCCGAATTGAGTTGTTATTGACTTCTCCATTCCCCTACTTAAAAAGGATAGCCCGCTTTTAAAACCACATGCAATGGAAGAGTTATAAACGTTTCGTTTTTTTTTTTCAAGCAGAGAGTAATCGGAAAGATTTTTCTGGATGTTAAGCCCCAGACCGCAGCTTCGTTTTAAGTGACCGCTCTTTATAAACGTGTAATCAACGGATTTCGTATTCCCCTTTTTTGCCTTTCAGTTAATGAAGCTAGTAGGATGAGTTGTTAATCCCCGCTGCTATAAATGGTTTATAAGCCTTAGGTCATTGACAGCTTAGTACATACACAACCTCCGTGAATATTCCGTGAAAACCTCTGTCAAAGAGCGCATTCCTACCTACCACATAGGTATGTCTCTTCCTAGATCAGGGAGACCACGAATGTCTTACAAATGTAATGCCGAAAGAGACAGGGCACAAAATTGTAAATTGCTGTCTCAATAAATTCACTGCACGTTCGAAGTACGTACCTACATATCTACTGAACATTCTTCGATTACATTTCATAGAAAAAAAGTAATTGATAATTAATATTATTAGTGGCTGGTTGGTAATATTGTCGTCATCCAGCTATTTGTAGGTCACAATCAGGTGAAGATCCATAAAAGAATGGAAAACTTACAAGAAATGAATTCCGTGAATACACAAAAAGCGGATGAAATCTTTTGTTAGAACGGAAATTCATTGCGATTTTTTGCTAACAGAATGATCGGTTAAAAAAATTAATGTGCATAATACCGTCTGTTTATTTCAGTTAGATATTCAAAAATGGGTTATCTAGGAGTATCAATGTCAAATAACTAGTCAACGTTTACACAATTACTAGAGTCCAATAACTACACCATCCCGAGCATAAAATTCTATATATATACATATTGCACGCTACCATGGATCCTAATTTTATCCTTCTAAACATTGAGCTTCACTACAGGGTATACCTACATTAAGTACCTTCGATACTCCCAATGTTACTGAATTGTAGGCTACTGCACATGTTCGGCGTGGTACGAGGATCGTTATACGCCGTAAACGAGCATGTCTTAGATCGACCGTGTTCACGTCACCATGGAGAGCGTTACCCATGCCTCACACTAACGAGGAGATTGAGGGAGGTGAAAATGGAGGGGCCAAATCGATTTTTACAATGCCCCCTCGCCTTACTCTCCTTACGCTCACACTAAGCCGCACACATGCACGCTTCAAGGTTGTGAGTGATAGGTAGGTAGGTATTATTCAAAGCATATTTGAAAAGAGTTGAAAAAGAATGCGACAGTAATTTTATTTCGAAGCACGGTTTCGTATCAGGAACAGCTTAACAAAACCTAATGAAATGCAATTTACGAGCTTCGTCGTTAGTTTCTCCAGCTGAGGTACAGTATGAACACGATAAAGGCATTCTCTTGGAAGATAAGGGTGAAAAAAACAATGTTTGGTTTAAAAATATTACGTTGGAGAGTAGTCGCATTTCACCAGCTACGCTATTCCTCATGGGGATTTATGATGAAAATGTTCCGGTGTCCAGCGACAACCTCGTGTATTACCACGCACGCATGCAATCGAGTTGGTTAAAATTTTAAGGAGCCCCTTTATTTATTCATGCTGATATGCCCACTTACGCTCATTGAGTGCGGTAACGGCAGATGGGGAAGAAACGAAGGGAGACGGAACGTTGAAATCGCTGCGTAGCTAAGGGGAGGGATGGATAACGATGTTATTCCGAAATAATGGGAACATGAGCCGCCAAAACTTCTTTCTTCCCCTAACGAAGGGGGCACGAGAGAATTGAGAGATTTTTCACCTGGATTTTTTTAAGGTATCGCTGATACCACTAATGAGAAAATAATGAGGTTCCAGAGCCTAATTTATTCCTTGAAGGGATTCCCGTGACTGAAGTCATGAAAAGCTTTTCCCCTCGGTGGCTAACTCCCTTCCCGCGCCCAATTTTGCCAGCGCAGCCGATGAACTCACCCCCCATATCAGTGCTCTATTCCGGCGCACACTCGTCCCTCTCCCACAGCCAATACCCTCGTGGACGCCGTACTCTTCACTTTCTCCGTCTGCCTTAATCCCTTTGATCCAGCAAGGGATCACGAAAAAAATAATAGCACCCACGCAGATACACAATTAGTAATGCGTTTCCGCTACGGTTCATGCAAAAAGAAAGAAAAAAAAAAACGTGCCCCGCGACCATTTTCCATCCTCCTCGTTAAGTGCGAATTCTCCCATACCCCTATGGGGTTCTCCGCTCAACATTAACCTCCGATGCCTGGATGTTCCCTCTATTCTGTGCTTCCGAATCCCACTCCCCGCCTTCACCCCTCCCACGGCCCCCCCCCCGCAAGTCCACTGTGTCTCTCGGGTAGCAGAAATAATTGATCCAAGCCCTTCGTCTCAAATTATAAGAATATTTCCCATCTCCTTTCTTTTTCCTCTCCCTCCCTACCCCGATTGAATTGCCGGACTTAATTTAATGGTGGAGACTTCGTTCTCTAACGAGGCAAAAAGCACCGGAAGGAGGCAAGTAAAAGATGCGGGAAACTAGCGCGACCCGCATGGGAGCATAAAATGAAGTGTACTTCACCCCAACAATCAGGCGTCACCTATGGAAACATCCTATTAACTCTGCTGCTTTCTTGGCGAGATCAGAGAAATTAACGCTAATTTACTCTTATATTAGACTTGAGCCGCGAGACATTGTAATTGGCATAAAGATTATCGCCGCTAACAAACTAGATGTCTTTGAGCCCCTCCAAGGAATAACGTACCTAACTTCACTATAATCAGAAGGGAAACTGACTTCAACAAGTTAATGCCTATAAAGTACCATTTTTCTCACGCACAATCCGTGATCACATGAGTATAAACCAATTGGAACAAAACTTTAAACTACTAAACGCAGGAGGTGGATTAACTAAATACGTATCTCGAGGTTATTTCATAACTTCAATCTTATTTATCATTAAATTTCTATTGATTTCCTAAGAAAGAGCTTTTATTTCACCCATAGGTATCTACCTTAAAAAGTATAAAATAAAAGAAAATAATGATTTCCACACAAACTTAAACAACGTTTATAAATTCATATTTAGTAAATAATCAGCAAAGGGAGTATTTCTGAAATTATACTGATACCAGTTTCCAAAAGAAAATTATCAGTTAGATAAGCAATCCTTAAATAAACATTTTCATGTGTTTTACTTATTTGACAACGAAAGTCAAGCTAAATTTCCCTTGAGCAGACGTCGGGCATATAAATTATTTATGGCATTTGCCATTTGGAAAAATTTGGCCACCAAGGTATAAAATATCACTCCCGTTCTGCTGATCAATGTGGTGATTACCAATGTAACTTTAGAAGATTTCGAAACCCCGGGAGTGGCATTGTTTAGCAGCACATCTGCGACATTAATAACATCGATTTCCTCGAAGCTTGAGGTCAAAAAAGAATACCATTTCGTAATGGTTTTCGAATTTATCTCCACCTCCCTGCGCACTAACGACACTCACTCGCAATAAAAAAGCGCGAGGGACAGGACTGTTACACGTCACTGTTTTTTCAACCTAAGTTTTATTCTTCGCCCTTTTGAAGGTAAGCATGCAAAATGATGCATATTTATTCTCCTTCCTCTTGACATTATCGTCGTCTGGAACGCACCGTGGCACGAGCACCAGCCCCTCGACGCCTCGGTTCTTTCTTCTTTTATCGATACGGGGTTTTAAAAAGGGATTTTCGAGAGCTAGGGGAGAGGGAAGGGGAGAGGGATGGGGAGGAGCGTAGCGACCCGAAACCCTTCGTGCTTTTGTTCAAGGGTCTGCACGCGACCTGGCACACAACCCTCACCGACGTCTTCCACATTCCCTTCACATAGTTCCCAATTCGACCTCCCCTCACATCGCTCTCTTAACTCTTTATTCCATTCCTTTCGTACCTCTACCTATATTTTTAGTTCTGCATGGTAAGGGTATCAAAAAGTTTGCATAATTGATAATTAATTAAATTCAGGGCGCACTCGAAATCAATTCGTTTCTTCATGCGCACATTTATTAAAGGGAGATTAAATCTTGTCATAAGACCATAGGAAACACTCGTGGTCATACACTTCGTTAAGGCAATTAAATGAAAACTTTAATTTTTCTACAAAGAATGCGCTCATTTGATGGAATGGCTGACATTATCTTGAAATATATGCATTGAATATTAAGCTACAAAACAGTCATTACTCTGCCTCAGAAACCATGTACCTCTTGACCTATAAAACTAAACTTAATTATATCTACTAAAAGTTAGTACCTACATCTAGAAATAAATAGTAGAGAGTTGTGTTCATGGAATCAAACAATCTCTAACTACTTGCTTTTTTGGCGCATGAAATTTCTTAAATCTAATCAATTTATTTTAAAACGTCGATTTTTAAGGTATGAGTTATTTATAAGCATATGGCTTAATAAGTAGTTGCCAAATACATGTTTGCTCAAGGTATTTAAATATACACAATTTTCTAGATTTCTGAACAAGTTTTTTTATACTTTAGAAAAAAATAAATTTGTCTTCATCCCATTAGAATTGATAGCTAAATATATAATCTTTTTTTCATTTTCCAAAATGGTACTTTCTTGGACATATACCATGTAGAAACTTTATGGCGGTGAATTGATATGGTTATCTACACTGACACAATGTAAGAGAGCTCATTCCGTGCAATATTTTGATTTTTATTTAGTATTTACTATACTTAGTACTGGCTCTGGATCCAACTAATTGCAAAAAGTAATTTAAAAAACCTTTGTCAGTTCTAAAAGTCATTGCATATCGACTCCAATAATATTTATTAACCCCACTATATTTTTTACGCCAGTCATATTTCGTATTTAACGTGAAATGATTCAGTTTATAAATATATTTCTATTCTCTCACCTTAAAAAAAATATTTTTTCTATACCATAAATCTTTTCCTCCTTCTATAGCTGTTCGAACCTTGCTGCCAAAAAAACCAACGGCGTTCGACTCGAAAGCACTTGTAGGTAAATGTAGAAAACCGCCAAATTTAATTTCAGCTTTGACAAAAATGGATGGAAGAGTTTTCCTATTTGCTTAGTATACTCTGAGCATGCCCACTACTCACCGCTCTGTGATATACGTACTCTGACCCGGGTGCCTGTCCATCACTACCGACTCCAAAGAGCCCTCGCCCTTCCTTTGTCCGCCCGCCTGGGACGTTCCTACCCCAACCCTGTTTTTCATTCACCCCCCGCAGAGTCCAGCTTT